>CM050325.1:9105660-9705660 GCA_027475135.1 Bactrocera correcta
TTTTGTTGGATTAGTTTGTATGGTGTCTATATGCTACAGTGCTCCGATATCTGCGGTTCCAAAAAGTAAGCAGAATCTGAGGGTAGAAAAGACGCCAGCAAAATTTCAGATCGACGAAGTAGTTTCCGTATTTATAGACAAACAGACAGACGGACAAAGCATCGACTCAGCTCATCACGCTGATGATTTATATATATACGATATAGCGTTTTCGAAGTTTGCTTAATTGGGTGACAAAGTTAATATTTGTTGTTAAGCTTATAAGAACCAAAAAAGCTTGTTTTACCTGGAACGCACCTTCCATGGCATTAGTTAAACTGTCGCCAATGCTCAGCAGTTCAAGTGTGTTCATTCAATTTTGTGACGAATCCTTTTAAAAGTTGTGAATATGGTTCAATACTAAATGAATTTGTGTTATTGACTTTTAATGCACTTGTTTGTATATATGTATGTATTGTATATACAAACATACATACTCGAACTTAGTTTAATTGTCATTGTTTTTGTGTTTTATACCTTTATTGCTTACTGTAATCTCACAAGTTGTGCAATAGTTGTTGTAGTTCTTTAAGTAACCCTTGAAATAAATACCAACTTGTTCTTTAGGTACTTGAGCGTACTATTTGCAACACTATCACCCATCTTGAGACCCACCATTAATTATTGGATAATATTCGACCGAATAGACCACGTCCAGCACGCGGTGAGGAAAATATAGCAGCCGTAGCTGGGAGTTTACGCGAAGACCTTGGAGAGTCTGACTGACGTATGGAACGATTTAGGGCGTCAAGTTCTTAAACTAAAAGGAAACAAAATACAGCTTATACAAAAGTCCCAAACGACATTGCTTGGCTCTATGTCTCTTAAGTGCCAAGAAGATCCGGCATTTACGTGCTAAATTTTGTTCAGCGATGAGGTCCATTTCTGGCTCAATGGAATCATCTCCAAAAATAAGGCCGGGGCGATGGTAACCGTATTTGATGCTTGAAATTGATGTTCGTGATCTCGCCGATATTTGGGTTTCAACAAGGCGGCGCCGCTTTCCACACATTGCATCAATCAATGGATTTATTTTATTTAAAGAGCACTTCGGTGAGCAGATAATTTGATAATTTTTTGCGAAATGATCGAACGAGTCATAGAAAATTGGAATCAACGCATAATTTTCACAAAAAGAAATCCCAAAGAATCTTCTTTCGAATTATAATAAATATTCCCTATTAAATTTGAAGTTTTTGTGTTTTTTCTTTAAACCTTTTAACCTCAAAGTGTAACACTCTTTAATTCACTATTATATATTTTGTATAGGTATACAAGTATGATAATCAATTGCCTCACTATTTCTGAACTTATCCACTCAAAACCAAGCAAACTTTTCTAGCACAAAAATTCTTGGGGTCATGACCTATTAAGGATAGATTTTAGCCTTCAATAATGATAAGGATCGATTGATGAACAATACAATAAGCAATAACAACAGTATGTATTGCTGTTACTTTGAGGGAGTAACTGTACATATGTCTCCAAATAGTCGAAAAATAATAAAAATATTTATATGGTTAACAGACATTTGTCGTAATTTTCCGTAAGAAAAACACCGGTAGTGTATATATAATATATGTATATAAGGGTGAGCCAAAAACTAGTCTAACGAATTCGTGGCTTAAAATAATCAACATACATATCTGCAGAAGAATATCACTACAAAAAAATTTTAAGATTAATTTTAAAAGATATCGGTAAGCTTTCAAAGGTTCTCATATAAATATAAATGCTGCCTTATTAATGCAGATATAAGAATTTTTGATTTGGCAAAATTTTTTAAAATAAATTTTTTAATTTTCAATTTTGAAAAAAAAAAAATAATTTTAGAAAATTTTAAGGATTTAAAAAATTTTTTTAAATTTTTTTGAAAATTTTAATATTGAAAAAAAAAACTTTTGGGAAATTTTATGCCATATAAGATTTTTTTTTCAATTTATTTATTATAAACAATTATAAAATAACGGTATTTCAAAGAAATTAAAGGTTTTTTAAGGTGCGTTATGGGGAACTTTGAAAGCTCACCAACATATATAATTTTTTTTTTAATTTATTGTCCAACAATTTTTTTTTTCAATTTATTCATTATAAAAGATTAAAAAGAACTTTGAAAAGAAAGAAACTTTGAAGGAGCTTTGAAAGCTAACCAACATGTCTTAATTTTTTTAGCTAAATACATAAATAATTTTTTTTTACAAAACTTCATATCCAACATTTTTTGTTTTTTCAATGTATTTATTATAAAAGTTTAAAAAGAATTTTGAAAGGAACGAACTTCGAAAGCTCAGCAACATATTTTAAAATTTTTAGCAAAAAATTTTTCCTTACAATTATATTTTTTGTCTGTATACACATATACGTTAATTTTTACACATACATAAAAAAATAAATTCGAATTACTTCCATTTTTGCCACACCCTAATGTATTGCATATGTATAACGAAATTTCTCAAACTTCACACTCTGTTTATCAACGTTCCTTGAAAAATCATCATCGACAATTAATCAAATGCCTCAGCTAATTTGACGTTGTTTTTGCTTACGGCTTAGTCATGTCCTTGACATATCCTTGTACTAGAATTTTTTCTTACTACGCTAGGTTTGAGATACATAAGCATTTATTTTGTTTAGAAATCCACATGTGTACATACATATGTATGTATGTATATGTGGATATTTAGATTAGCTAATTGCATTAAGTCACTAAAAACATAGAATTTAATTTCAGGTGACTTGCCTGTTAAGTGTCAATAAGTGATTTGTGTTATAAAAAAGTGTTTACAGACACGTATTTATGTTAACAAAAACAATTTTGATTGACATATTATGATTATATTATAATTCGCCACGTTGTTGTTGTCGCAAAGGACTTTCAATCAGTTGTGTTGGCACATTTAGGCCACAGATGATATAAAAATTACTTTTAAAATATTTCAAAATTTTTTGATTGAACAAATATATTTATTTCAAAAATTAATTAACTTAAAAAATATATTTATTTCAAATTTACCAAAATGGATGTAGAAAATAAAAACTAAACAGAAGTAAAAGGGGTCTATCCTTCTGCCTGAGTTCACATATTTCTTCAATAACTTATGTGCACCCTTCTACCTATTACTAAAGCAAATAAGTGCATATGTCTCGTATTTACGCACATCTGTCGTGATTTTTCGTTAATTCATAATTTAATGTCTGTAAACGTCCAGTTGAATTCGTCACCGGCAAATATTGTTTTTTATGAATTGAAAGTCATTCATACGCCATGTAGCCCCATATGAATAAATAATAACAGTCTAGCACGCAAGCAGAATAACACCAACACCTATGCATTTGCAGTGAAAAAATTTACAAAAATTAATTCGTGAGTTCAATGGAGCGTCTAGAGGTATTTATGTGCATGCTAGTGCTTGGTCAACATTACCAGAACCTTGCTTAACAATGCGTGAAAGCCACGTCAATATTCAAAGGCTAATCAAAACAGCAACAAGTGATTTGTTGAAAGATCTATAAACACGCGATAAAATATTGTAAGAGTGCATACATACGTAAATCTATGAACACGAAAATATGTTTACATTGTTAAAAAAAAAAAATGCAAAAGAGCTCGCCTTGTTTTTTTAGAGGCTCAAAACTTTCATAATTTTAAGGGACGCATTAATGAATTGTTCTTGATCTTTCATTTGAAGCTATGAATTAAAACTAAAAAGGTCCAACAATAGTTTGTGTAGAGCTTTCATCGCTCAACAGTTCAAAGCTTTCAAGAAACGAATGTCATTGCATCAATACAGTTAAATAAACTTTACGTTATAAATTTCAAAAAAAAAATAATCAGATACTGTTAGACAAAAAAGCTTTCAGAGCTTTTGTTAGCTTTAAAGCTTTCCTTTAAGACATTTGTAGAACTTGGTTGTACAAAATTTCGAAAACAAAATTCAGATACTGCTAGTTAATGAAGCTTTCAGAGCTTTTGTTAGCTTTCGAGCTTTTTTGTAATGCATTTGTAGAATTTTGTCAGTGAAAGCTGCAAACTAATATCTTATCTATATAGAAGACTGCAATTAGTATCAAAGTATCGAAAGCTTTCTTTTCGAGTTTTTGATTTTGTGGGTTAGGTTAGGTTAAAAGCTTTCATAAAGCGAATGTCATTGTAGCAATATAGATCATTTAACTTGACGGTGCAAAATTTCGGATTCCGATACTTCGAATTCAGATACTGTTAGTTAATAAAGCCTGCGGAGCTTTTATTAGTAATGCATTTGTGGAACTTTGTCAGTGAAAGCTGCAGACTAATACCTTATCTATAAATACATTTGTACCAAACTGTCGAAAGTGTTCTTTTCGAGTTTCTGGTTTTGTTGGTTAAGTCACGTTAGGTTAGGTTAAGAGGCCGATTTTAACAGGGATCTCTCTTGAAGTGCTTAGAGCGCCGTTCCGTAGTGTTACATAAAACTTCTATAGAATAATTCACAAAGTCCTTTAAAATCTACAAAGCACTTATCACATATTTGTTGAGACGGCTAATGTTTCTGATATGTCTTCTCTTTTGCCGAAGTTAAGGCTGTCGAAATGTTACAACCTCAGTCTTGCAAAGGCTAAAAAATAGGGGAGAAAGAGCATGTATATTTTCACCTCACCCTCTTACATTTTGCCGTCAGTCCGTCGAGATTTTTAGACTTACCGCATGATTGCCTATTGGACAAGGTCTAGTAAGAACCTGAACGGTTGCGGCAAAACTATTTTTTCTACGAGAAAATATTACAGAAGATCTTCCGCATCCTACTCGAAGCTAAAATGACAGAGGAGCGGGTCTTCGAACAGCTGCTAAGCGCATGTGAGGTCCAGTGCAAGAATGCAAGATGCCAATGGAGATCTAACTCAGTCCTATTGCAATGCGAGCGGGGCAAGGATAGCCCCTGTGGCTAGCTTCTCGACTTTGAAGTTGCCAGCGTTTATCAGGGGCGCCTGATATAATGAGTAGTCTAAGGCCTAGATTGACTGACAGCTTTTTACAGCACTGTTAGATCAACTATTGAACTCTACGTTTCTTATACTTACTTATAGATTTAGTTCGAAGACATATTATTTGCAATCAGAATGAGATATATTTGGGAACCACTGCTTGTTTATGCTTTTGTGTAAGCTTTTCGTGCAACAACGACCAATAAGCACTTAGAAATTCATTGTCAGTGCCAAGTGTGTACACAGAAGGAATATTTGTTGATTGTTTGACAGGCTTCACCGGTCAAATAAACACATGTTGAACTTTTGAAAGCTCGTTGGTACACAAAAGTTTCCGTTTGCGAGCTTTCTAAGGCAGTGGAGGTGTGCTAGCTATCAGCGCTGTGTTGAAGGCGTGTTTGCACGCTGGAAGCAGTTAGTAACGCTGCTGCTAAGCTGCGGCAACGTTGACTGCTGCTGCTACGAACGTGAAGCCTGCGCACTCGTACCCAGCATGCGGCAGGAAAGCAACACCCACACATCAGCAGCGACACTTGGAAGTGTGCAGAGTTTGTTTTCGGGAGGCAGCGCTACGCGCAACTGCGGCGCTGTAGCAACAGCGACCAGCACGACGACGGCACTTAGAAACCGTTGAAATGCTGTGCGGCGCAGCGAATTCAAATTAGTCGTGTGGCAAGCGCTGACTGTTAAAGTTGCGGAATTTTTTCGTGAAAATGCAAACGAAAATTTTTTCAAGTTCACAAATCAGCTGTTGAGTCGCGGCTGAAATTTATTGTTTGCAAGTGTATATGTGTAAATAAGTATGTGGTATGTGTGTGTGTAAAAATAAATGAAAAATCATTTCTGTTGCTGATTAAAATGCGCTGAAGTGTTGTGGTGTTGAGACTACTTACAGAAAGTGATAAGAAAATATAAATAAATCAAATGCGGAAAATTTCTTCTGGAAAGTGCAAGAATAAACAAAAATAAATGTAAAGAAGTAAAAATAAGTGTAAAGTATTTTTAAGTAAAAAAAAATTCTAATTCACACACAATAGCTTCAAAACTCTGCTCGTCTTCGCGAACGTGCGAAAAAGCAGTTTTTATATCCAAAAACATAAATAAATCGGTAAATTAATATACAAAAGCCTGCGTAACATTTGGAGCATTGCGTCACGACACACGCGTATTGAGCGCGAAGAATAAGAATCCATAAGAAGAATGGCTTTTTTGTTGACATTTATCGCTTGTGTCTACGAGTATTTGAAGGCGTGAACCGTTACACCTTCGCGAACATTTATGTTTTGTCATTCCAAGTTGAGGTTGCTACGTTGAAAGTTTTCTTATAAAAAGTAATGGAGAAGGACAAAACTTTTTTATGTTCTTAAGGCAATACAAGAGAGTTCTTTATTTATTATTTTGTACTACATGCTCGCAGACCCTGACTGCCAAAATTACAGTAGAATTGGATGGGTATTTTTTTAAGCTTGCCACGATGCCTGTAACACCTAGAAGGTAACGTCAGAGACCCTATAAAATGTATATATAAATGATCAGCTCAAGAAGCCAAATCGGTTTAGCCATGCCCTTCTATATGAACATCCGTCCGTCTATATATCTGTATATATGCGAATTAGTAACTCAGTTTTTGAGAAATCGCTATGAAATTTTATGTTTTTCGCACCAAGGAACTGTTCATTTGTCGGAACGTCCTTATTAGAGTATTATAGCATATAGCTGTCATATAAACTGAACTATCAAAATCATGTTCTTGTTGGAAAACTTTTTCATGTGCCAGATATCTTCACGAAATTTTATATGGATTATTGCCTAACGAGCAACGCTGTAATCTCGGAATATTATTAAGAATGGACCATCGGACCAGCCATATCCGATGCGCCCATACAAATTGATCCATCAAAATCAAGTTCTTTTTTAGAATTTTTTCTACTTGTGAAGGGTATTGGGTAAGGGTTGCGCCGAAGCTAGATTAGATTAAATGAATAAATGTGGATTGCACTGCGACTTGAGGTCTATTGCGCCTTCTCTTAAGTCACAACGACTCACCTAGGTCCAGCGCATGGATCAAAGGACCTTTCTCGTGCGTCTATAGATTGCTATGCAGTCAACGAGCAGGTTTTTTGGAGTTTCAGACTTCTTGAGCTTACAATGCCCAGTGTAGGATGCTGAGTTTTTCCCTTGGAAGGTTGAATTCATATTTAAGCCGTTAAAGATTGTAAACACTCATTAACAACTTGGGGCATGCCTAGAAGTTGTTGTCAATACTTCTCCTTATTCACTACTCCATCTTTGCAGAGCAGTTCGTAATGAAAGGTTCCGGTTTTACTATGTTGGTGAATGCTGTGGAGCGGCAAGCTAACGTTTTTTCTCATTTTGTTTCATACGGACGAGATCGACTGTCTATAAATTGGTTTAACGGGTTTCAACGAAGCCGATTTTTATCGTTTTTTGAAGACTCACATCCAAGTGCACTGAAACCGTCTATCTCCGATGACAGCTTAACGATCTTGTAATCACAGACCGCCGATTGAAGCTGAAACGGAATTGCGCGGGATATATGAGACAGTTGGCATCTTAAAAGATCACGTAGGTCATATTCCTCATGAAATAGTCGACATGAGAAAGGCTGTCGGTGTGATGGATACCGCGTTTGAGCACTCCACAAAATAAGTGCAGCCGTGAGATCACTTCACAGAATTATTTGACCTAGTTGAAGTGCAATCCGTAGAAATTTCTGGACCAGAGACCCAGGAAATGTTAAAAAAATGAACTTCACCCAGCGAACTTGCTTCGAAGATGGTGACCTACTCTCAACGCAATTCGATGGAGCTTCTGGACCTGTAGCGAGCGTCCATGAAACATCGCTCCATTGGTACACAGCAACGACTAAGGAAAAGTTTAATAAGTGAACTTCACCCAGCGAACATGCTTTGAAGTTGGTGAAGCCAGTCCTAACGGCCGGAAAGATAATGGTTACCGTTTTCAGGAATTCACAAGTAATGATCAACATCCAAGATCAAAACGGAGACCGAGACAACACAGCGTGTCACCCCTCTGTCTTTACCAACGCCAAATTTGGCTGATTTAGGCTATGGGCTTCTTCACTTTCTATGTTATTCTCCAGATTTGGCTCCGTGTGTGTGTTTTTTTTTTTTGTTTCCAAATTAAAAAAAAAATATTTACCGTTTCTTTGGTCTACTCTCAACATTCTAAAGAAAGCATATTTTTCAGACGAGTTTAAGGCGCTACACGGGTTTCATGGCTTTACAAAAAAAAATTGTATTATTTAATTCAATAAAGATACAGCCTTGAAAAGTTGCGCGCTCGAGGTCGGTATATAGTCGCTTAAAACTTCAAACTGTATTTACGAAGTCGGTTGTCACGATTTCTCGCGAGCTACTCAACCGTCGTTGTGCTCGAGGAAACCTGTTACTCCTTAAGCTGTTGGATCCTTAAGCTTGTTGGAGTTCAAGTGTATCGAGCTGTACAAAAGGAGACTATATTAAGAAATAAATTGCAATTATTCAAAATTTTTCATATTTTCTTTGAAAACTAAGTACTTATCGAACCGCTATCGAAATATTTGTATTGAAATTCGGTTTTTTTTATAAATTTCAAAAAAAAATAAAATGTAAAAATTAGAAGAGCCCTGCTAGAAATAATATTTCTTTGTGGAAAAATATTTCTCTTGCTCAGAAATAGTAAATTTCATAATTTTTTTTTGTATTTATTTCATAAGAATTCATGTAATGATCAAATGTTGATATTGAAAAACAAAATCTTTAGCAAAACACAACGAAGAAAACAAATTTGAAAATACAATGTGAAAACAGAAATTAAATTAAATTCATATGTGTGTGTGTGTATGAACAAACAATAAATATAAATATATATAAACAAGTGTATCTAAAAGCAATCCGCCACTGTCAGTGTCAGTGGAATGGAAATTGACATTGGCCACAGCAGTGACGAGCGCGCGTATCCGCATAGCAAATTATAAAAGAAATAAAAAATAAAATAAATTTCAACGCCTTCGTCGCTTTTAATTCACTACACGAACACATACTATAAACAAAACAAACTACTTTAATTCCATTTTAATTAGTTAAATAAACACACATACACAAATACACAGGAACATCTTGAGCCGCCACAGACAACAAATGCCTTTGTGCTTAACTATTTTAATTGTGATTAAGTGTTAAATAAACAATGTTGCAGCGTGTGTGAGCGTGTATGAAGCACGCGTGCGCTACCGCAGTGGAAAAATCAAACGTATTTCTAAGATAAAACCGCCAACGATACAGCAACCACCCACCTGTTAGCCCACCGACTGTGTTTACAAGCAAATCAACTCAGCTGCTCATCATTAGCTAGTCATTGCTCAGTAGCATACACACATAGGCACGAATATGGGCTTAAAGGATAAAATACGCGTGTTGAAGAATGGTGCCAGTCCCATACACAGCCCCGCCCACGTCGCCGCCAGCACACCAACGAAGAGTGTTGATCTGTTGAAGCCGCATTCCAGTCGCAATCTCATGGCCCCTGGCCAGGTCACCGAACAGACGCTGCAGGTGTGGCGCGCTCTGCCGCCACAAATACGACACGATCCGAGCATGGTGTCCTTTCAAATGGAAAATGAGCGTTTGCATGGTAGGTGAACAGAAAAAAATGCATTCCATTGTATTTATAGTTAATTTAGCATATTGGCGAAAGAAAAAAGTGCGCTGTAAGCAACTAATTGATTGGCGAAAACTGCAGGGGAAATATTTATACTTTTAGTTTTTCAGTGTCAAGTTTAAATTTAGATATTTGAGTGCAAAAAATGCTAAGTTCAAGGCTAACTTATATAATAGAAAAAATGGTTCACTTACGCATGCGTAAACAATTTTTTTATTTTATGTTTATGATTAGAACTTTGTGGGCGAAGGTGTTAAGGAGAACTATGTCTAACTGACTTGTGGATAGGAAAAGTGGATGCCTGACAACGCACCTAGGCCTTTATGAGGTTCATGGTGAAACCACCCGGGCTAAAGTCCCCTCACTCTTTATATTCTCCCTGAACCACCCTGTGCTCCTTTTGAGGTTCATCAATACAAATAGTTTTATATGTGAAATTTCCGAGAAGAAATTTCCATCAAGAAATCCCCGACTGATAGTTGAGATTCTTTTCCTATGCAAAGCCTTGCCTTGCTGTTAGCCGCTGGCGATTCCAAGTGTAACCAGCTCCTTCTCCACATGGCCCTTTCAACGTGGTGGAGGTCTTCCTCTTCCTCTGCTTTCCCCGCCGGGTACTGCGTCGAATACTTTTACTGTTTTCACCCATTTGGAGGACATGATCTAGCTAGCTTTGTCACTTTCTCTTAATTCTCTGTCAGCTGTATCAGTGTCGTCGTGTATCTCCTAGAGCTCATCGATTGCGCTATTCGTCCCATATTCCATTCATGCTACTTGTTTGTTGAGCAAGTTAGTTATTGTCTGCGCAGAGACTTAACTGAATCTACGAGTATGACATGTGTGTAGCTCATCTACTTCACAGTCACCGAAAACATCTCTATATACTGGAAGCCATTGCAGGTTTATCGTGAAGCTGGCTGTTAGATCTACTAAGAGATCAAGTGATCCTTTGGCTATCTTCGTTGAAACTCTAAGAGCCTTTAGTGAATTCAAAGCCACTTGGCCATCGGTATATTTAAATATATAGTATATTTGGTTTTAAAACACTTTTTTAGAAAAAGAAGGGTTTTTCTTAATTGTTGTGATCTCCGTTTGGAAGACACTGCAGTGGTTTGGTCGTATGAAAGTCACATCATAGAGATTATGAGTATGACTAAGTTAAGTTATGTCAAGATACTGTTCTTTTCTCACTCTCCTGATCTTCTATTATGGTTCAACTCAATTGTGTAGATTTCTTCGTCTCTGTTTTAACTCGAATAAGCTCTGCTAATGCTGATCTCTCGTTGTGTTCTCTTTATGGATTTTTTTGATATGTAAAATCGAGATTTTTTTTTAATTTTAAATGTTTATTCAGGCCTTGGACCGAAGATGTCCAAGTGAAGTAGTAGAATAAAATAGTGTTGGATGTAAAGAATGAAAATGATCCTAAAGTGACATTTAGTTTTCTGAAAATTTAGTCTATATAGCTCAGAGAGAGTATATAACCTTCTAGCTTAAATTTACTTGTTTAGTCTTAATTGCGTTTGATGAAGAGTAGGAAGAGCCTTATCTGTAAGCATACTGTCTTAGATTTGTTGAACAATAAATAGTGGTGAAACGAACAAGCTTGTATAAGTCTAACATTTGGTATAATGATAGAGTGAGATAGATTGGCAGGTGGTTATACTATTATAATAATATTATTCTGTCAGCGATTTTATGAGCCTTTGAGAGTGACAAATCGAACAAGCAACTGGTACAATTTAAATATTTTGGTACAATTAAAAAGTGAGAGAAGAGCAAACGAGTATGTAATTTTAAATATGGAAACGTTTTAGCAAGCGCGCAGAGTTCCAATAGAAGGGGAAAATGACGGGTTCTTCAAAATAAAAGATAGGTTAATATAATATGGGATTTTTTTTTTAATGTTAAGATGATTTCTCATAAGAGTTAGAATAAATCTGAGCAAAATCTGCTGCTAGGAATTTTTAAAAAGTCTCTAAGTTTAGTTTGAAAATATGCAAAATTATATCACACCAAGATTTTCTATATTTTTTATGATTTCATTCGGCCTGTAAGAATCACTCTTTCATAATTGGCTTTTAAAGCCAGTCGCTCAGCTGTATATTATTCCAAGTTTAGTAAACCTTAGTTGCTTTGGCATATAATATATATATACAAAAGTTAGTATATGCCATCTTCAAACTATATTTACTTATGTGCAAATGCCAAATGTTAATTGAGAGTGAAATATGAGCCGGCTATTGCTGGCAAGTTCCCACAAACTAATCAAATAAAACAATTGTTTGATATTTATCTTTTGTTTGCAAACCTTTTGGCAATTGCTTTTTTGTGTGCTTGTCTAAATTGAGTCGTTAATCAACGCTAATATTATTGTTGTAACGATAAATGTTACTCTTGTCAACGAGTCGTCGATACTCTACTTCATTTTCCATGCATTTCAAACGGCATCGTCATTCAATTCCACTTCCCACGCAGTCATTTGCAAGTAGTTAAGGAAGTGGTTAACAGCACAAAATAGAAACGAAGGTTAATTACGGCATAAATATCGGAATTATTGCCTATTCATGGACATAAATATATGTATGTATGTATGTACCAACACATACGCAAATAATAAAATTCATAATAGACAATTAAAATATATATAAAATTTTTGTGTGGATTTGTGTACAGTCGCTTCGTGTATGTGGGTGTCAGTTACAGAAATACTCAAGTGTCCTTATGACTTTGGCTCAAACACAAATTATTTTTGATTTTATTAGTTTGTACTTGTGTATGTATTCTAGAGCGTGCTAATATTGCATAATTTGTTGTTGATTGATGGATGTTTTTGTGGTATGCGAAAAACCCATTCACTTCTTCATAGTTTCGACACGCATTTCTATAACTCATATTGATGGCCGTATTTCATATTTAATGTTGAATATAGTATTTATTTCCAGGCTATATTTGCTCATAGGTATGTAAATATGTTGCTATTGATATATAAATTTAGTATTTAATAAGGTAGGAGGTTCTATGAAAATAGGAATGTGCTAAGCGGATGATTCAGAAAATTTCAAGGTCGCTAACTTCTTCTTTACTAGCGTAGATACCGTTGACGTGGTCATAGCCGAGTTAACAACAACGCGCCAGTCGTTCTCCCTTTTCGCAGTCTGGGGCCAATTGGAGATTCCAAGTACAACCAGCTGCTTCTCCACCTAGTCTCTCCAACGAAGTAGAGGTCTTCTTCTTCCTCTGCTTCCCCTGGAAGGTACAGCGTTGAATATTTTCAGAGCTGGAATGTTTTCGTCCTTTCGGGAGACATGACTTAGCCAGCGTAGCTGAAATCTTTTAATTCGCTGAACTATGCCAATGTCGTCGTATATCTCATACAGCACATCGCTCCATCGAATGCGATATTCGACTGGCCAATGCGCAAAGGACCATAAATCTTAAACAGAACCTTTCTCTCCAAAACTCGTAACGTCGACTCATTAGTTGTTGTCATCGTCCATGCCTCTGTACCAAATAATAGGACAGGGATGATGAGTGACTTGTAGAATTGGGTTTTTGTTCGTCGAGAAAGGCCTTTCTTTCTTCTCAATTGCCTACATAGTCCGAAGTACCACTTGCTGGCAAGAATTATTCTGCGTTGGATTTCGAGGCTGACGTTGTTTTTCTTGTTAATATTGGTTCCAAGATAGACGAAATTATTTACAATATCGCAGTTATGACTGCCAACAGTGACGTCGGAGTGCGATGATGTATGATTGCAGGAGATATTTCGTCTCGCCTTCGTTCACTACCAGTTCTTTTTGCTCGCTTCCTTATACATTCTGGAGAAAGCAGAACTAGCCCCACAGTTGTTGAGCCCGTCGGCGTACAGTGCACTCATATAGGAGATGATACTATCTCTATTTAGTTCTGCAGATCGAATTATTTTCTCGAAGAGTAGATTAAAAAAGTCGCATGATAGGCAGTCGCCTTGTCTGAAATCTCGTTTGGTATGGAAGGGATTGGAAAAGTCGTTCCTTCAAGGTTGATATGGGAAAGATTTTTATGAAAGTTCTGTTTTACTTAGTCTCTTAAATCAGAAGTATTAGTGTACTATGCCCTGGGTTTTTTCTAACTCAAATTGAGCTTGAGATGTTCCATTATCCCATACATTTAGAAAGATTTTCAGCTGTTTTGGCGGAAGTATCGTTACTAGTCTGAGCTATACCCTTTGTTAGTGTTTGTTTTTGTAAAATTCTGTTTCAAAACTCATCCAATTTAATCGAGTACTGTTCCAGACTATCTATAAAATATACATCCCCTTAGCGCACCACTTTTTTTCGATTTCCAACAGTGAGGCATATAGTCTGACCCGTACTACATAAATAGATGAGGATTGCAAGGCGACCTAAGGTCTATTGTGCTCGCTAATGATATCATTGATATCGAAGCTTAATCTCAAAATTTACTTATCAATAAACACCTCATCCTTACATTTACCATTTTAAACTCCTCAGGATCCACAGTGGTTACGGATGATGAGTCCGGCAATCCACATGACTTGGAGTCGAGCTATGAAGACGAGCACAGTTTTGCAGATTCCGAATATATCAATATGAGAAAACTGTCACACGGCCATAATACAGGCGATGAACGAAGGTAAGTAAAATTGGTTAAAATGTAGAACTTAAGATAAGTAACACTTTCACTCATTAGTACTGACGGCGAATGTACACTCTCGGACATCGAAAACTCGACCAACGAAAAGGCAAAAGCGGTTGTGACGCGTGTAGTCGCCAAGCAAAAGTCGAAGGAGCGACGCAAACGTGAACGATTAATAAAACGTGGCGGACTCTTGGTATTTTGGGTATTCGCAGCGGTTGTGCTGATGATATTCGAAGAGAAGCATTTGTTCGAGAAGACATTGGAAGTGCCGTGGAATAAAACGAAAAGTGAGTGAAAGAATTTTAATGGTTAAATAGGACTATAGTATTCAAATATTCTTATATGCATATGCCAAATCGTAGACTTTGTGCTGCCCAAGAATCCCACCGGCGATTTCAAGCTCAAAATCTTCGGCACATTCAACGAGACCATGCGCATGTATCAGCATGACGATGCTGGCAAATTTCTATTCGTTCAGCCACAGTTGTCGTATTATGACAATATAAACAATAGACAGGATTATAAGGTATTCATTTTGAGTTAATAAAATTAATTTTTGTTAATTTATCAATGTTTTTTTTGTAGAACATTTTGCAGCCTTGGCTAATACCGTTAGTTTCGGAAACACTCTTTGAGGTGGCGCCTGTCGTTTGGCGCAATCAGACCTACGAAATGCCGGACACTGTTTTGCGAAATCTACAAAAACCGGGCGTGACAATGCGGCTCAGCATGTACACCAATGCTGAGAAGGATTTCGCGGTCGAGTTGGTCTACAATCCGCTTATTATTAATAAAAAGATTGGCACACTACTCGCGGCGGGCATATTAATGATCTTCTATGCGTTGCTCGTGTGGGAGGTATGAAGTTGAGAAAAATAAATGTGATCAATAATACAATTTGTGTGCTCCTCTCAGGTTTTTCAACGCACCTTTGTGGCCATTGTCTGTTCCATACTCTCAGTCGCGGTGCTGGCTTGCTTCGACGATCGTCCAAACATGGATGAGATCATCGAATGGATGGATATGGAAATGTTGACATTACTCTTTTGTATGATGATCATTGTGGGCATTCTAGCGGAGACCGGTGTCTTTGACTATATAGCAGTGTTGGCCTTCGAAATTTCGGGCGGTAAAATTTGGCCAATGATATATTTTCTTTGCTTTATAACATGTTTCGTATCGAGTTTTCTCGATAACGTCACAACTGTTATTTTGATGACGCCAGTAGCCATACGGTAACCTCGTATAAGTTTTTGGGAGGTCATAGTTTTTAAGCAGTTTTTGTTTTTTGTAGATTATGCGAAGTGATGAGTTTGGATCCAGTGCCGGTACTACTCGGTATCATAGTACAATCGAATATTGGTGGTTCGCTAACACCCATTGGTGATCCAATTTCGATCATTATTTGTTCGAATCACTTTTTTACCAAAAATGTAAGTTGAAAATATTAAATTATATGGGAATATAGGTATTGTGGAATCAGCTGAGCCAGTGGTATCAATGAGAGGAAGATCGAAGATCGTAAAATAGAAAAATAATGATCTTCTCGGATTCTTCGTACAACGTATGGCCTATATGTTTGCTTTGGGAACTAATTTTACTTATATTTTGCTCTACGTCGGTTTGGCTCGAAGAGTCCCTTCACAATGCTTATCCTAGTGGAGCTCTGGGAAGAAAAAAATTACGCTTTTGTGGCTAAAGTTTTTAAAACTATAAACATATTTAGAAAACCGACCAAAATTTTGAATACTGAAATGTTTTGGCACTAATTAATGGATTTTGAACACTTCATTTCCACATTTCAGGGCATCACATTTACCAAATTCGTCGCCCACACCCTGCCCGGCGTCATACTGGTCACTATACAGAGTTGCATGCATTTGCGTTTCGTCTTTCGCGACCCACAATCGCTCCGTCTCAACGAACCGAAAGAGTTTAAAGATCTACGACGCGAAATCAAAGTTTGGCAACGTGCCGCCAATTCACTCTCCTCCTATTCCAAGGACGCCGACCTCGTACGCGCCACATTGCACAAGAAAGTGAAACTGCTGAAACGTACGCTGCGCCGTAAGCAACGTGGTCTGGACTCGAACGACGCCTACACACATACACTGCAGGAGCTCAAGCTCAAATATCCCATCAAACATAAAATACTGCTATTGCAAACCTGTGCGGCGCTAACATTCGTGCTCGTCTGCTTCTTCGTGCAGTCGGTGCCGAAATGGCGCACACTACCGCTGGGCTGGCTGGCGCTGCTCGGTGTCATTGCATTGTTGATTGTTTTGAATCGTGACGATATGGAGCATCTGTTGCATCGCATCGAATGGACGACATTGCTATTTTTCGCCGCCATGTTTGTGATGATGGAATGCGTGGAGCGTTTGGGTCTCTTCGCCTGTATTGGTGAATTAACGAAAAGAATTATCTTATTTGTCGACGAGCGACATCGTCTGGCCATGGCTATATTCATTATATTATGGATATCGGCGTTGGCGTCGGCGGTGCTAGACAGCATACCAGTGACCGCTATGATGGTGCGTGTGGTTGTATCTTTGGTGAGTAGGGAGACTTTGGGTCTGCCGTTGGAGCCGCTGGTGTGGGCGCTAACATTCGGCTCGAGTTTGGGAGGTGGGTGGTAGTGGTTATTATGAAGATGACTTTTATGTTTAAAGCAAACTATTTCTTCGCAGGAAATGGCACTTTGTATGGCGCCTCCTCTAATGTGGTCTCGGCCGGCATTGCCGAACAACATGGTTATAAAATAACATTCACGCGCTACTTGAAGTAAGTGCAACAACAAAACAAATAATATTAAGTCTTTTAGTAATATTTCTTTGTTTCTCCTTACTCTCTTCTCGCGCATAGAGTTGTTTTTCCACTGATGCTGGGGCAAATCGTTATCATCACCGCCTATCTCATATGGGCGCACATTATCTTCGAATGGCATAGCGAGTAGTCGCTTTTGGCGCTTTGTTACCAAGCTCGAAGTTTACCAGCATTCAATTCAAGGCTATCAGCTTTTAAGCAATTAGTTATATACACACATACATACATAAATAAATATATTATATTATATATAGGCTTAAGCATAAACTATCTCTATCAAGTATTTTTATTGAAAATGCTTTACAAGCGTTTGCGGGCTCATTAACTTTTAGTAAGCAGATTTTTTCGCTTTTAGAAATTTTAACCAAACTCTAAGCTGAATTTACATATATACATACATACATATGTGTATTATATTACAATATGTTTGTTCTATTATATATGACTTTATATGATTTTATTGTCTACAAATAAGTATATATTATATAAACTTTCTTCCTACTACAAGTAGGGAAAACTAAAGAAAATGTTAACAACTTTTTGATTGTGATTTTATTGAAAAAGTTCTTAAGAATATCTTAATCTGCACTTTAAATAAATATGCAAATTTATCTTATTGTGGTTGGTGCGTTTTATTTTTTGTATAAGTTTTCAAAGGTTTTTCAAACTTATTATAGACATCATTATCATATTCATATACTATATAATGCTATAAAAAAGGCATTGGTCTTTTTATTAGAAAGATTAGGATTTCTCACCAAAAAGTTTTGCTTTGGCTTTGCGAAACCGTAGCTAAAACCATACGGTTTCATGGTGTATTTAGTGGAGAACACACGATAAAACCACTATCATTAAACAAGGGTGCCAGAAAGGAACATTTCGAAATCTTCTCTCACTACGACTGCATCCTTAATCACTTGGACCGCTTCACCGCGGAACCTATTCCTAGCGGAACATCTCCGCGCACGTACCAACGAGAGTTATGTGGGAGAGGCAGAGTCGTTAGAAAACAACCGTGATGAGAGAGACAAGAGGAAGGTTAAAAAAGGAGCCTTATGACTGAACCTCTCAATCAACTTTTGTTTCAGACTGCCAGATCATAGAAGTGTCTTTCAAGCAGAAGTGGCCGTCAATATAGCAGATGCCTTGTCCGTATGCACCAACACCGAGAGCAGAGCTGCTTTACAGGTCTTGAGCTCTTTGACAGGGAGCTCATAGCTAGGAGTATATGAGTTCACCAGCAGTAGCATCAATGTACATCCATAATAAACTTGGTCAGAGCGGAATCGTCGAAAATTGTAAAAGAACTATTGAATTGCTAGCTCATATCAAGGCCAATGGTGCTTAAGGGATAGGCGTCCTAACTTGGCACTGTCCAATTGGTACAAACGTAGCGAGGCTGAAGATTTCTCAAATATGCAGCAGATAAGCGTGTCTTGCAGTTCAAGTGAGAGCTTCACTATAATCCCATTAACCTAACCCAATTTAAGGGGGGATTCTAGTCTAGAAATTTAAAAAAATTGAAAGTTTTTTTTATATTTTCAAAAGTTAACTATTCAAAAATATGTGTAGAAGAGGATTTTTCAAAATTCAAATTATTTTCGGAGATATAGGCATTTTTCTGACCCGGAATCCAAACTGGTTCGGCCGGAACGCGAAACTTTAAACGCGTTTTTCTCAAAACTGACTTTTTCGGAACGATATCCACGATTTCTCAGGTTCTACTGGACCGATTTACTTGAAATTTTTATAGAGTCTTCTTTACAGGCTTTTCTAGCCCCATCCCCAAATTTTTATTTTCATTATTTTTAAAAAATTCGAAATAGTCAGAAAAAGTGATCCAAAAAAACTTTTTTTTAGGCAGTCGCCATTTTGTGAAAAAATTTTTTTCTAATTTTTTCGTAGTTCCGGCCATTGCGACATTATTCTAGATTAATAATCTTTTTTCGTTTTGGTTTCAGATAACTAGGAGGGTTGAAATCATGGGTATGGTTACGTGGAAATTTTTAGAGACCCCCATTCGTCAGCTCATAATTTTTGAAATTTTTTACTTTTCAGTTTTTAATTTTTTTCTCTACTCTTCTAAAATTAACAAATAACTAATAAAAAAAATGGATGGTAAAAATAATAATTGCCTTTTATTACGACACATTAAAATTTACCTGAAATTCATGATTCAAGACTAGAATACCCCTTTAACCAACTGAAAGAGACGAAGTTATTTATGGGACTCAACCCTTAAACCATTATCTTATATTGACAAATTAGAAGTAAATTATATTAGTATACCAAAAATATGACTCTGAAATCGATAATTAGAACTTATCGAATACAGAAATCGGTTTCATTAAAAGAAGAAAGACCTCTAAAAGTAATCTAATAATCTGTATATTCTTTAAGCAGGCTTTAAGTAAAAATTAAATACAATACACCATGACTTTTGAGAACTATTTTTACGAAATGTTCCTTTATGATTTCATAACTCGATGATCCCCCATAGATCTTGATCAAAATTATGATGAAATAAAATAATTTATCGGGCAAGCCACAGTAGAAAACGTTTCATGCATGTAAGACCACACATTGGCGGATAATAAAGGTAAAATTCACTCTCTTCCTCTCTTAACAAGCAGCAAGAATGTAAGTATATAACCTTGACAAACCACATACATGTTCGTATTGCTTTACTCTTGCTGGAAACACTTGTTAGATTCAGTATCCCAATACCAAACAACGCAACATATGTATGTATGTGTCTAGGCAGTTTCTGCAGTTTCAAATCAGCTGTTCGTCAACCAAATAATTCCCACACATGCCTTTCGGTAGGCAAATAAAAAGTGGTCCTAATCTTAAGTAAATAACAAATAATGTATAATGTATGCATATATTGCTTGATATACACATTGTATGGACTCACGCATATTTACACACAATCTCATGTGTGAGCCTACGCAAAACAAAAAAGAGAAGAAATGTTGGAAAAAAATTTACTCCTCTTTTTCTTAAGCAATAATAGTTTTTGTGCTTTTGGACATTAATGTGAGTGTGTAAGTAGGTTTGACTTTTGCGACCAAGCCATTTACTTTAGGGGTATTCATGAACTGCGGTAATTGTGGCAGACTGAGACTGTTTCTTAATAATTTGATACTTAAATTGCAGCCGGATGCAGTGATATGGTGCCATCTAACCGAAAAGGCTTTCAGAAACTGATGGAAAAGAAGATTTTTCATGTAAGAAAATCATTTGTAAATTTGTCACTACCTGTCGTAGTAGGGACGCAGTGAAACAGAACATGTTCTAAAATCTTCGATTTGGTTTTACTGATTAAAAAAAAAACTTACGAGAATATTTACCGAGAAACACCAGTCAGTGTAACATCTCGCTTCTGCATTGCTCTTCATAGAATTATTTTCAGTTCTGTCAGTATTCAATTAAAAATCCAAAAAGAAAATACCATGACTTGTGAATGACCCTATTATCCTTCCGCGAGCTTATACTTAAAACAAAATCAACTTATTTTGTATATTGGCATGTACAAAGAAATGGTATATAGACATAGATTTCCGAGCATTCACACACAGTCGATCAGATAAGTTATGGTACATATTTTAAAAACGATTAGACAAATTTTAGTTCCAACTAAGTTCCTATTTTTTTTCAATATTAGATATATGCTTTAAATTTTTTAAACCTTGTCTGACAAGGTATGTGAAAAATGGGTTGAATCGGACGAATACTTCCCTTAGCTCCTATATACTTAATATAAAGATTTTTGAACTTCGGGGTGACTCTGTACCGCAAATTCGTAATTCATATTCATAACAGTTTATCTTTGTGCCTAAAATAGATAAATTTGGGCGAAAACTTGGTCCAGCCCCTGTACGTATAAATAATATCAGGATTTTCGAACATCCGGCAGACTTTACTCTAACTATATGATTGGTTTTACACCTTAAACTGTTTCCCTGGCTTTTATTCTTGCAAGTTGCAAGAGTATAAAATGTTCGGTTACACCCGAACTTAGGACTTCCTTACTTGTAACTTTTCTTTTTTATTTCATCTACACTGATGTTTATCAATTAACTACACTTTTTCCATGTAATATCATTTAATAATATAAATATAGATTTCATATATCGAAATATAAAAGAATATGTACATATGTATGTATATAGTATATACTATACATATAACTTACTTGGTATTGTTGTGATTCTGCGTACTCAAAAGCAATTTATGCATTTACGCTCTCTTTCGTACTCGCGCATAATCAGTTTGTTTAGCGCACAACTTTATCAGACACTCAATGCACTCCAGTTGTTGTTGCTTTGTCTCATTCTCATTTCACCTGCCAGCCATATTCATTAACTAGTGCATTTACAAAAATATGTTAGCATAATACATACATACATACTTAAAGAATAAGACGTTAGCTTACTTGGTTTTGTTGTTGTCCTGTATGCTCATAAAACAAATCATGAGAGCACTAATTCTTTCTCTTTAAATTACTCACACTCGCTAGTTTTTGCTAAAATTCGCACGCTTAAAATTTTTTGGCAATACATTCATACATACATGTATGCATGCATATGTGCGATCACAAGCAGCATCTAACTAGCGCTCCACTGCCGTTTTAGGTTATGTTTTTACTTTGCCGTTTGCGTAGGCACGGTTTAATGAAAAAATCGTTTCGAACACTTTTTTCACTTGTACTACTTTTAATTTGGATATTGTTGAGATATTAGCTTATTTAAGACCTATTTATATATTTAATATAAATTCACGAATTTTATTTACTGCCGTTGAACTGCTGATTCACTCGTTAGCTGAAGCGGAACTGACGAGCATATCGCTAACGGATGTAGGGTTGCATATCCTTTTTTAAATATTTTAAAATTTATAAGGTAATTAATTATTAAAAATAAGTGTAATATTTTGTAAATAATATTTTTATATTTATAAAGAAAAAAATTATTAAAATTGAGTCTACTATTATGTAATAAATATTAATATTATAACAAGTTTTGTTACTAAAAACAACGAAAATTAAAATAAAGATGAATAAGTTATAGATATCTGTAAACTAAATAAGTAAATATACATGTATGTATGTACATATGTATGTATGTACGCTCTTGACCACGCAAGCCTTACCACTCAAAATCACTCAAAAGTATTGCGCTTATTTGACTGCACTTTATAGCGGTACTTTTTGCGGTATAGAAATTTTTTATTTAGAAATAAGTTAATAACATTAATGAATTTGTATTTATGTATATACATTTTTAAGTCAAAAAATCAGTTCACAATTTCCCTTGAATTACATTTATATTTCCTAGAAAATAAAACAATATATTACAAGAAATTTTTTATGTTGAAAATGCAACCCTTTTCCGCTTCCCCTACTATTCTCGCTAGTTCCGTTGCGGCGAATGAGTCAGCTGTTTGACAAGTCAGTTTCATTTGTGACATTTAAAATTTTTAATCTGAAATATTGCGCGCAGTTAATTGTTTAAAAAAATTAACTATATAACGAATTCTAATATAAATTAGTAACTTATGCATTAGACTAAAGTACATAAATACAATCTAAGTGAGTAATAAAAGTAAAATAAAGACGTGGATGCAATAACAAACCTTTGAACTAATAAATATAGGTTCTTCGTTCAATAGTTTTTAATATAAATGTGTAAGTATATATTATTAATAACAGTAACTAACCAAATTATTGAAAGTATTCTAATATCTTGTTTACGAATTAAAGGAAGCGTACGCTCACGGGTGCATGTGTCTCTATGGTTGCAGTTGCGAAGTGGTTTAAGCCGGCGCAGTATGGATGGTGCTACTCTGGTATGTACATATTATTGTTCCATTTATATTGCGCGTTAGCAACTTTTTTATACTGTTTGTATAAACTAAAACTACATATAGTACATCGGAGATGGTACAAGAGGGCTTTGTAAGAGCCGATGTCAAGTGCCGATTTGAAAAATAGACGGTGGTTGTGCCACGCACTGTAGGTGTAGTCTTCGCAACTATGTTACACTGCAGAAAGGGGGGAAATCAATCACCAATGAATTTATTCAGTTAAAACTTTTACGAACACTTTTCTCACCTACTGTTCATAAACATATAGTACATAAATGTATACTCACTTATAGCCATCTTAGAACAATAGATTTAAATGCGTCCGAATGCTAGAAAGTAAACAAAACACACTACAAAAACCACACATTTATGGATTTTGACACGCTTTTCGGATTTTCATTGCCTTTGCCATGTGTCTGCCACCCCACTTTTAGTATTTCTTTTTCTATTTTTACAACAAAATGAAAATATTTCCTGCTTCACCAGTGCCACATGGATTTGTAAATATGCATTTACATCCGAAATTCTCATGTTTACTATAAATATGTATTTTTATGTGTATTTACTAAGCACTTTTGCTTTCTTCCTATTTATATACATATGTGAATATATGTGTTTATATGTAAATATATACTAGACATGAATATAAGTATATTTTGTATTAGTTTTTTGCGTGCTTCCAAAGCAATTTGGTGGCAGCGGCCAGCCTACCAGCGTCAACCCAACTACATATTAAGAGACCATTTTTCCAAGCGCCGCTGATGGCAAAGGCTCTCCGCCTTGGCTGGCCACGAGATTGTTTAGTCTGTGATGGCATTTCATTGGCGAGTAGTCTCCACAAATTTCGTGTCCGTGAAGGGTTTGTCGAATTGTGATATTTCAAAATCCAACAAGTTAAAGCGGCGCGCAGCTTTGCCTCAAGTGATGCATGATTTTTCAGTTCAAAAACCAAATATGCAAATCTTCGCGGTGAGTTGATTGAAAGACGTGCGCTGTCGATTGATACGCGTATTTAAGTGTGCATATGTATATGTGAATGTAAGTAAGCTTATAATTTCCGTCCACAACTGCCAAAAATTAATTGGGTTATGTGCAAAAATTCGAAAGCGCCAAAAGTGATTTGTGTGCGTGTGTTTATGGCAAGTGTTGAGTTAATTATTATTTCTCAAATGTGTAAATTTTGCGAAAAATTAAGAGCCGAAAATATTTGGCTAATGTTGTAAATGCAGTTGTAAATAATATTTATCACAAGTGTAGTAACGGCGAGGAAAAATAATTCAAAATCCATTGTTAAATAAAAATTTCCACGGCATGGAGAGTGTTCATTCGCGGCCCACCTTCACGATCACCGATGATCTTAATGAAGATCGTGAAATGAATTCAGATGCCACCGTCAACTATGAGTGGGAGGATGAAGACGAGTTGGAAAGGAATAATAAAATACAGGAATTAATGCAACGCATACGCTCCTGGATGCGCTTGCCACGGAGCGACAAGTAAGTGCTTAGAAATAAGGCTAAATTATAGATTATATGTGATCTGTTCTACGAAAAGGGGGCTTAGGTGTCAAAAAATCAATTTTTTTTTAATTTTTTTTTTCAATTTTTTATTTTTATTTTTTTTGACACCTATGCCCCCTTTTCGTAGACCAGGTCCCATATATAGAAACAGTTGAAATTTGAAAATTAATGCTCTATCATGCTTCATGTATCAGATGTTTTATAATTATGACAACCTTTGGTACCCTTTGAAAAGGAATTATATGTATGTATATCAAATTTTCTTCTTTATTGGCGTAGCCACTGCTTATGCGGTTGCAGCTGAGCTTACAATAGCGCGCCAGAAGTTCTTTCTTTCCGCTACTTGCCGCCAATTGAAGATTTCCAATTAAGCCAGGTCTTTCTCCAACTGGTATTTCCAATGGAGTGAAGGTCTTCTTCTTCCTCTTCTTCCCCGATGGGAATTGCGTCGAATACTATCAGAGCAGGACTCTTTTCATGCATTTGGATGACATGACCTAGCCTGCATACCCTCTGTCTCTTAATTCGCTGAACTATGTCAATCTAGTCGTATATCTTGTATATTTCATCATTTCATCGACTGCGGTATTCGCCGTTGTCAATGCGCACAGCACCATAAATCTTCCGCATAACCTTTCTCTCAAAAATTTGTAACGCCGACTCATCACATGTGGTCTTCGTGCATGCCTCTGCACCATATGGCAGGACGGGGATGATGAGTGACTTGTAGAGTTTAGTCTTTGTTCGTCGAGAGAGGACTTTATTTCTCAATTGCCTATTCAGTCAGAAGTAGCACCTGTGTTGGATTTCGAGGACATTGTTCTTGGCGTTCATGCGGAATCCAAGATAGACGAAATTATCCACGACTTCGAAATTATGACTGTGTACAGTGACGTCGGAGCTTAGTCGCGGGTGCGATGACTATTTGTATGATGACAGGAGATATTTCATATTGCCCTGTTTCACTACCAGACCCATTTGCTCAGCTTCTTTGTCCAATTTGGAGGAAGCACAACTAACGGCGCGGTTGTTTGGGCCAATGATAACGATGTCATCGGCGTATGCCAGCAGCTCGAATTATTTTCTCCAGAAATAGATTGAAGAAGTCGCTTGATACGGATTCTCTTTGTCTAAAACCTCGTTTGGTATCGGACAGTTCGGAGAAGTCCTTTCAGTTCCTGTCGGAGCTTTTGGTATTGTTCAACGTCAGTTTACCCAGCCGTATTAGTTTTGCGGGAATACCAATTTCAGACATAGCTTCATAAAGACAACTCCTTTTCGTGCTGTCAAAACAAGCTATAAACTCGACGATGGGGTGGGGTGTATCGATCCTCTTTTCACAGTTCTTTTCCAAGATTTGCCGTATGGTGAATATCAGATCAGTCAATAGTTTTACAAACCTGAAGCCAAACTAATAAGATCCAATGAGTTTGTTGGCGATGGCTTTGATCTTTCACACAATATGCTCGGCAGAAACTTATATGCGATGCTGAAGAGGCTTATCCCACGGTAGTTGGTGCAGAGTGTGGCCTCACCCATTTTGTGGATTGGTCAGGGCACTCTTAAAATCCAATCATCACGCATGCTTTCGTCTGACAAAGAACAAAGACAAAGAAGCTAATAGATAGATAGATAGATAGTATTATGAGGTAATGCACCGCGACCTTGGGTCTATTGTGCCCTCTCCTATATCACATGTCTTCCCAGAGTCCCAGCAGCCTGAATATTCCAGGAGTTGCCGGGCGCTACTGAGGTGATGTGATCCCTGCTGATGTAAATGGAATCCAGGGCCTTAAGCCTTTTTCCATGCTGATACATGCTCCTTTTCAGTTCTTAGCCGCCGTATTTGAATAGCTCGGACATCGACCCCTCCGCTTTGTTGTTTTTCAGACGGGTTATTGCCATTGGTAACGAAGAATAAAATAATAAAAATGAAGGAAAAAATTATTTACGGATCATCTAAATTCGAGAAGAGAAAGGGGAAGGGTGTGGTGGAAATTTTTATGGCTAAAAACAATTTATCCCTATGAGTTCGAAATAAAAAAGTTATTGTATTTGGCAAAGTTCGTCGTTTGTAAAGAACGTTTAAAAAACTTCGGGCAGTTTTTTTACTCTTTTCTTCAAATAAAGTTTCTGTATTTCCTTCCAAGCCGATGTAAAGCTTTCTGATTATGACCCGTTTTCTCAATGTTTGGTTAGTAACCAGAAATCGAAAGAATGCGTCTTGGTTAAGATAACCAGAGCTTGAAGTGATAAAATCTTAAATCTAACTAGCTTTCCAATTAAAATATGGGCCTGCTGTACCCTCTGCTGTGAGTGTCAGGATCATATCCAGTAACTTTTGTGCCATTGTTAAATCTCTGATTTCTGGGGATGTTTCTTTTGTTCTTTGTAATATTAGTGACTCTTCAAAAGGTCTCGGTCTTGTCTAAATCTTCTCTACTTATGGTTTGGAGGATAGACTCCTCTATCTCAATCAACAATCTCTAGTTTATTTCCAGATCTTTCATTAGCTCCAGTATATTAACAGTCAAGCAAGCTTAAACCCTGTGATTTACAGGATTGGGATTCCTTATGGTTAGTACCGACTTCCTTCGTCTATGCGATGCTCTTTTCTCATTACCTCAGCAATACTCAGAAGCAGTTAACAGTTAACGCTAGAGGAAACTCTCACCACGTAAGAACTAAATACGAAATTACGTTCAGAATCAGAGGCAGCCATATTTAATTAGTTTTTCTACGGTTTTCGGTAACATTTTACTAATTAAATTGAGGAAGTCTCAGTATTTATGTGGTTTAATGTTAAACAAAGCTAAAAGCCGCAAATAGTTTTAATTAACCGCTAGTAACCTCAAATGTAATTAAATATTATCAAAAGTAACCTTGGAGACAGAAGTGCTCAGGCAATTCGACCAACTTTTCTCATGAAAACGAAAAGAGTCTCGTCTAATTGTGTTAATGTGCTAAAGGTTTAAATGACATTCTTGGAAAGCTGTGAACAATCAAACAATTATATAAGTATATATATTTATAATATATACATATATATGTATGTAGGTATGTATATAGATATTGACACATTAATATATGTGCTTACTTGTGTAGTTTCCTTGTTTGCTGGTAACAACCAGCAGTTGTTTGTGCCTTTCTGAGGAAGGCAGACATAAGACCGTCACATTTGCATAGATACGAGTACATATACACATACTTATATTTATGCATGTATGTATTCGCCACTTTCACTACCAGCGCTTGTGCCAACATCTATCGCCACCATCTTCTCGCTTTCCGCTTTTGTATCCGCATATGACGCAATTATCACAACCCACTAAGCCTTTGTGCGTCTCTGTATGTGTTAGTGCCATATAGCGGTACTTACATTTCGCTTACTCTTTCTCTTTTGCTTCCTCTTCATAGTTCTTTGGCAATTTGTTTACACTGGCTTAACTGCTTATTTGGCTGTCCGCTTTGTTTTTGGTCCCATTTCAGCCTTTGGCTATGCCGTAGCTGAGAGTGTTGTAAATTTATATGCGTCTGGAGGCCAGAACTTTGTACACTAAGATTTTTATTTTCTTCAACTTATGAGTTGCAGGGTCAAGAGGTCATTGTGTGCCATAATCGTATATTTGTATTTTAGTCATCATCTCATAGATTTTCTTATGATTTGCTGCTCCCTGGAGCATATATGTACATATATTTCGGTGGTTGGTTAAAGTCATCTGTCGTTAGATGGAGTAAAGGATACGCTCCTCCTCTTTGCTTGAATAACTCACTTTGTAAACTTTAATTTAATAATAAATAACAGAGAGTATGAGAAATACGTGTTGAGATAGAAAAGCATGTAGAACGAGGATTATTGCAGGTTCCCAGTGCGTGGGTTTAGCTTTAGTCCATTAAAGATCTAATTTGTGTTCCGTATCCAGTTATCTATTACAAAGCACTTTGAAGCTTTTATAACTTGTTGATGTCTTCATTTGTTCTAACCCAGAGAATGTTGTTCTAACGTCTATTCGTATAACAACGCAAGGCCTCTTGGACTAAAGGTCGATGATAGCGAGTAAGCGTGTCCTGTCACAAAAGTTTAGGTTAGTTTGGTCTGGTAGATTAATGAGTGACGCATAGACCAGTATTGGTTCTTTGAGATGTACAATGCAGTTCGGTTACGAATTACATGAGGAGTAGTTATGCTTTAGGATGCCTGTGCTTGACGCGAATTTCAACAAAATCTGTGGCCTCATATCTCTTTCAGTGTCTCATATCAAGTTACCTAAGTAAGTGTTTAAATAATTTTCTGGGCCATACGGTGCAACATTGTTTTCCTGATGCTTTGCTCTTGACATTCTTCTCGATCTGATAGCCCCATTCTGTAGGCGGGTGGCGCCAGAAGATTTTGTCCAGTGAGATTTTTAATCATGTTCCCGATGACACTTTTAAGGAGTACCAGTAGAAAATTTGTATATTTCCAATCTACCGTTTTACACATGAATTTCCTAGTTTTGCACTCAGGTTGATCGTTTCATGTTCCAGATCGTCGCATAGGCAATGGATGGAACTTCCAATGTTAATCAAGTTTTCGGGTGACAGCTGTACACCACTCTTGGAAACCTCCTTCACTATCTTATTGCCCTCGACGCCTTTGTGGCCAGGCACCCAATAGAGGGGAAGTCGCTTGGTTCTGAAACACTTTCCACAGCTGCCCTAATTTCCAAGACTCTAGAGTTATCTGCTGATGCTTTACAGGCTAACTTCGAGGCTTTACCAATAGCAACGACCTCTGCTTGAAATGTACGATGGTGGTCCGGCAGCTTAAAAGGCTGCCTTATCCTAACTCTGGACAGTATACCACAGCACCAACTCAATGTCTTTACGCCAACCATATTTTTCTATGTTTACTCTGAACCTTCTTTCCCAACTAAAAGGTGGGATCGTGTAGCGGTGCTCGCCAACCCATCATTACCCCCCGAGCTATGGTCGCATTTTCTATGTGTAATAGTTGCCTAGCCGATTTTGCTCCGCAGCGAAGAGGTCTATAAGTGGCATGCTTAGCACTAGTTTAAGAGCCACCGTTGGAGTGTTTTCGCAGCGGTTTGTCCACACCTTCCCCAAGGTACCATATTTGGTGCGGTCCTTGAGAGATAGTTGTATTCCACAAGCAAGCCATTGAAATTTTATATAGTATGCTCCGCTTAATTTTTTGAAGCGTTTACCACCTTCAAGCTCTAGCAGGGGATTCGATCCAGATATCTTGGTCTTTGACATAGACACTTCGGAAATATTGAAAATTATATACATAAGTTTATCTTTTTTCAGTTTTAATGGAGCTTACCAACATCTAGTAGCTTAGCTTTTCAATCAGGCTCTTTAATAGAGAGAGCCAAGCGTAAAAATCTGTATTTTATAGTACTGAATATTTTATTTAAATCAATAAATGTGAATATAACTTCGAAAATTACTTTTGTTACTAGTTACTTTGCAACCAGTTACTTTTGGACTAGTTACTTTTGAAACTACTTTGCAACTGGTTATTTTTAAAACTAGTTACCTTTGGTCTTTTTGTATCTAGTTACTTTTAAAACTATTTACTTTGCGATCAGCTTCATTTGAAACTAGTTACTTTTGGACTAGTCAATTTTGTAACTAGTTACTTTAAAATTATTTATTTTTAAATTCAAATCTTGACAACTATGCAAAAACAAAGCTAATTAATTTTTGACCGTAACTAGTTACTTAGGAACTAGTTCTTTTGACCCTACTACATGCTTATTTCTGAAAGTAGTTTTTAAATTTACGTGTCAGTATAACAAGTATAGCATTATTAATTGGATTATTGATTACAATAGCTACATATAATCCATATAGCTCCTATCTAATTAATCAATCAATGTCAATATTGGAAAACTTTCAACTTCCTCTGACTGCTTTTATATAATTGTGTATACAATTTAGCAATAAACATGTTGAAAAATAGTCCCATCTGCGCATACAGATTGGTCTATAATATAACCAATACTCGTGAGATGTGAAAATCTTATTTGCTTTGATTTTAATAAACTCCAAGTGAAATACATACTAATAACCAATTAACAGATCTGAAAAATATTAATGGCAATCCACCTACCCACAATAACACTGCGTCGCCAATTATCGCTTGCTTTGGTTAATTTATTTTTTATTATTTAAACCGTCAGCTCTGCTTATTGAAACTTAATATTTTTCAAGCTGTTCAAAAAGTAGCACTTTAAAGTTCTGACGCCAGCTAAATGCGGTCTAAAAAGTTGCTAATGGACCACAGTTTGCGCACATATGGCTATTAGCATGCGGCCAGTTTTAGCACATCGGGCAGCAGGCACAGATTTTCCGCACTTAACCGGTTAAAAAATATCGATTAAATTATTTGCGAAATTGATTTAATAAAGCGCCGAAAATAACTCCATAAAGCGCTCAATTAACACAATAATTGCGTTGATTTCTTCTATTTTTCATTTATTTGTATTTATGCCAATCTAATCAATCTAATTAAGCCACGTGATGCGCTGCGTTTGCAAAACTTCCAAATAATTTTCAAACTAATTGATTTAGCAAATAATTGCGCATTAATTTAAAAATTTGGACGCATAATTGCCGGACAGATATCAATTACAAGCGCAAATAGAATAATTGCAGTAATTTGTAGTGATTCCTCTTAAGTAACGAGGGAGAAATGTGGGGGAAAGCATGGCAAAGAAATTCTTAAGTAGAAATTATTATAATAATACGAATATGCTAAAGGACAGATTTTAAATTGGATATGAGATTTCAAGTGCCTCATTTGCATATCAAAATACCAATTACTTTATAATTACAAGGCGAAATGCTTAGCTGGATGATGATGCTCTCATTAGTATCGCATTTATCATTTGATTTGAATTATGTGTAGAGATGTATGAGTATGCAAATTATTGGCATTGGGAGCATTTTTAAAAAGAAATTGGTTGTATGTAATTATCATAAAATTAAGGTTATGTAGTTTTTACGTAAAGTAACATAAAGCTAGCTCATAGTCTATCTAGATCTTTTCGTATTGTTGATCAAATATCAACTTATTTTTTTATATTTATAATGAACTTTAATGAACCAAATATATACCATTTTGGTCCACCACTTTTTGCCATTTTTCGCTCGAGATGTTATTCTATCAGTATAAATCTTTTCTGGTTTCTCGTTGGCTGCGACAAGTAATTTTCACAAGCATCTCTTGAACCCAACTTTACTCCATTAAGAGAGTTCTGCATTGACTGAAACAAATAGTAGTTCTATGGCGCAAGGTAGGGGCTATATGGTGGATGCATCAAAACTTCCCAGCCAAGCTCTCGCAGTTTTTGTCGAGTCATCAAAGATGTCTTTGGTCTAGCGTTGCCCTGATGGAAGAAGAAGCCTTTCCACTTGATCAATTCTGGCCGTTTTTTTCGATTGCTTGCTTCAATCTCATCAGTTGTTGACAGTAAAATGTGGAATCATTCGTTCGACTAGGTTAGAGCAGCTCATAATAGACAATTGCTTTCTAATCCCACCAAACACTCAGCATAACCTTTCGAGGCATCAACCCTGGCTTTGCGACCATTTGTTGAGCTTTACCACGCTTGAACCATGATGTTTTTCGCACATTATTGTTGTATTTGATTCACTTTTCGTCTTCTGTTACCATTCGCTTCAGAAATGGTACGATTTCATTTCGTTTCAGCAAAGAATCACAGATGTTCATTCGGTCCATTAAATTTTTTAACAGACAATTCATGTGGTACCCAAACATCAATCTTCTTTTTGTAGTAAGCCTTTTTTAAATGGTTCAAAACCATTTGATGATGAATGTTAAGGTCCTTAGCGATGTCATGGCTGCTTATGTGACGGTCCTGGTCAATATTTTCCATAATTTCATCGACTTTTTCAACGATGGGTCGACCAGAGCAAGGTACATTTTTCACATCGAAATTTCCAGAACAGAAGCGAGCAAACCATTGTTGTTCTATGCGAAACTTCACAAATTTCATTGGTGGCTGGCGTGGTATTCTTCCTTTTTTATACAAAAATTTCAAAATTAGCGAATTTCTTCATTATTTTAACTCATTTTTGAAAAGCTGTAACTTTTTCAACTTTTTCGAATTTTTTTTTGGTTAAATCAACCTTAAAATCTCACCTTTCCACCACTCTACAGTAAGACTCAATGTGATTGGTAGCACTAGAGACATACGATTGCATCTGTTAACAAAATACGAAAAGACTTTTTTGACTATCCAATATTTTCTCTCCAATTACTTCAAGAAAATTTAATTAGAATTGTAATTTGCATTTCAAAAATTATTTTTAGTACATTCTAATTTTAAAATGGTATCAAACTAGAAATTTAGTGATGGAAAACAAAATTTCCGAAAACTTTCTCACTCTTCCCCACACACTAGTTTTCCATGTACTCGTATATACATATATATGTATATAATATAGACGTATATTTCGCCACAATTTCTAGTATATTTGCATATTAAATTGTACACACAATTATCGTATAAATTTGCTTAATTGAGCTCATTCAAGCGCATTGCCTCAACGGTACGCTAAATTTAGTATGAAAGTGAGCGTAAAAATAGTAGCGAAACATTTGTATGCTGCAATAAAAATTAGTCTAATGGATATTTCCTACAAAAAGAAATGCATGCCTATGAAAAAAGTGAAAATTTTGCATGATTAACGTACTACGTTAACCGATAGATGGACATGTGTATACCATAAATGACATATGTACTTAATATGTACCGAAAATTACACTGAGCAAAAAAAGTCTACTTACAAGAGTGCTACTAATTTCTTGATACAAAAATACCTCGTTTCAGAGCTGATGAGCTTGTTTCATCACTAATTGTACTATAATCTATTATAAGTACCACATCAATAGTGTAAGTGTACTTTTATTAACCCCATTTGATGCTTTTCCAACGATGAGTAGAGTCAAATTGTCACATATTGATGCAAAAATTCGGGTTTAGTACGGTTGATCATCCCCAAAGACTACTCTGAATCATAAACTCGTTGTTATTTCTGGTTAAAAGACAGCAGTTAGAATTTTATGATGTTCGGACCATTTGTCTTCGAGTTATCACTGCGGTAAATCCGAAAAACGAAGGTTCAAGAAAAACGGATTTAAAGATAAACTGTTAGAGCTGAGTTGAAATGAGTAGCTACTCTATAACGGGTTTTTCAATAAGAATCAATGAGATTTTTCATTTCTCTAAAAGTAAATTCGATGCCATTATGTATGGAAGTCCAGACGCTGAACCTGATTTTCAACAGTTTTCAAGCATAAGTCGGCCGATACTGCTGAAATTTTACGTTAGATATTTGTACGAACTTCATCAATCGTCGCTGGCCTGTTGGCATAGACCGTAAACTTGACGTAGTCTCACAGGTAATAGGCTAACGGCTTCAAATTGCACGGCCGAGGCGGCCAATCGACTGGTCCATTTCGTGATTTTCAATAAATCGAATGAGACATTCGCTGTGTAGCTTATGACGTCGTCCTGTTCATATCATCCAACTCGAGCCAAAAATATTCGGATTCCCATTCACAGCAACGTGCCGATCTTGATCATCACGGAAGAAGTACGGTCCAATGACGTCGCCGGCCCATAAATCGCACCAAACCGCAATTTTTTCGGAATTCAATCTTGACTCATGGAGTACGTGTGGTTTGCTGCCTGACCAGTAAAGCATATTTCGCTTATAGACAAAGCCATTCAGCCAGAAATTAGCCTCACCGCTGAAGATACATAATTTTTCGATGAAAACACGGTTCATTTTAATTTGTTGCTCAGCATAATTCACGAACATACGACGATTCTGGCGGTCAAGCGGCTTGAGTTATCGCATCAATTTGATCTTGTAAAGATGTAGGCCAAGATCTTTTCGCAAAATTCGCCACAATAACGTCGCAGAGATGCCTAACGCTCCCCGACACCACGGCCACTTCTCTGTCTCATAAGTTAGGGGAACATTTTGTACTGTGCCTGTAGATTAAAATTTTTCCACTAGATACTCAATTGTTGATCTGACAGGTCGATTATGGCAACCATAAATTGGACGCAGCGCTCTTAAAGTTGAGGCCATTTACTCCGAATTTCGGCAGTAAATTGTAATAATTTGTACTCGTTGTTGGATCGTATATATTTCCATGATAAAATGACAAACCTTACTGAAGAGAAATGTCAAAAGAGCGGGGAAAAAAATACATTTAGCTTCAGTGGCTGTTCCTATCAGTCTACTTTTGTGGCACTCCTATGGAAAAACCCGCTACTTTGGTAGGCTATAACTCGAAAATTATTTGAAATATTCTTATAAAATTTTACTATGGCATTTTTATTGGTATAGGCTATCGAAATATGCAAAAATTAGATAATTTATTTTTACACTTGGTGGTACTGTGCCTCTTAAAATTCCAATGGAAGCGCAAGCAGGCTATGAAATTGGCTGACTGTAGTAACTTCTTATTTAAGTATTGTATATAAAGCCAAATTGTTCGAAATCATAAAATGCTACTAATATCAGGTAGTCGAAAAAGTCTTTTCGTATTTTGTCAATAGATGTCGTTGCAGTCGTATATCTCCAGTGCTACCAATCACATTGAGTCATGCCGTGTTATATTGAGAAGGTGAGATTTTCAGCTAAATAATACAAGGTCTGTCGCAAAAGAAACAGGACTGTTAAAAAAAACAACAAAAAATTACAATTTTTCAAAAGTTATATTTAAGTTCCTTGTGCTTCGACACAGCGTTTAACCCGATCAATTAGCATTTCAAATGAGTGTTTAAGGTCATTTTTCAGAATGCTCTTGAGAATATCGGTCGTCTTTTTGGATAGCTGACATGTCCTGAAACCAGTGTCCTTTCATGCGCAAATGAAGTTTTCCAAATAGGTAAAAATCACAGGGTGCCAGATCAGGTGAGTAGGGTGAGTGATTAATGGTTAATATGGAGTTTTTTTGTCAAAAAATCAGTGACAAGCGTCAACCGATGACACGGCGCATTATCGTGCAACTAGCGCCAGGAGCCTGCCTCACGGTATTGTGGTCGAGCACGACGAATGCGTGACAAAAGACGCTTCATAACACCAAGGTAATACACAGCATTAATCGTTTGGCCAGGTGGGACGAACTCTCGGTGTACAATACCCTCGGAAACGTAAAAAAAATCAGCATTGTCTTTATTTTTGACTTCTGAAGACAACTTTTTTCGGTGACTTCTGATCGTCACAGAGATCTTCACGACCTTCTTGGAATCGCTTAAACCACTCATGCGCATTACTACGGGATAGGCACTGATCACCATAAACTTTTTTCATCATTTGAAATGTTTCAGTAAACGTTTTCCCAAGTTTAAAACTATTATTTATTTGCTTATTATTTGCTCTTTGTTCAAAATGCATTTTACGACCAATGACCAAAAGCTGCTGTCACTTTTTGATCGATAACATCGATTGTAGTTATCCAATTGTCTTAAAATGTTTACGTAATATCAACAAGAGATCAAACTTTTTATTTCATATACCCACCAATAGGTGGCGCCACCAGAAACAGTTATATTTAAAAAGTTCTGTTTCTTTTGCGACATTCTTTGTATTTTATAACTATAAATGTGATTTCATTTCATGAAGGGTATAAAGTTTTCGGCATAAATAAAAGCGACGCTTGTTTATTGCATTCCATTTATTTGTTTTTCTTTCTATGGAATGTTTTTTTTTACTGACTGAGCATTAACCGTTAACCAACGACGTAACTAATTACGCCAGTATATGTATGTATGTATGTAGATATATTAGGGGCGGAATCACGCGGGCGGGGTGTGGTGAGTGGCGGCGAACTGCGGAGTCTTACGCCGTATTTTCCGTCTGCTTAATTACCTAGTTGCCGGCAATTCATTAATAAATAAATATAGTGACTAAATTATTTTACGACAATTTTATTACTTATCCAACAATTAACTAAATATAAATGTGACTTCTGATATTTCATATTCTAAACTACGTAAAATGCAGCAAATCATAAAAGAGTGTGGCAATAAAAGTTTGCATAACGCAAAAGTGCAGGGCGCCACACTTAATGGCTGCGCATGAAACAAGCATTAAAAAAATATTTGTTTTGCTAATCTTGGCGAAGGAAAATTACCGCTTTACAATTCGCAATTCAGCGTAGCATTTTATGAAGCTTTTATACGCATCGCGAAGAGAGTCTTCTGTAGCATTAGCGACGCTCTTAATAAGCACTCATAAAGACTAAGTATTTGATTATTGTGAAATTCATAACGAAATTCTTGCGAAATAATTAATAATAATTTTTTTATTATTAAAGGAGGAAGAAATATTCAAAGGAGTTTATTACATCTGAGCACTTTTTTTTTTGATATTTTTTTGTTGTTTCCTTTGTAAATGCTTATATAGTGATTAGCTACAGCCTTGTTTACAGCTAATATTTACACGCCCACTTAAATGAATCGCCAACCCACGCAGATTTCTGCCCACTTTTACATAAACCACGACTTCTGGTGTGTAATTAAATAGAAATTAACAGTTGTTGTGTCTCTAGAATGTCTGTCTGGTTATTCACACTGTAATTGATGAGCAGCGGAGAAGTGGACTGGTAGCCTTAGATTACCAAGTATGTATGTATATAATTGAATTTCCACAAAGCAAAATATGTAGTAACGCAGAGAAATGAAACGGATACTGGCGGGACCAGCCTTTCTGCCCGCTTAATAAAGTTGTCCGATAAATAGATTGTCGTGCCCTCAGTTATCAGTGCTTTCCGAACAATATCAATTGATGCTGCTGAAGTCATAGCCGGTATGAGGCCCAAGACATACAGTGTGACGAATACGAAGGTGTATACAAGTTGTCAGAGCCGACTATAGGAGCCTAAAGAGAAGAGAGCTTAACAATAAGGTAGCAACGGTGGCAAACCTCACTCAAAAGACGGTGAACCCACAGACTGATACCGGACACCAACCGGATCGACAGACGACATGGGGACCTAGATATCTACCTAACCCTAAAACTAAGTGGACATGGGTGCTTTAGAAGATAACTGTGATAGATTTCAGCACGAAATCCGTCAGTTCGAATTGTCCGAAGTGTTCAGAGTGGTTTGAAGACACTGAGTATGTATTCTTTAACTGAGCATGTATAGTTTAACAGTGGAAAATTTGACGGCAATCATATGTCGGTTTACTGCGTCAGCGAAGCGGCAGTCTCTATCGTGGTGGTTCCGTGGGAAAGTCTGTAGAAAGTAGGAATCACGCGAAAGTAAACGGCTAACTCTCTGACTCACCTCCACTAAATCCATGAACTGGACCAAGGAGTACAGACTGGATCTAGTCGATGGCACTAGAATTCCGATTGTCATAATCCTAAGATGTTAGGTGTAACATTCAACAACCTGTGTTGCTTTAGTCCCTGTAAGACCGCGTTAACTGCCAAAATACAGAGTCGCTCTAGTCGCAGCACATGGGGAAATGCCGAAGTTACTTTGTTGACAACATATAAGGCAATCGGCCGACGGGTCATAAGCTTGGCCGCGTCAATATGGCCGCCTGAATGTAGTGAAACGCAGAAGAAGAAGCTTCAAGCGTGTCAAAATACTGCACCCTGGACTATTACATGAAGCCTCTGATGTCTTCGGTTGAACACATACACAGCGAGATCCACATGTTTCCAACTAAGGAACAGAATGAGCTTCACTTCAATCAGTCGTGTGCTTGAAACGGAGTCGCCTTTCATTAACATCAAGTGATCCTTTTTTGATTATGTCGACCACATCGAACAGTATATCGAAAACTTCTACGTACGCAACTAACTTCAATCACACACTGCCCTCCTCGCGCAGTGGAGTCTTTAACAACTTCACCGACTTCCTCTTAGGAAATAGCGTACTTGTAGTCAAACCAGTGACCTTTGCAGGCGAAAAGCTCGAGTTGCCAAGAAAATCTAGAGTCTCCCTTGTGCAACTTTGTTTTGAATATTGTAGCAGATTAAATTCCTACTTATATAATACATACTAAAAAACTGTCCAGCAGGCAGTAAGCCCCGCATGACAATAGCCAACTCTTTGCATGCTCAGCGAACCCCACTTGTCTAACACCCTTCTCCCTATGGTCCGACCTCATCGAAGCAGAAAGTTTGCGGGGCTAACCCTTAGATGATTTCGGTGACCACCAACCTGAGTCTTTAAATCCAAGCGATACAATAACAACAAGCTTCTGAGGGTCCACTATCGATTTGTTTGGTCTGGCATTGTCCTGATGGAACAAAATCTCTGTTCTTCTGAAAAATGTTAGCTGCTTTGGGGGATTTCTTTTTTCAGAACCTCCAATTGTTCACAGTACAGACCCGAATTAAGATTCTGGTCGTATTAGAAGATGATTTCCTGCCATTCTCACCAAACACATAGTAAAACCTTTTACGCCGGTTCACCACCACTCGAAAGTGACCATTTTCGTTTACCGTTGCCATAAGTGAACCAGTTGTTATCTTCCGTAATCATTTGCTACAGTAATGGATTGATTTTGTTACATTCTATGTACATGAAAAATAATGTCTTTTTTTACTAAGCCACATATAAAGAAAACTCTTTCTTCCGAAAGTTCGACTTCTTCCAGTTCTTGGTTCTTTCCTTCAAGTTGGTGATTTTGAACTTAACCGTGATAAACATATAAGTTAATACGAATATAGAACCATTTGCTGTCGGCTTTCTCAAAAAGCGAAGTGTGTGTCTCTTTACTATAGCAATTATTATTAAAAATTCTCAATAACATTACCCAGAACCGGAGAAGCAGTACGCGAAAATATTTCAATATCTATGTATTCTATAATATTTATATACACAGTATGTAAACAATGCTATAACAGTAATATTTGCAATTTCTAGCGGCTTGCAATTTCGCATTTTAATGGCACTCATTTAATTCGTTTAAGTGGAATCGAAACGTAAGCCGAGCATGATTACCCAATATGAGTGTTTGAACAAGTGACGCAGTGGGTTCGAGGGTGTGACAATGCGTTCGTTTTCGCTTTGCAAAATCTTCACTTTGACATTGTCGTCTGGTTGTCTATTGATGTTTCCCCGACCGTACACATATTCGCATTCAACCAGCATATAACATAACCTTAATTGTATAGGTCTTCTTTGGTAGCCGAACAGACTGAGCAGCTTAACGACTACTGTGGTCTGAAAACTCGTAAAGTGAATGTGTAGACACTCCACTGTGTCCACAGCTTAAAGGTAATGACAATGAGGAGCGTTCAATAATTTGATACACACGGGTGCACAGCAGATTTTTTTTTTCGATTATAAAGGTGAGCGAGCAGTCGCCCTTTGTCGGGATGTGTCTGCTGCAGGTTATGAACGTTTTGCATATAATTTTTTGTGGGTATTGTGTGTGGCAAAATATGGATAGGAGTTTTGGACATGAAAAGGCTTTAAAATTTACAATTTGTTCGTTTGATGGCGAATTTTCATATTTTATCTGTATTTTTTTTTATCTTTAATCTATTAATGAAAAAAAAATACTTTTTTGTAACTTAGAAATTATTTGAATATTAAAACTGAATAGAAATAATATTTTTCAAAACAAACAAATTTTCAAAAAAAAAAAAAAAAATTCAAAAAAAAAAGATATTGAGAGTTTTCAAAACAAATAAATTTTCAAAAAAAAAAAATTCAAAAATAAAAAAAGATATTGAGAATTTTTTATTCAGATTTATCTATGTATGAAATCGTCAATTATAGTTTATTTCCCTTATAAGCGAAAATCATTTGTTTCACGCTTTGCCGTTATCAAAAAAAGGCAGATAAAAATTCACAAAGCTGAAGGAAATCCGATTCGCTATTATATCATATATACATACATACATACATACATACATACATATGTACATAAGTACTCAACTCAATTTCCGAATGTCAACAAGGAAATCTAAATCATGTTTTTTCGTACATATTTATTGAAATATACCCTATAGCTGCTATAAATGAGTATGCATGTATGTTTGTATGTAAAAACGGCTTGAAAACTCCCATCATAATTATTCGTGTATTTTCATTGAGATGTGTGATTAGCGCGTTTAGAAAATACTCAAATGATCTTCGAAAGAGATAAAAATATATGTAGTATGAACAATGCCCTCAAAACCAGTTATCACTAACTGAAAATGGAAATAAACATAATCATATATAAGATAACGGAAAATTTAGATGGAAAAAATCGACTTGAAATTCAACAAGTTTTTGAACAATTTTTGGAGCTTAAACACTTTAATTTTTTATTTAAATATTATTTTAAAATAATTAGTTAATAATTTTTTTTTTTAATTTCCCAACCAGTTTTTTTAATTTTTGGAGTTTAAATGTATTTTTATTATGTATTATTTTTTATTTTAATATTTATATTTTTTTTTTTAATTATTAATTTAATTTTTGGAGCTTAAACACTTTAATTTTTTATAAATATTAGTTTAAAATAATTAGTTAATAATTTTTTTTTAAATTTCCCAACCAGTTTTTTTTTAATTTTTGGAGTTTAAATGTAATTTTATTATGTATTATTTTTTATTTTAATTTTAAAATTATTTTTTTTTTTTAATTATTAATTTAATTTTTGGAGCTTAAACACTTTAATTTTTTATAAATATTAGTTTAAAATAATTAGGTAATAATTTTTTTTTTTAATTTCCCAACCAGTTTTTTTAATTTTTGGAGTTTAAATGTAATTTTATTATGTATTATTTTTTATTTTAATTTTAAAATTATTTTTTTTTTAATTATTAATTTAATTTTTGGAGCTTAAACACTTTAATTTTTTATAAATATTAGTTTAAAATAATTAGTTAATAATTTTTTTTTAAATTTCCCAACCAGTTTTTTTTTAATTTTTGGAGTTTAAATGTAATTTTATTATGTATTATTTCTTATTTTAATTTTAAAATTAATTTTTTTAATTATTAATTTAAAATAATTAGTTAATTTTTTTTTTAATTTCTTAACTTTTTGTTTTAATAAGTAATTTTTTTTTCAACTTTCTTGCTTCTTGGTTCATATAAACTTTATATAACGCGTAACGGCATACAATTTTTACATACTGACATCTTTACATACCTTCTTTGTACTTACAACACTTTTTTACGTGCGAAAAAATCCTTAGGAATTATTATTACGCCAAGAATCCTCGTAAAATAGCACATAATTCTGCCAAACGCATTTACTTTCTTATATAATGCACACATAAATAATATAAGATACACATAGAGTCAGGTAATGCTGCTGTTATAAAATTTAAAAAAGGTTACCAGACTGTCACATGGACAAAAGGGACTTGACATGTGACGATGACACGAAGAGCTTGTAAGGATGCATGAGCACTAAGAACGACGAAGAGATGGCAAACAAATTGTATTGCGCTGGTGCCCTTCGGTTCGCGGTGGCACAACGGAAACTAATCGGTTAATTTTCATTAATTCACTCAGTGGCACTCAGACAGTGGCTCGCATTTATTAGTTTAGAAAAAATGTAGTTCTGAGTCGCAGCTTCTGACTCTAAGAATACATGTGTTTACATGCCACACCATCTTATATGGGCATCCCTCTTAGCCGGACAATGTGAAAGTCCGGGTTATGAGACATTTTATTGTAAACTCATAATTTATTTAAAATATAAGGAGTTAACGGAAAATTCTTGTTTAAATGCTATGGTTTACTGGGTTACAAAACGGTCTAATGCAAAAAATATAACTTAACAATTAAAATTAAAATTATACATATATACTCACTACAATAAAATATATAATTAAAAAATATGTTACTAAAATAAAATATAAAATTAATTTAAGTCCTCTTATTATACTGGATTAATTACTTTATTCTTTTGAAAATTACCGCTTTTAATTAATAAAATATACAAATAGAAAAATACTATACACAAGTACATACATATAAACATCAGCTTCAAGACCACTTACTTTCGCCCACTGGGTTTTCAATTAAACTAACCAAAATGCTGCTATACTAAGGAAAAGGGCACGTGTAGCATTAGAAATAAAAGGCGGCAGTAATAAATACATACATACATACATATACAAATGTACATACTTTCCTACATATCAACACGCTTAACTATCTTGTATTCAAGACGCAAACGATTGAGTAAAAGCTACACAGCTTTCAACCTGCCGCACGCACTGGAAATGCGACTGGATGGCTGTTGAAAGTGAATTAGCGGTGGAAATGTACGCAGCGCCAGCATGCTGCTGCAGTACACACAGCGCTGCCCACGAGATAACGAATCGATTGCAACGCCAGCAGAACAGTCAACGAGGCGCACTACACCAACCACCTTCACACACAGGGCGCTGCTTGTAATGCGCTGCCGACACGCAGCGCAGACCCAACACAGTCTATTTGTATGTATATGCAATAATTATGCCGGCAAAGCCACGTTCGCTGTCGACGTCGCAGCAGCATCGGGCATATTCCATTCGCCGGGTAATCGGCACTTCGGCATTTGACGGCAGCAGCGACTGCTTGCTGTACACCAACAAGTTTGATTTTGTTTTCATGACTTTTTCTTTACATTTTGTTTGTTTGTTCCATTTTGACTTCGGCAACAGCTGATAGCTAGTGGTGGTGCTGCTGCTGCTTTTGCTGTTTTCGTAGCTGCTGCTGCTGTTTTCGCTGCCGTTGCAGTATTGGTCGTCGTTTAACAAGGAAAAGTGCCGCGACCTGAGATTTATTTAGTGTACAACTGTCGTGGAAAACAGACATCGTTCGGAAGGTGCTTGACGAAACGTGCCGTGGCGCAGAATTAAACAATTTCTTGCTTGTCCTAACATGCATTCAGCTATTGTACATACAAACGAATTTTTTTTTTGTGCTTTGTAAATGAAATTGTATATAAAAGTAGCAATTAGTTAAAACTACGCGCAAAAATAAGTTAAACGGCGTTTAGTGAAGTTCTTTGAAGTGAGTGGAGCAAACAAAAAAAAAGAACAGCATCGTTTATGGAATATTGTAGCGAAGTGCATACGTGATTGAAACATACAGAGGAATAATTTTCCAGTCGGTTTATTTTTTGTAGACTGTATTGTGCTGTGAAGTTGATGTAGCGAACGTGAGTGAGAGTGTTCAAAACAAAATCAGGAGTTGATAAAAATAATATTGATTTCAATTTTTAAATGTTTATTTGTATGAAATCAATGAACCATTAAATTGAGGTAAAATTTTTTTAGACGTAATGCAAAGTTATTAGTGATTTAAGAAAAAAATATACTCAAAGTTAAGCAACAAAAATTAAAAAATACTAATAGTTAATAACTGAAACAACAGAGACATAAATGAATGCATGAATACATATGCATGCATTTATTAAATAAAAGTATCAGCCGTAACTAAATGGTTGTTAATTTAGTCAATTTTATGACCGTTTAAAAGTTGTGGAAAAATTAGTAATTTGCTGAATAATTGAGATAAATTGAGATAAAAATGAATTCTTAGGGAAAACTTTATTTAATTAATTTAATTAAAAAGAAATATGCTGCCTAATTGGAAGAAGTTAAACAAACTATCAACTATTAATAGCCAAATCACGATTTTTTCAAATGTTTTTTGCTATGACTAAATTAAATAATTTATATTTAAATTGGCTCACAAAAAATGGTAATTTTTCTGTTTCAAAATTTATAAATATTAGATACATTAACTATATGATAGAAAAAAAAATTTGACTTCCGTTGCATTGAATCTACAATACGCTTCGCAGATCACAAACGTAATTTTGATCGTTCAGCTTGAATGGCAGCTATAGGCTATAGTGGTCTGATCTGTGGACAGTAAACCAAACCAAATTGCATGAAGATATCTTGTGAAATAAAAAAGCTTTCTATGCAAGAACTTTTAGTCGTTCAGTTTGTATGACAGCTATATGCTAAAGTGGTCCCATCTAAACAATTTCTTCTGATATTCGACCATTGTCATACATAATAATCCATGTCAATTTAAAACTTAAATTTTGATCGATTCGTATCTATGATCGGCGGTTCTATCTAATAGGCCGTTTCTTGAGAAGGAAAAAAGCGTGTGGAAATCTTCAGATCTGTATTAAAAATACTGTTTAACTTTTGTGTGTTACAAACTTCATGGTAAACGTAATATGCCCTACATAAATTACTTAACCTCATGAAAAAATGGTATGGCAGCGAATATTTTGCAAAACAACTGCACTAATTAGCCTCTTTAAATATTTTGGAAATTATATTAATTAATAATTAATGGTATTTTGAACTTACATATGCACATTCACTAAGTAGTAGTATTTTCGAATATAAACTACTTGCTAAAAACCAGTTATATGCGCTATGCAAAGACGGAATGTTGAACTCAATAAATTTATTTAAAAAATTTGCATAAAATATGTAAAATATTTAAAAAGAATCCAACAAAAAAAGCACGAGTCAGATGCAGTTGGTTAATGGTAGTGCAGTGCTATTAGTAATACAAACCAAACTTGAGGCAGTTGGAGCGTGCTTTTCCATTTGATAACTGAAGCATGCAATTAAACGTTGAAAAACAAGAAAAAAAACAAAAACAATGCAAGATACGTCATTTTTTATTTTATATATGTATGTACTTATATTAAAAACGTGCAAATCAGATATATGTACATATATTAGGGTGGGTAAAAAAATGGAATATTTCGTTTGTGCTTATTACGTTGGAAAATAAGTAGAATAGAGATCCTTAAAAAGACGCTACGAGAGGTTTCATGGGTTTCCTCGGGTAAAGAGCAGCCTTTTTTCAACGAATATTTTAATAGAATTTTTTATTTTTACAAACGTACACTATTAACAAAAAATTTTGAAATTAAAAAAAAAAATTTTTTTGAAAATTTCAATGAAAATTCGATTTTTTGAGACCCGTAAACCCATGTAACCCCTCAAGTATAAGCTCTCAATTGTAAGGGGAAGGTCCGCAGCCTTACATTTTTAAATATTTTTCATATTATCAGATAGAAAATTTAAAATTTCGTTTCCAAATACTTGAAAAAATATTTCGTTTCATGGATTTTGTAGGAAGTCGATGGTCCTACAAAAAAGGTTTCTTACGTTTTTTCGTAAACCTAATCGTTTAAAAGACAATAACGGTTGAAAAAAAAATTTTGATTTTTACCCACCCTATTGCAGTATATACATATATTTGAATAAAGCTGGAATAGTTAAAAATTTTTGTGATATTTTTTAAATATTTTAGAAATGTATACATACATAAATATCCAATTTTTATTATGCAGCATATTTTTTTTTAAACCACACAAGCTTTAAAATCATAAAATAAAAAAATGTATATTAAAAAATAAACATTAATTTGAAATACCTCAGCGTCAACGCAAGTGTGTATAATCTACTCAAAACTTAGTCTCTTTTCCATTTCATTAAATATTTTAACATTTATGTTTTACAATTTTGAGGCGATCGATCTCCCATTTACTTGACTTTAGTCACCTTTCGCTTTCAACAACAAACCAATATTGCCGCAAATATGTACAAGATACATAATTACAAACATGTTGCGATAACTGTAGCCCCAAAAGTGAATAACAAACACTCAAAGCGAAGCGCAAGCCAAATTTCCAAACAAACACTTCCAAAGCAAAACTCCGTCCTCAAACACAATTCAAAAGTGGAGTTGTAGAGCGTGTGTACAAGCTACACATAACAGCAATCATTTGAGATAAGACGCCGGTTCTGCAGCTGCAGCTGGGTTTTGTACGATATTTATGGCTCTTTTATGTATGAGTGTTTGTATTTGTATGTATGTATGAGTGTACTAAAGTTTTACGCATCTAATTCATATTTGTGTGTGCGCATGTTTCTCGATTTTTTTTTTTGATATCGCACATAAAGCGTACGAAATGCTTTATTTTCCCCTTCATTGCGTCTGCTTTGTGTCATGCGTACTACGCTGCGTATGAGCAAAACGGCAATAATTTTTGTGCGGCAATTCTGGCGGCAGACAGCGAGACCTTCATTGCGTACATCTTTTCTTAATATTTTTTTATATATATATTCGGCACTTAATTAATGGCTTCTCCGCCCTTCGCTTCAGCTTGTTTCTTCGTTTCTTAAAGTGTAATGTAATCCCTTTAAGCGCTTCTTTGCTCGGTAAAACTGTTTTGATGTTGTCTGTCAGCCTTTTGAAGCTAAGAAATGTACGAAGATTAAATATTTAAGTGAGTTGATACAAGAGGCGATTTCTCTGTTGAGATGCTTCTCTTGTAGAAAAAGTATGTATGTGATTTAATGCTGTGAGCAAGAAGTAACCCTTCGTATTCTTTGGTTCCACTTGTTATAGAGAAAAAAGCTTAGAGAAATGTTGTCAGAATCCTTTGTTGGCAATCTAAAAAGAACATATACTATATATGACCTTTACTGAGTTTGCTTTCGTTGGTGATTATTCCTTGAAGTTAGGTTAGGTTCGGTTATCTGGATGATCTCATGGAGACTGCAATTTGGTTATCAACAGTGGTCTCAAATCCTGGAATCAAAATCTAATTCTATCAACTTGATTTCTGAAGGTGTGAGATACATGGAATTCAACTCTTGATCTCAAAAATGTGGAATAGCTTTGAATGCAGTAATGTAATGGAGATGATCCAGCCTCATCTTCTTTCAAACAACTTCTATAACTCTTTTGAATTGTAAGATTTTGAAGGCTTGGTGGTTCATTGGGAATTTATCAGCAAAAATTGCTCGAACCGTTACCAAGCTCTCGTGAGGTCCAGCTATCCAGTAGTAAAATCAAAGAAGACAACTGAGCTGAGATACATGGAGTTCCAGCCTCGATCTCGATAATGCGAAATAGTTTAGAAGGGAGTAATGAGATTGTTCTACCTTGTCTGCTTTCAAAAAACTTCATGATTATTAAGGCAGGGTGGTTCAAGATCCATGGATTTCCAGACTGGATCTCGACTAGCAGAAATGCCAAGCTCACGTTAGGTCCAGCCATCCATTAGTAAAAGCTAAGAAGACAACTGAGCTGAGATCCATGGAGTTCTAGTCTTTATTTCGAGAATGCAGAACAGTTTAGAAGGGAGTAATGAGATCGTTCTACTTTGTCTTCTTTCAAATAACTTTGTGGAATATTTTTAAGGCAGGGTAGTTCCTTGGGAATCCACGTCGGGGCCAAGCACTCAGTAGTAAAATCCAAGAAGTCAGCTGAGTTATGATATATTTGATAGTAAGAACTTAAATTTCTTCTTAGTAAGCTTATCCGTTTGCGAAATCTAACGATTCCACTTTGCTCTGGCAACCGTACTAGTCTTATGGGGAACTAACTTGATGCCATTGAAAGTGTGGTTATTTCCTAAATAATATGGAGCATACGATGAGCGCTTTAAAAGCTAGTGTCGCCATACTGCTATCGGATTTGGATGGGATGTCCGATTTCTTAACCTCTCTAATACAAATTTACGCTTCTGCGAGGTCTTGGAAGGTATTTTATCCATTTGGATGCCCAAAAATCGGATATTTTCTTAACACATCTCTTTTTTTTTTAAGTAAAATTATCAGTTTTTTGAAGAATAATTTTGCTAAATTTTATATACCGCCTTTATTGGGTCCCTTGACTGCTCATCTAAATCCAAAAACTTGTGTTCTACTACCTATAAGCCGTGGTCTAATATATACCAAAGCTTAATCTAGCCATCTGCACCCTTCAAATTCGTGCCGTGTTTCTTCACAGCAGACCAGCTGTGCTGGAAATTTAATTAATTTATTTGCGTGCGATTGCTTTTCACTTTTACTGAGCAACGACGCACATACATACATACACATATACACAACAGTTCAGGTTATTTTCCAACACTTTCCATAAGCGGTGCAATTTTTTTTTTAATAAGATACTAGTGCTGCTCGTGACCGCGACTGCCAAACACCACTACAACTTAGCACTGACACTGACGGCCGCACATTGCCACTGAATGACAATGGGTCAGCATTTAAGCGCTTCGATTGCGACGCTACATTATGACACTGAACAGGTCTAATTTTGTCCTAATCGTTGTTGTTAGTTTGGCTGCGGTCGCTGCAATGGCTGTGATGACTGCCTGGTGGTTGGTGGCCTCCAACCTGTGCATCATCTGTGTTTTCTGCTCTTATTTTTGTTCTGGCTCACCACGCAAGCGGCTTTTGTTTTGCCACTTTCCTCCATTCATTTGTAGCTATTTTTCGCTTTTATTATTTGTTTTTCCTCTGCTTTCTCCCTTGTTAATGAGTTCGTTATTTCATTTTGCTCCCAGCGCCGTTGATTCGGCGCCTTGCGGGCTGTTTCTGAGACGAAAGCTGTGCGGTTGCTGTTGCGCTTTCCGCCCACTCTGTTGTCAATTAATTCACCTTAATTATTTTCTGCATTGTAAGCGCATTTTTTTTTTTTTTGCTTTTGCTTTACAATTACTAAGAAGTAGACTTATCGGTGAAGGGTGTAGTGTATGTGCAATTCTGTGCGCCAAAAGTTATTTTAGTTAAAAATTTTCCTAGGAATTATGAACTTGCCTTTTATAGATTAACGCCTGCAGTGAAATTTTTTTTTATAATTTTCACAAGCTTCCGTTCAACAAGCCGATTTCTTCGAACGCTTCAGGCTCACAAACCTTAGATTCCCAATGAAAATTCTATTTCATTTGTTTGTGCAAATCAGCATGTTACTCCCAAGGGTACTTTTGGCTCACTTCTTAGCTTAGCTGCGTTGGTGGCAACCGCTTCAATTGCCCCAAATTGTGCTGGTCCATAAGTCATTCTCGCTGTATTTACATGAAGAACTCAAATAGTAAAGTATGCCGGATGCCAGAAATTCTGCAAATATACTTGTTTGCAATAAAGTTACTTGGGAAATTGTTGGGCGGCGCAAGCAAGGTGAGAGAGGCGGATGAGCGCACAGAATTGAATAATGTGGTACATATTTCATCAAAGGAAATAAATGCGATTGAAGATTGCGAATTGAGTCAAAAGTTGACGCGTTTAAGGCCTAGGAAAAAGAAAAATAAAATACGCAAAAATTTAGCAAAATTTTAATTAATTTTTAATACTTAATTTTATATCCGTTTTGCATGAAGTTATAGCTTTTTTATCTGCGACTGAAAGATGTTTTCGTTTAAAAATTTTTATCTGTTACTATTTCAAAGATTTTCTATTTCAATTATGGCTTTTAGGGTGATCGAGGTTCCCTACTTGTTTTAAAGGAAAAACATCGAAACTTCAAATGTATTTGGAAATTCATTTAAAAAAAAATATGCATTGGTGTTTATTTTTTGTGGGTTATCTCTTTCAAATGTTGGCCGTGGCTACGTCTCAGATGGTTGAGTCCAATTTTCGATGACTCGTTCCAGCATTTGGACTGGTAACTGGCGAATGCCACGCGTGATGTTTTGCTCCAAGGACTGAATCGAAGGCGGATTGTCGGTAGACTTTACACTTTACATATCCGCACAGGAAAAAGTCTAACGATGTGATATCACACGATCTTGGTGGCCAATCGAGCGGCCAAAAACGTGAAATTATCTGCTCATCAAAGTGTTTTCTCAATAAATCCATTGATTGATGCGATTTTTGGGAAGTGACACCTTTTTGTTGAAACCAAAAGTCGCCGAGATCACGAGCTTCAATTTCAGGCAACAAAAAATCGGTTATCATGGTGCAATAACGGTCACCATTGACGGTTATGTGCTCACCGGCTTCATTTTTGGAGAAATATGTACCGATGATTCCAGTGGCTTACAAACCACATCAAACCGTTGTTTTTTCTGGATGAAATGACAGCTCTTGAATCTCTCATAGACCTCATCGCTGAACGAAATTTATCCCGGAAACATTCGATCTTCTTGGAACTTTTCAAGGGCCCATAAAGCGAAGCGATGTCGCTTGAGAAGGTCGAACGTCTTCAGTTCTTGCACAAGCTGTATGTTGTACGCTTTCAAGTTAAGATCTCGACGTAAAATGCGTCAAGTCGTTCCATACGTCATTCCGAGCTGCTGCAAACTGCTCCAAATCGACTCTCTTTCGCTCTCTCGGTCTTCGTATACTCGTACACTCTCAGTTACGGTTGCTTCGTTCGGATATTTTCCAATAATGAATGCTGGAAAATAATGTACTATAATGCAGCCTCAACTCCATTGAAACAATCCGTTTCGTCTCGAACAATTCCACAATCTACTAAACGCCATTCAAATTGAGCTTTCAACATAAATACAGTTATATGAGTACAAATTCGAGCACAATCATCTAATTTAAAGTTAAATAAGAACTCATGACACGCGTTAAGTGTCTTCTGCGTCTTCTTAACTCACTTTATTTGCGTTGTCTTTTTTTATGCTTTTATGAGTGAAATTTATTTTTGTATTTATATGAGTGTGCACAATTGTCACATATACGTATGTATATATGTATACAATAGATTAGAGTGCCTCAACTCGTGTGGCAAACTTTAGTCTTTTGTAAATTTTTAGTAGCACTACTAGGTCATAGATTCTTTATTATTTATGATGGATGCCTTCTTCGTGAAGTGACAATAAGGCATATTAATGAGTTTGAAATTTTGTCGAGGTGAAAGTTTAGTCGGTTTAGTGACCTGGAGAATCCTCTGAAGTTGAGTTTTTCTAGAAAACTTCTAAAAATAATGTATCCGCTTAGAACAGTTCCATATGGATCCTTTGACATAAATATGAGTTTTAGAAAGAAGTTATCTTTCGTGGTTGTTTTATTGTTTTAAGATAGAGTAAAAAACCCGTTTCAATAAAGTTCAAAAAAATAGGTGGATAGATTTTTTCCTGAGAGAGCTTTAGCTTGTTTAGTGACCTGGGAAATTCTCTGAAATTCGGTTTCACTGGAAGCTTTTTTCAGAGGAAACTTTAGTCGGTTTAGTGACCTCGATGTTTCTCAGAAATTCAGTTTTACTGGAAGACTTCTACAAATAATGTAACCCTTAAGAATAGTTCCATCAGGATCTTTTGACATAAAGCTCTAATGAAGTAAGAATTTTTCTTTCATATTTGGTTTATTGTTTTAGGATAGATTGAATAAAATCGATTTAAAAAAGCTTACAAAACAGATTGATAGGTTACTTCCAGCGGAAACTTTAGTCGATATAGTGACCTATAGAAAATACTCTGAAATTGAGTTTTTTTAGAAGACTTCAAAAATAATGTATACACTTAAAATAGATTATTTTTCATATATTTGAGTAGAACGGAGCAAACTTTTTCGAAAAAAAAAAAAGCTCACGAAAATATACTAAAATCAGTTATTTATTATTTTAGGCTGGAGTTGAGAAAACTGCTTGAAAAAAGCTTACGAAAATAGACTAGCCTCAGTTATCTTGCTAAACATTGATCAATAAAAAATTTCTTCTACCATTTATTTGCCAACTAAGCTTTCTTTGGAGATTTTCGGTATTCTGTATAAGCTCTTTGTCGTTTCTTATCTCTTTCAAGCTAAACTAAACCAGGCACTAAGAAATCACAAGAAACTTATATATTGACAAACTTGTTGGAAAGTACTGATCTTCGGAAAAGCTTTTCTTAACTTTTTTCACAGTAAAAGCACACAAAGCAGCTTTTTGAAAGCTTTTAGCGCCCTTTATGTTCTTAACTGCATACAAAATGTTGTAAACTGCCAATAGAAACTTAATAGCGAGAAAATTTGTGTTTTAAATTTCGCGAAGATTGCTCCCAACTAATGCAAATATATTTAAACATATGTATATAAGTACAATAATAAAAGTAAAAATAGTTGAGCGTCCTAAAAAAGTGAGGTTTAATAGAAGTCAGTAAAAAAAAATATATTTACAATTTAAACACATAAAAAGTCATGGGCTCTGGGCACTAAGGTCTAACATACACACACTCAAAACATAAAATAAAACTAAATGTCAGTGTGTCCCAACTGCAGTTTGAGTACTGATTTGGCTTTATGCTACAACGGTTTTATCTAACACACAAACACATAAGCAAGTCGATTTCGTAGAACTTTTGGGACGCCTTGCCGAACTTTCCATAATAGCATTATGGCAATTTACATATGTACATAAGTATTTTTTGAGAATTTTTGTTGTTAGATTTTTGGGAAAATTTTTCAAAAATTTTGATTTTCTACTAAGATTTTTAAATTACCTAGACTAGTCCTTATAATTGAAACGATCTCGGTTATGGTAAAAAAAAAATATTTGTTTCATATTATCAATAAATGCCGAGCGGGTAAGCTTAAGAAATCATCAAAGCTTTCTTTGGTATTGTTATTTATATTTTTTTATTTATTTCTTAGCTATTTTTTATATTTTCGTCCTCCTATGGCTATGACTTTTAACTTCTTTGAGGGGAAAATACCTCACACCATTGCTTTATGTATTATTTAAAGGGTATGGCTATGTCCCTTTAAAGTGCTTGGCTATATCGGTTCCTCATTTACTTATTTCTTCTTGACGTGTTCCAATATTTGTTTTCGATTTTGTTTGTGCTACGCAAAGCTTGAGAATATTTAGGGTTCCTTTTTTTTGGTAGTACTCCCTCTCTTTAACACGTGCTTGCGTGTGCTCCACCAAATTTTACTGTCAATTCGGTCATTTATTATTCATTAAGTTTTTCGTCATTTCTTTTCTTGACTGTAGGTAGTTTTTGGTGGTTATTTGTGTTGCTCAATGCTTCACGCATTGTCCTGGAGAGTCCTTCAATTATTCTATTTATTCACGGAGGTTTAAATATAAATATTAACTGCCATGATAACCGTTGTCAATTACATACACCTTTAAGGATACATATGAATGTACGCACAGAGCGCTGAAGCGGAAATTAAAATAACGTTCACAATCGACACGCACATTTAGGTGAGTGGGTGTCACTTCTGTTCGTTTCTCGTGAAATACTTTTGAGGACTACAACTGAAAATGGACTTTTAACTTCTAACATAGTGAGTGGCTTAATAGTTACAAATTTAAAGAAAGGGAGAGTGGGACAAAGGCAAAGGTGGAGGAGCGAAACGGAAAGAGACTGAGAGAGTGGGAGTGTGAGGAAGAGTGCGGATATAGCACTATCGACCTTTATTTATTCAACGCAAAAGCGAAGTCTTGAGCCATCGGTGAATGTCTGACTTTTTTCGACGCTGACAGTTCCTTTCGAAATTTGGTAGATGTGCTCCGAAAGCAATTATGTAATCTGAATTAACTATGATACGAGGTATGACAATTAAGTAATGAGACTGATTCCATAAAAACCGTATATTTGAAAATTATTCTACAACTCTGCCATCCCCTTCAAAGTAGTCCCCGTGAGCAGCTATACAGCGATTCCAGCGCGTTTTCCACGCTTCGTAACATTTCTGGAACGCTTCGACTGAGATGTCTGCGAGTACCTTCGCCACGGCCGCCTGGATGTCCGTAGTCGACTCAAAATGAATTTCTTTGACCACCGATTTTGTTTTAGGAAACAAAAAAGTCACTGGGTGACATGTCGGGCGAATAAGGCGGCTGTTGCAACACGGCGATCCCTTTAGAGGCCAAATACTGGGACACGTTAAAGGGCGGTGTGGCACGGCGCGTTGTCGTGATGAAAGATCTAGTTACGAGCGATGTCTGGGCGCATCCTGTTGACTCGTTTCGGTGACTCTTTCGAGTACTTGGCAATAGTAGACTTGATTCGCAGTTTTCCCCGGTGGAACGAATTCTTTGTGGACGATTCCACGGCTATCAAAAAAGGTAATAATCATCGTCATCGCGGAGACAACCATTGTGAGCTTTGGCGTTTGGTTTCGACGACTAAGAGCACTATCACCATACACTCCTATACATTTAGCGTACGTTTCTGAAGCCCAATCTGGCGCAAAATTTTATCGCGACGCGTTTCTCTTGGTTTCGTTTTTCCATTTTCGTGACGAGCACTACAAACACACGTCTACTCAACTTGACGCAGCAGGCGAACTAAACAAGCTAGAGCGATGGTACATATATTAATTGAGAGGGGAGGGATGCCGGAAAAAGAGAAAGGGAGTTTCAAGGTCACAGGTTAACCATAAGCGCGGCAATAAAATCAGTCTCATTATTTAATTGTCAAACCTGTTACAAAGCCTTTCGCTAAGCAAATTGTTATATCAAGGCCAGTGGCTACTACAGAAACTGTTGCGAGAGAGTATGAGTTCTAATGAATCACCATCCATTTCGTATTTACGGTCTAAGCCTTGAAACATTAATGGCTGATCCACGTAAAACTTTTGCTTCGCTTTGCGTCAGACATTTGCTTTGACAGAATGTTCGGTGCACACTTTTGTAAGAGCACTTTCATATCGAAGCGAAACTTGCAAGGCGAAGCAAATTGTTGGGCAAGTCTCATCTTTTCACGCTTTGCCAAGTAATTGTTTCCATTCTTTGTAAAAATGCTGAAAACTATGCGTTCATGTGGCACCGTTTACTGTCTTCGCTTCGTTTTAAGTTTTGAACTGCCAAGCAAAGCGATGAAAGTTGTATGTGAATGACCCATGATTCCTTATATTAGACATTTTTTCGGAGTTTGATCAATACTAGAACAATCTGAACTAAAAATAAAATATCTTAAATTTCTATGTACTTAAGAACCACCCTAATTCCTCACTTTCATCGACATATCGCTTTAAATGACCACACGCACATAAATTCGCTCGTAACGTCTACACAAAGCGTCCTGTCACTCAATTTACACCCACTCACTCTACACGTGTGTGCGTGGTCAAACCAAATTTCAGCAGCACTCGTGGGATTTTCACGGTGTAAAGTGTGGCTTCGGTGATTTTGCAGCATAGCTCGTGCAAATTTTTTTCTACTTTGCTTTTATTTACAAACTTTTGCACCTTTCCGCTCTGTTTGCCCATTTAATTTTACTTTTTTGAACGTTTTTAAAGCATCATGTGGAAGTAGAGACCCACAACTATGGTACTAAGCCTGGAATTTTCGCTGCTGACATAAATAATTAATGCGGAAAGTGTGATTTTAATTATAAGTAGGCGCTGCTAGTTGGAAGAGAGTATTGTCGCTGTTGAACTTGTGGAACATGTGGGAGATATGAGTAATTTTGATTGGATGCTATTTTGAACTAAATATTGTTGGAAGTTTTAAATAAATTATTTTAATTTAATAAAATAGATACTCAAGGAAATTAGTCGCTCCTGCTAAAGTACTGATAATTTATTAAGAAATTTTAGTATTTACTGTTATATTAGTTGGGTCTATTAGCATATTGAATTAGCTCTCTCGATCTCATTAGTGGTTTAATCATTATACTTTGTAGTATTTGAATCTGTGTATGTGTGTGAAACCTACTTTAATACCAAATTATTTTTGTTGACCATTCTTTTGTCGCATAGTGTATTTAAGCGAAATTTCTTGATGGAAACCAAATAGACAAGCACTCTTGCTATATTCGTTAAAACTTGAAGCACTTGTTTAAAAATTATATATTCTCATAGCTTACTATATGTAACCTACTTAGATCAGTTTATATGCAAGCCAGCAATAAACACGAAATTTTACTGCATAAATTATTGGTAAGCACCCACTTGTAGTCAACAATAATAATAAAAATGAAAAATGCACTTGGATAAGCATCTCAGAAATTGTGTCAGTGAACCGGTTTTCCAGGGCAAACGTGCTACTGAGTTCACTGACAGCTAAGACTGTGACTTTTCTAAACTGTTAGGCCTTCAAAATCTGCAGCTGCTTAAGAATGTTGTCCAATCGCAAATGCACTTGAAGTAGAAGTGATGGATTGGATTGGATGGAAAACTTTAATTTCACCGATGCCACTTCTACTTTATTTTGTATATATGTATGTTAATATGTGCGTGTGCATGTATTCTTTTGACAGATGACATAAATGTGTCAACAATAATTGAGGCGATCCAAAATTTAATTTAGGGCAACCCATTTACAAATTAAGTGAAACTTTATCGTAAATTTTAACATTTTTGATGTTAAACATGCTCAGACCGCTTTGACATACGAGCACTATTTGTGTTGTTTACAGTAACTTAAAATATTCATCTCGGCCAAAAAATTATATTAATTTGCGAAAATTTTCGCACTATTATTCTTTACAACTTTCGACGTGGATTAACACTATCACAGTGCATTGATGAACTTGATTAAATTTTCGACAATGAAACTCAAGCGCATCATTTTTCGATTGTATTGTGAATTCAATCGATGACGTAGTTCACTCTAAGCCGAATTCAGTCCAAAATCAGTTATTTTTTCGGAAATTATTGATGCTGGGCGCAAACTGATGTTGCCAGATCGTCATGTGGCATATCGTGAGATTGAGATAACTATAGATAGTAGTGGGACTAGCATACGTACAATATTTGACCCTAAAAAGTTGTTCAGGTTGGATCCTACACAATTTGTCAATCGTTCAAAAAGCAAAAAAAAAAAAAAATCGCGCGACGCTTGCTCGATAGAAACGTTAAAAAATACCATCAATCGCGGATCTAAGCGTATGACCCTGAAAGTAAACAGTAGTCCACAGTATGAATGTTCCAAGATGAACGAATCTAATAAATTTTGTTTACGCACAAGGCACTAACAGGCAATTGGTTGCTTGCTTTTTTAGAAAAACTAAACATGTCGCAACTATAGCACTAGAACAATAGAGAGCAATAAATTCTGAGTGAAACACAATCATTTGTTTGCCAGTTGTCTTTCAAGAAATAAGGAAAACCAACGGCCGAAGATGGCTTAGCCTTCACCACGGCTGTTGCAGCGCTCATACATCGACTGAAACAACTGCATTTTTGATGGCACAAAACATCGATTTGATGAGTAATTCAACTCATAGGTCTCTTCTGTTTTGCTTTCGAACGACTTTGTTTTAAAAACGTAAAAAATATTATTTTCAACGGAGGAGAACGCATGCTTTGCAGATACCTCAAACAGATAGATCTTAAGGGAGATATTTTTGTTCTCTCATCTCGAAGTATAAGACCCAGTCCTTATATAAGAACATGCTCGTAATACTGAGTCCCTAACAGAATGGCTCCTTGAAAAGAAAGGAAATATCTTAGACAACTATTTCAGAACATTTTCGTTTAATTTTTAGCGTTTCTGGTGTTTACTAGTTACTTGAAAAAAAGTTTCTTTAACGAAATTTTATTTTTCCATAATTTCTATAATAAAACCTCTCTGCCTTTCTTATCAACTTCTTTTGATTTTTGCTTTTTACAAATTAAGTAAATATTAGTTTAAAGTTATTTTCTTTGGAAGTAGAAAGACAAAAAAAGAAAAGTGAGAAGTGAAACAATCATTGACAGTTAGGTTCAACGGTAACTCTCTCTAATTGCGCATATCAACTCTACATTAAGATTGACAGTTGTTCTCTGTTATTCTCCAGACACTTGTTTTCCAGTCTGTGAAGTGCTTTAAAATCTCCACCATTTGACTGCAACAGATTCAATTTCCAATATACCTAAATCTTATTGGCGCTTTGTCAGACGTCAGTCGTTAGCTGTCAGCTGTCACATACTCAATACTTTTACCGTTACGACGTGCGCATTTGTGAGACAATAAAGCGGCTTTGCCGTGACACAAGTACTGTGCGCTCATTTGCGCTGCCTTTCTTAAAGTGAATTGAGATTTTTAGGCTCATAAACGTAAATTCGTAAGCTGGATATTGTTGAGTTGTGGTTTGTGGCAGCTCATAACGAGAGTGCCAAGCTTTGCGTGTGGTCTTGTTGGTTTATAACACGATGTGGCATGCCACATGCCGATGTGTGCCGCATATATATATATTTTTAAACTTTACATATTTTTTGTGTTCATTATTTTTTGTATTCATTATTTTTACTGCTACGTGCCAAAGTCGTCAGAAGCACAGATACACAGACACACTTGCGTTGACAGATGAGGGAGCTGAGGCTGCTGATGTTGGCTGGTTGTTGCGTCATTCATTTGCTGCTTGCCCCCAGCTGCTGAAAGTCAATCATAATATTTTTTCTAAATTTTCACAGACAAGCAGCAACAATTCTTAAATATTGACTAGTTAAAAATTCCAACCACGTAGCTGTAACGAGTGAATGTGCAACAGGGCGTGTAAACCGATGAGTGTAAGAGCGGCAAAAGTGTTAAAAATTAGTGCGAGAAATAAGCTGATGAGGTAACGGAACCAAAAAAAAATTAAACAAGCAGTTGTGTGGAAAAAATACGAAAATCAAAAAAGGCAAATAACAAATTTGCATTAAACGAATATTCAAGGAAAAAAAATAACAAAATTAGCGATAAACAGAAAATCAAGTGCAGAAAAACTGTTAAAATGTACAAGAGAAAGGTCTGAAGTGCGGTAGGTGTTTTGCAGAAGTGACCAACGGCAAACTGACGAATTAATTGTAATTAAAAATTAAAAAAATTAAAATTAAAATTAAAAAAAAATAAAAAATTTATGAAACAACACAAAAAACTACATTTAAAAAAACTAAGTTAAAAATTAAAAAAATTAAGAAAAATTAAAAAAATAATTAAAAAATTCGTAAAAATATTAACGCAAAAGACTACATTTAAAAAAATTTAAATATTAAAAAAATTAAGAAAAATTAAATTGAAAAACTCGAGATTTAACTTAAAATTAAAAAAAAAATTAATTTAAAAATTAAAAAAATTAAGAAAAATTAAAAAATCATAAAAATTTTAGCGCAAAAACTACATTTTAAAAAATTTAAAAGTAAAAAAAACATTAAGAAAAATTAAAAATAAAATTAATAAGAATTAAATTGAAAATTAAATTGAAAATTAAAAAAAAATTACAAAAGAAAATTAACATTGATAATATTATAATTAAAAAAATTATTTCCAAATTAATTAACCTTAAAAAAATGTAAGGTAAATAAATAAATGCTCTAATTGATACCAATATTTGGCAGTGAAACAGTAAAAAGTATTCTAACGGATTGTGAGCGGATGTACCTGCAATTAAACTGACAAATAATTTTACTTAGTTGATGTGATCTATGTAATAACGAAATAAATATTACTAAAAAAACTCTAAAATATCAAATTAATTTAAAAAACAATTTGGGAAAACATTTCAACACCTGGATATTTTCTTTTTTGAAAAAACAAATAAAAATAAAAATTAAACGCAAACATATCTCAAAACAATAACTAACGAAATTAATTTCTAACTGTACCTAACCGAAAGCGTTGCAACGGTTAATAATTGCAGCTTAGACGAAGCGCCAACGTTGCAAAATTCCCAGCTGAAATAATTATAACAACCGCGGCAGCTGCCTTTGAAGTAATTCGACGCCGTCCAGCGAAACCAACTACAAGCGCATTCGGTAGAATTAATTAGCACGAACAGACCCAAATAACGGTGTGTACGAGCGCAATAGCGGGATTTCATTTCCAAATCGTTTACGATTAACGCATCAAAACGGCCAACGAAGCGCTCGCACTGGCGGCCATATCAGCGCCAACAACAACAACGCCAACATCAGCGTTGGCGACACCAACATCACCCACACCCAGCGCCTCGACGCACTCACCTGTGGACACGCCACACGCAGCGGTCACAACACGAGCGCTGGAAACGTCACTAGCAACCGCAACGCCAATCGCTGAATTGTGTGCGACGGCTGAGGATGTTAAGGAGGTAGTGGTGGTGTTGGATTTAGAAGCGGCGGAGGATAAAGGTAGTGTGAGTGCATTATCAGCAGCAGAGACGGCAAGCAGAAGCTCAATCGACTGCGCAACGGACGTTGCACCCGCCGTTGAGGGCACTCCGAAAACCACAAACACGTGTGCGGCAGTCACCAAAGCAACTACAACAACAAGTACGCCTACTAGCCAACACTCGAACGGGAATGCGCATGCGAGTGAGCCGTGCAACACGAACGGTAACAATAATAGTTGTCCACCAGCAAACACTTGCGCGAATAGCGGTAGTACGAAACGTTTAGCGCCTACTAACTTTGCTAAAACACTAAACCATCAGAGCAGTGGTCGCAACAACTACAACAAAGCGAAGGTGTCACTGAAAATGCGCTTCAAAGTCGCCAAACGTATTTGCCAGCGCAAAATACGCGCAAAGAACATCGATGAAAATTTTCCGCAACCGCAGTAAGTCTATTTTGACACTTTGTTTATTTTAGTTTTACAATTTTATACCTCTAAGTAATCCCATTTGTCTCCAAAACACTTGTGCCAACGTTATTACCAATCCTCGAAACAGTTATTAAAAGTCAATTTTCGGAATAGCCTTCATAACACTCAAATCGTATTCCTTGTTGACAGTTTGGCCAGTCGGAAGGAATTCGGAGTGCACCACACTTCGATAATTGTAGAAAACTGTCAACATAGCCTTGATTTTTGGTTTGATTTGACGTGATTTTTTCGGCTTCGGCTTCGGCTTCACGATATTCGGCCGATGGATCGTCTGTTTCCGCGTCGTAAGCATAGATCGAAGACTCGTAACCAGTAATAATACGTTTAATGACATCCTTTTAGTCTGAAAACATTGTTTCACTGATGTTAATGCGACGCTGTTCGAAAAAACTTGAGTGATTTTGGAGCCAATCGTGTTTTCACTTTTCTAAGACCTAAATTGCATCCCCTTAACTTGGACCATTGCGCCCCGGAACCTACCGCCAGCGGCTTCTTCTCTGCGCACATACATAAGTCCAACAGATATGAAAGTATGACGGCGTCGCTAGAAAAGAAACACAGTGAGCTTTTTCACGGATGAGTTGAGACCCAAGGGGAAGGTTGTCGGCAGCTCTGAATAAACTCTAGTTTCAGGCTGTTAGACCACTGCAATGTCTTTCAAGCAGAACTGACGTTCAAGGTAGCAACAGATGTACTCTACGAAGTGCGGTTTCGTTTACGGGAGCATACATCCACTCTGAAAGCAGAGTTACTATAAAGCCATTGAGCTAGCTACCAGTGAGCTCAAATGAGTCAAGGAGGCCATGAGCTCACCAGCAGTAGCATCACTCTGCTTCCTTCGGGGAACCGTCGGAAATTGTTAAACCTATGAGTTTACAAGAAAAGGCACTCATACCAAAATTCCATTAGGATGGGAAGTTCAGGGTTTTCTCTGTATTCGTGCACTCCGACGCTGGGTCTATGGGCTTTGCGCGTTGGTCAGCAACCAGAATTTGTGAGGATTTGAAAGCCTTCTGGCTCAGAGTGGAACGTAAAATGTCTAGTGAACTCACATCAACTGATTGATAAGATCTAACTGGCCACTATAATACTGGTAGAAACGCTGTAAAGTTAAAGATTTTGGAAGACGCCACTTGCCAAAGTTGCAAGGAAGAAGATGAGATGAAAACATCTACTCCTCCACTGTCCGGATTTCGCCACACTAAGGTTGAAGGATCTCGATTGGCAGTGACAAGTCTTCTCTTGGGTATGAAAATTACTCATGCCAATCTACACGACTCGGCCAGCGCAATGCTGTCTCTCATAAGTCCACTAATAACTCTACTCCATTTTGCAGAACTGTTGGCCAGATGCCATCGATACGCGCGGATTTGTCTTCATTAAACGTAGGCAGTGCCCACCGTACTGAGTCTGCAGCAAGTTCCTTGCAACTATCCAATCCGAACGGGTTGGTTTATGCGCGGGCACTGGTGAAGTGTGGTAGTTCGGGACAGTCCGGGAAGTGCGTGAGAAAGAGTATCCTTGTAATATTTACTGCACTTGTAATATTTACTGCACAGGTCGTTTAAGTCCTATTTAGTAGTTTGATCACGATAATCGTGTCAATCTTATCTCTGGCAAGAGTTTTATATAGTCTTGTCATCCCTGGGGTTGAAGAAAAAATTTCGTAAAATTCTCACCTTTGGGTAACATAATCTTCTTATTAGTAAAGAGAGTTTGTTGTATTGGTTTGTTGTAGTGATTCTGATTTTCAGTCCTCTAGCTGTTGCACCACCGCTTAGCTGATCTACCCAACCCAGATTAAGTTGCATGATATTATTTCAAGTAGCCTAGTTAATATTCTTAAAGACATGTACCAAAGCTGGGTTCTTGACACCAACACCCAATGTCAAATCAAATAAATTCTTGGCATGGTAAGTGTGTGTGCTTAACTCCTTCCGCGTGACAAACGGTCTCAATTTCAAAGTGATACTCAAAGCCTCAGCTTCCTTGAAACGAAGCGCCTTCATTTCAAACGAAAGCTTACGTGACAAATCAGGCGACGGATATCCAAACCACGCGCTTACCCACTCACAGACTACATTCTATACTTATATATACAAATCTGCCATATAAATATCTGCCTTCATAAACGAGCAATATACTTATATAGTAAGTCGGCGCTTCGTTCACTTCCAAAGAAATATAAATATACGCAAATAACCGGCAAAACGAGCACAATTTATAAATTTAACTTTCTGAAAATTGCATTAGATATGTTTAGCATCAGCATTGAGACCTACGCTGCGCGAACTGTGTCTATGCGTCTTCGGCAACGGCGATTAGAGGCGCTCACTGAATGACTTCGGTGGCGGCTGGTGGGTGGCTTCGTTGTTACTTAAATGGCGCATCAATGTTTGAAGAATCAGCTCAGCTGGTTACGATTCATTGAGATTCTCACGCGAGTGCACACAAAAAGTAAAAGCAGAAGAGTAAAGAAAACAAAATGAATACAAAACAGTAAATATAATTTATTAGTTAGTAAGTTTGCAGACAGACAAGTCGAACGGACCAATGCCGGCCGATGGCTGATGCGATGTTGTGCGCTCTTCTCATTCTCGATGCTGTGGGTGGGAAAGCTGAGGCGGTTGAGGCTAACGAATCGTTTAGTCCCGCTAGTTAGTGGACGCTTTATCATGTGGCTACTCATTCGGCTCAACTCAGTGCAATTCACTTTCAAATGGCACAATTACAAGCACACACATACACACTCATTTCTTTCTATGCGTTTACTTAAGCATATTTGCATTTGATTTTATTTTCGGTATTTTAGTTTTTATGTATTTTTTTATTTTACGCTGGAGAGGCTATATTAAGTTTCTAATACCCAAAATGAAACAACAGGGACCCTGTGAGGTGTATATTGGGTAGTCGAAAAAATCTTTTCGTATTTCTAATAAAATTTAAACGTATTTTTTGTATTTATAATAATGAATAAATAAGCGTACATATTTGCTAATTTATTTATTGTTATAAATACAAAAATACCTTAAAATTTTATTAGAAATACCATGAAAGATCAGCCTGACGAGCTGAATTCATTTAACCTTGTCAGTCTGCCTGCATATACGCCAAATAGTCCCTCAGTTTTTGAGATATCATTCTGAAATGTCGCACAAGTTCTTTTCTCTCCAAGAGGCTGCTTTGTGGTCGGAGTCATCGATATCGGACGACTATAGCATATAGCTGCCATACAAACTGAACGGTCGTAATTAAGTGCTTGTAAGGAAAACTTTTTCAATTTAGGAGATATCTTCCCGTAGTTTGGCATGGGTTATTTTCTAAGGCGATAGTATAATTTCTGAAGAAATTATTCATATCAGATCACTATAGCATATAGCTGCCATACAAACTGAACGGTCCGAAACAAGTGCTTGTATGGAAAACTTTTTCAATTTACGAGAAATTTCCATCAAATTAGGCAGGCGCTATTATCTAAGGCAATAGCGTAATCTCCGAAAAAATTATTCAGATCGGATCGCTTTAGCATATAGCTGCCATACAAACTGAACGATAAAAATCAAGTTCTTCTAAGTAATCTTTTGTATTGTGAAGGGTATTATACATGGCTTCTGCACAACTAAAGTTAACGGTTTTTCTTGTCTGTTCTTTATATTTATAGATATATATTTTTCTCGTTTCTATTCTTCTAGATTTTGATTTCGTCCATTTTGGTATTGTGATTTATACTTATTTTTTCCTTAAGCTTGTGCTTGTAGTTGACCCTGCCTCACATGACCGTCCATCACAGCTGCTTGATATGCTCAGTCGCATGTATTTATATCTTTGCTTATATTTTCATCCGTACGCATGATGAATTTAAATTATTTAAACTACACACGCGTCATTAATTCGTGCAGCAAAGGTTATTTATTTTCGTAACTTGCTTCCGAAATGGCTTGCGTGTGTATTTGTATGTATGTATGTATGTGTCAGTGGCATATAAATAACGGCTGAGGTTTAGTTGAAATAGTGTACAACAACAATGCTTTTGTGGGAAGTTCGGCTAAGAAGGATGTATTTGAGTATTTATAAAAAAGCATGGGAAGCACTTAGGTTAAGCTTAAGCTTATATTTGTGTCTTCTTTAAATACTCTTAATACCTAAAAATTATTAAAAAATAAGAAAAAGCGTTAATATCGGTTGCTTCGAAGCTAGAATACCCTTCACAATTAAAAAAAAGTTCGCAGAAGTCAATGCCAAAACACTCAATTTCCTTGAAAGATCATCAACCAAAAAAAAGCAACAATAATTGACATTCATTACCTTAACCATTACACTAAATGTGCGTGTAGGCTATTGAAAGAAATTAAGTACCTTTATTTTGCCGCCTGAACTTGATGCGTTGACATAAATAATCAGCGCGCGGCCCACGCACTTCCGTACTCCATGGCGTATGCGTAACGTGTAATTTCCTCTTCTATAATAGTTTCACTGTGTGAGGCATGTAAGAAGCCATCAAATGTAGACATACGGGTAATGAATGTAATAAAATATTTGATATATGCGCCACTAATATGCAAGGTCATGTGGGCATTTACTTGTCATTACATGGATATTAACTTTGAACTTCCTCGCATTTACTGAGCAATTTAAGTTTTTGCAGACGCTTTCGCCGACTTGTTTTTATTTATGATGGTTGCATCTTATAATATTGTCTTAGTGCTGTTTACTACTCTTTAAGTTTATTCTTAGTCATATTTTTTCCGTCTCGCATTCTTTGTTTTCTTCCTTTTCTTACTTATGAAGACATTACAGACTTTATTTATGTGCAATGTTTATGTAAATGTGTATACTTGTCTGTCTGCCTTTATGCTTATTTCATGGTGAAAACTATTTTTAGTGCCACGCACTCAACATCTGTTTCATATAAATATATATACATAAGTGCACTTCTCACTTTCTGGTGTGAAAACATTTAATGTCTGTCGGCTTCGTGCACTTGCTCTGCTGACTCGGCAAGGATATTACTATTTTTAGAAAATTCTTATTTCTTTCTTGCTGTCATTGGTAATTGTGGCCATATGACAAGATTTTTGAAAAATCATTAAATCTCATATATTTCAATAGGTGATACTTAGAAAATAAATAAATAATAATTAGAGAAGGTTAAGTTAGGTTAGGCTAATGGCTCATACATATACAAAACCATTTTGGTCCTAAATTATGTCAAATGGCGTACCATTACGTAGGGAATGAGAGTCTGAGTACGCTATCTAAGTTCTAGCGATGCCTTTGTGACCTTGCAGCCAGTAGAAGTGAAGTCGCTTGTTCCTGGTGACTCTTTTTATTGCTGCAACATTTTCTAAGACATTTTTGGTCGATGGAACCTTATATGCGAGCCTTATATGCCTCTTCGGCTAATTGTGGGGTCTCCCTTCTTCTGGATTGGACAGAGCACATTTAAATTCAAATAATTGATTCATTCACTGATTTCGTCCGATTATATTCTATAAAGTAACTGATGTATGCTCCTTATCACATCTTCAGCGCCGTGTTTGATTAACTCGACCGACAATCCATCGTCCCCCGCCGCTTTGTCGTTCTTCAAACGGTTTATGGGTAATCGAACTTCTTTATGATCGCGCAATGGAATGTCCACTCCATCATCATCGATTGGGGAATCGGGCTCACCATCTCCAGGTATTATGCTTTCACTGCTATTTAGCAGGCTGAAGAAATGTTCTTTCAATAATTTTAGTATGCTCTGGGCACCAGTTACTATAGCACCTCTGGGGGTATTACAAGAGTATGCTCCGGTCATGAAACCTTCTTTCCGTACAATTTTCGAGCATAACCCATGTCGGACAGGTTGTCAAGCTCTTCGTGCTCACGTATTTCAGGCTCCTCTTTTTTTTTTGTCTGTGAATGCGTCTCGCTTCCCGCTTCAACTCTCGGTATCTATCGCATCTCGCATGTGTTGTAACGGTGCGAGGTAGGCAGTCTCTCACGTTACTCCTCATCGTACTGGCTGTTCTGCTGCATTTTCTGAAAACGAATGGTTTCGTTTGGAGCTCTACGTAAGGAGCTTGAAATGCCGTCCCACAGTTCGCTTATACCGAGTTGTTGACAAGTGCTCTCATAGAGCAGGAGTGCAAGTCGAGTCGAAAATCGTTTGGCTGTGTGTTGTGATTACAGCTTCTCGACGTCGAACAATCCTTGTAGTTGTTGGCATGCGTTTTTTGCTGCACAGAGGCAGGTGCGTATCTTGGCTGTAACAACTACTATTTATTTTTAATTATTATTAAATATAATGACTACTCAAATCGGGTTTTATCTTATAAATACTCTTTTTATATTATCTTGAAATTAGCTTTTCATTTTTACTATCATTGAAAAAGGTATGTAACTTGGATAAGATGTCATGTAAGATGCGCCTGATTGTAGGCAATCATTTTTCGTTTTTAGTTAATTTTCTACTTTTAAAAAAAGTCTGCCTACATTTAGGGAAATATTATAATCATCACTACATATTATTTTGAGTTTACTGCCCAAACTAATGACATAATCGATAAATTTTTTAAGTAATGCAAAAAGCGATTACGCAAAGAAAATGGATGAGTTTAAAATATAATTTCAATACTTTAGTCAACTAACTTCTTCTTTGCTTTATTAAATGCTAGTACTCCGCCATTTACTCCCCTTCCTCACGCACCAACGAGTCCTCCATTAAAGCCACTCATTCAGTGAAGCAACAAACATATGCTTTGACACTTGATTCAAGGACAAAGTTTTGCTCAATTTCCGAGCGCGTGTCGACCCAATTTTCTTGCTATTTTCAGCTACATATAAGAAATCTATATATGTGTCTCCTTCTCATTATGCGCATAGTATGTAAATGAGTTACTAAATTAACGGTTATATGCATGTGTGCGCACCTAATTAAGTCAGCAATTGTTGTAATTGCAATTAAAAGAGCTAAAGCTGCTACAGACACTTGGTTAGGGTGTGTCTGGGGCACACATACACACTTACATGCATATATTATGTACGCTGACATGGCGTATGAGTGATGTCCAATTAGTAATGATTATTGCAGTCAAAAACACAAAGACGCACTTGCTTATGCATATAACCATGTAATTATGTAAGGCATCTGGCAGCAAGTGATGAATCGGAAAATGACTGGTTAATTAGTAGATATGAAGTGATAGTTTTTGCCAAAATATTGATTTGAAGCGCGCTAAATTCGGTTGGCTACTGCTGCTGACTACTTAAAGCTTGCTCTTTTCGCGTTTTTGCAAATGTGGTTAGATTTTTGTTCTTTTAATTGTCGTAGCATATTTTTATGTGTGTCAGCTGATGTTGAAGTCAGTCAAGGTCATAAAACGACTTTGTGTTTCAGCTTTTCTTTAAGCAGTTGCTCTTTGATGCCGTGCTTGCTGGTAATTAAGACAATGTCCTTGTATAACCTTGATTGTTATTTGTGCTAAAATGACAATTTGTTTTTGTTTTTGTTTGTTGTTGGAGCACACGTTTTTGCATGAAATAAATCATCATTTCATTACTTGCGTGATATGCATGCCAAAAAGGGGTGCGTGAAATTGTTGTTGTTTTTCGGGAGAATATTTTTAATAATATATTTATATATTTTTCAACTTGATTTGTTGTTGCTGCAAGCTGGCAATATTTGTTTGCCTTGCCTATAAAGTTCCATAACTAAGCAATAAACTGAGATACAGAACTATAATTTGGCACAATGGATCAAGGAGCACGTGTGGACTAAAACTTTTGAAAAAGCGAGCGTGACCGAGCCCCCCTAATAGGTTTAATGTACAAATCTGCCAAACCATTCAAGCTAATTTTAGTGAAAATTCGCTCAAGATAATTCTTATAAGAACCACTAACGATTGTGTGAAAATAGGTGAAATCCCCATATAACGGTTTTATTAAAAACTGCTAAAAGTGTGATAAATCAATAAGTAAACACGTCAGAGACATTAAATTTTATCCTCGAGATAGTATAAGAGTGCTTTGCAGGAAGTCGGGATAAAAATTAAATGATATGCGTGGCACCGCCCAACTGAACTCGAGACCCCCTCGAACAATTTCAACAAAATTTGATACGTAATATTCTCCTTATATTTCTACCTCATAGCGTGAAAATTGTTCAAATCGGATAACAACCATGCCTACTTCCCATAGAACGCAATTTTAAATTTCATCTAGTTCTTTCACATGCCAGTATATGGGTAAAGCACCAATCTTTATTAATATAAGACGGGATGAAAATTTTCGATATTCTTGCCTTTGAAGTGTGTCACCTAATGAGCAAAAATTGTCCAAATCTTATTGTTCAAAACTGTTCAAGACCCTAGGTACCAAATATGTGGACTCCAGTGCCTATAGATGACTTTTGACCGAAAATATCGGTCAATGTGTTAATTATATAGTTGAAATTTGGGGGGAATCTTTCTTGATAATATTAGGTCTTTGTGCTAAAATTGGTTTAAATCGGGTCAATATTTCTCTTAGCTTCCATATACCTAATACAATGATTTTCGAAGGTCTTGGTGACTTCATATCGCATGTATCCTCTATGTCGATTTTTTCAAATGAAACTGAGAGAGCGTGTTTTATAAACAGCTGTGTATCTTTGTGCCTAAAACACATAAAATCGGGTGAGAACTTGATCTAGCCCCTATATAACTAATAGTAGAATATTCGAACATTCGACTCCATAAAGATTGGTGTTAGTATGAGAAGCATCTTAATGAAACCCAAAATAGACAAAATAGTTTCGATTTTACCCTCACCTCCCATATTTGAATATAAAATTTGCCAGCAGCTGAAGGAATTTCCCGAACTTTGCTTTCTAAAAGTTGCAAGACTATAAAATATTCGGTTATACTAGAGCTTAGTCCTTCCTTACTTGTGTTTTGTTATTAACTTTTCGCACAAACAGTTTATGATCATAAATTTTGGCTTATATGTAAATTTGGTTATATACATATATATATAAGTGGTTATATATATATATATATATATATATATATATATATATATATATATATATATATATATATAAAGTGACCTTGATATTAATTTTTTTCCTACTCAGCATTTTAAATTTCTAATTATAATATTTTTCAATTTTTTTTTTTCTTTTTAAATAAATAACTCAAAAGGTTTGGAGCAAAATTCCTCGTCCAGAAATAACTTCTCCTTGCTCTATCCAGTTATAAAAGTTATAATCTAGTTATAAAATATTAATCGTCTAGCATTTCATCTTTATTTATAACTTTGCTATTCCACTTTGCTTTTCATTTTCATGGCATCCCGCCCATTACGTTCGCGACAAAGTCTCGTAAAATTTCATATTTGCTTCAGTCTCGCTCATAACGCTGTTTTGCATGCATTTGCAACAACAACAATGTAAAGCGTAACCCCAATAAGCGGATAAATTGGTTGCTGGGCTAAGAAGTTCACTGCCGGCTTGACCTTTTTGACCCGGCATTTGCATAACTAAGTGACTAGGTCATGCATATATTCAAATACACACATGCTGAGCGAACGTCTAAGGAGTGTCACTTCGGGACATTCTTATACAGTTATGTGCGCGTGTGTGTAAGCTTGCACGTGCAAGTGCCGTAGGGAGCAACTTCGCAAATTGAATGTTGGTTTGTGGAGAGAATTATGAATTTCGAAGTCATAACAAATATAGGTTAGTTGTAAATATCATAGTATCAGCCAAAACTTACTGAGAGCATTAATGTTGAATTTATTTTAATTTAACCTCAAATAGTATATGTATATTCTTGCCGCCTTATAGATCAAATTTCTGTTGTTATACATTCATATGTGCCAAATTATCAGCAGTTTTTAGTGAAGTACTTCTTGCTACTAAAAATTAAAAACCCTATTTCACATCTACATACATATGTTTGTAAATGTGTGTGTTCAAAATCAATGTCTAAAGTTCCAGCCACAGTTTTCACTAACGCTTGCGGCTTTAATTTCGCTTTCATAGCCACCAGAACTTGCCACAAGCTTGTGGTAGGCTGACAAGTAAGCATGAAGCTTGTCAGATTTTACAAAATCATATAAAATTTTACACAAATACATACATATAAGTAAATAAGTTTTAATATAAGTAAACATTTGAGGACATGACAGCATTTACAAAACTTTGAAAGCGCCCGCTAAGTAATTTTTAAGCGCCCTGTAGGAAATGTAACGAAGGCACACATATAATATACCATACTCGTATAAGTACTACTGTGATCGAAAAGTAAGTTGAAATTATCATTAAAAAATTCCGGCCAACATGAAGGCAGGTATCTTCTTTTGAATGGTAGGACTGTCTACAACATTATTCCAGGTTACACCTATTTTTGTAAGCAACCAAAAGAGAATTTTTTCGATTTTTACAATAGTTGATTTTGTTGAACCAAGAACTTGTATCAAATTGTGTTTGCGAATACGTTGAAAATGTTGCGAAAGGCTTTTGGTTTTCAAACTATGTCACACAAAAAGGTTTATAAGTCATAAAGCGAGTTCAAAGCGGGCCGAGAACGCGTTAAAGATGCTCTAGACGACCATTAACCTTTACCGACAAGTGCCTCGTCCAAAAAATCAAAGATTAGGTGCTTGAAAATCATTATTGACCATTAGAGAGCTCGCTGATGGTGTTTGAATATCATTTGGCTCAGCTTAAACAATTTAGAAGAATGTTTTATGCTTTGAACGCCTCGAGACTCGATTGGTGCCTTCATCACGATAACGCATCATGCGATACTGTACTGGTTCTGCGCAACTTTTTTGCCAAAAATTCGATTCATACCACCACCACTGTATTCGGCTGATTTGGCTCCGTACGACTTCTGTCTATGTATTCAGAAAACTCAAAAGGCTAATGCACCGACGCCGTTTTGACACAATTAAGAAGATAAAAATAGAAAAGAAGGAGGCTTAGAAAGCTACGTCGGAGAAGAGATTCCTATAATTGGCAGGATTGAAAACGAAATTGAAAGCATTGGCAAAAATGCGTTTTAATGGACGGGGTTACCTTGAAGGCATTGAAATTGATTTCGACGAATGAATAAACATTTATATTTTATCAACAAATTCACGAGAGCTTTTGATCAGACTAGTAGAAGAAATTGGTATAACTCAAAGGTGTTAGTAGCAACTTTTTCTATCAAATTTTATATTTTTATAAACCATAAATAATCAGTTGAAATTCCCTTTTATCACTCACGCAATTTAGTATTTTCCTACAGGGTACTTATCTATGCTCACTCGTGACAATCTATGAAAATTCTTCTTCTTATTATTAAATATGTACCCTTGGTACCCATAATAAGTCCTCGGCTTTCACACATTTACCACGCACTAAAAGCATGTACTGCTATGGACTTAGAAACTTGGTATATATACAGACATTAAGGTGATCCTTACATTATAAAATTACTTGTTTTTGTTAAATTTAATCGACTGGAGAGAAATTTAAACCGATTTGAAGGCACATTTTTTTTTGTAAGAAGATGTGAAAATTTTTTTCTTATACATTTAAGTACCACCCTAACGTGCATATTATATACTTATTATTATACTGAACAAATAACTTTGATATGAATGACTTTCGTCGAATTGTGCGTAGGCTATTGTGGTTTCTCCGAATTATTAATATTGAAGTGCTTGAGGTTCATGCAGCTTTAAGCAGCGCCGAGGTTTATTTTGATATCAAAAGGAGTATAGAAAGGAGATTAATTTCTTCATTGAACTCAACGAAAAATCACTGGCATTAAGAAGTACAATATGTACATTGTGTATTTTGTTAGTTTTTTTTTTAATTATTTTTCAATATTTTTTTTTGATGCACAACAACTGTTCAGTTTTGTTAATTTTCTTTGCGATCTCTCTTGAAATCAGTTTAAGCTTTCTAAGACAGCGTACAACAGCTATCTTACAAAGCTTTGCCGCTGAAATCTGTTTTCGGCCAAGAGCTTCAAATTTGCTCAGGTTTAAGTGATCCATCAAGTTCAAGTTTCTTAAAAAAAAAAGAGGTTAAGAAATTACGAAACTTTGTTGATGAAAGCTTCTTAGTACAGTTTTACTCGGTGACGTTTAAAAGTTCTTGGTATTTGCTGTTGGTGCCCTATCCAAAATAGAAAATCGAAAACAAAATAGATGATCCAAAAAAGATGATCGAAAACAGCAATTTCTAGATATTTTACTGTTTTACTATCAGAAGGCTAAAAATTCAGTTCAAGCTAGGCGAAAATTATGTGATGTATACGGAGAAGATGTGTTGACCGAACGCCTATGCCAAATTGATTTCCCAAGTTTCGTTCTGAGAATTTCGAACTTGAGAATGAACAAGTTCCTGAAAGGCCTCTTCGAAGGTTATAGTTATTCTTACAGAACGAAGTTTGCTTTGTCGTATTAACGACTGTGATTATCAATGGTCAAAGAAATGATCCATTTTTTCATTGTTACTGGCGACGAAAAGCTTGCAAGAATAAAAGCAAGGGATAACGATCTAAGGAGAACGAACCAGCTCAAACCATTCCAAATGCTGATAGTCACTAAACAAAGGTTTTGTTGCCTGTTTGATGTGTTTTCAAAGGGATCGTTTATTTCGAGCTTTTGTCCGACAATACCCCGATTAATTCTTACGTGTATTGTGTTCAGCTGGACAAATTGACTGATTGACAACCAATTGAAAAGTAAAACCCGACGTCTCCGCTTGAATAAGCGACCGACTTCATAGTCAATTTAGATTAAACTCCACCGACTACAGCCATTAAGGGGGTTTTTTAAATTTTCTTTAAAAAAAAAAAAATTTTTACTATCAATTTTTTATGGTGTTTTTATTGATATCTTAAGAATACAGAAAAAAAAATAAAAAAAAAAAATATTAATATTAAAATAATCAGAGGGGGGGCGGGGGGTAGAGAGACAGGTGTACAAAAATGGCGCATCCTGTTGACATTGATCCTGACTCTCCTAGTGGTCTGAAAAAAAAAAAACAAAAGAAATTCTTAATCACTAAAGATGCTGTTATAGTCCCTACCTCAGGGAACACGAAACATTTTTTTTTTTTGAAAAATGGCGACTGCCTGAAAATAAAAATAATTTTTTACGCTTTTTTTTGAAATTCCTGAATTTTTTTTTAAATATTAAAAACAAAAATATTAACAAAAATTTACACGATGGTAGGAACGATAAAGGATTATATAAAGAAGGTTCACACAAAATTTCAAGTAAATCGGTTGTATAGAACTTGAGATAATGCCGGTACCATGTGGAAAAAAGTAGTTTCGAGAAAAACGCGTTTAAAAAAGTGAGTCAAACCGAACCGGGCTAGGTACTGCGTCACTAAAGTAACTGCAGCTCTTAAAATAATATTAATTTTTAAAAATTCTTTGGAGGATATGTTCTTAAGGGACTTTAAATATATAAAAAAAATCGAATTTTTCAAAATTCTAGATTAAAATACCGCCTTAATACATCCAATGTTTGCCTCGAATAAAATCACATCGCAAACTCTGTCATCGGCAATTTTCATTGCCACACCTACCAGAGCTTGTCACTTCACTTCGTACATCAATATTGACGAATTTTCAGGTTCAATTGTGAATCTCATACATATGTATGCAGACCTATACATTTATATATTATATGTATGTTCAAATGCAGTCTAATAATTAAATACTTGAGTGCCACCCATCAGTCCGAGTGCAGATAGCAGCTCAGTCGTTCTTGTTGTTGTTCTTGTTGCGACTCGTGACAACCACACTCACCATCGACACACCCCAACACGCCACAGCTCGTGTTACGGTTGTCAACATAAATGACAGTTTGAACGCGACGAAGCGAAAATAAATTGTTGCGCTTGTCAATGTGCAACATGCAACGTGCGAGCGATTTGCAACAAAGCAGAACAATGGCCGTTGCCAACTTTGCTGCTGCAGCGCTGTGTCGCTTTGATAGTGAAAGGGAGGCAGGCAATTACAACAAGATGGACGGTGAAGAAGAGTGTGTGAGGGATAAATATGAGTGTGTGTGTGTGCTTGTGTGAGGCACAAGTAAGAAGGGGAAGGCAAAGCAAAGTGGAAGGGAAATGGGCACTAAAGCTCATATTGCTTGTTTAAACATTTACAAGTAAGTAAACAGTATATATGTATGTACACACATGCGCACAGCTGCAAGTGTGAAGGTGTTTGTTTACACAACAACAACTACAACAACAATTGCCGCCATTCGCTGATGAAAATGCTTGTTTGCTGGCGCTTCCAAATGTCAGCCGTTAACGAGTTACATGCAAGTGCGCTCATGTTGTTGTTTTGCCATTTCCACATTGCATTTATTTACTTTTTTCTTCATTTTGTAATTCCTTCCTTTGTTTGTTGTTGTGCTTAAGTTGCAAGCGTTGCATTTGAGTTGATTTCATTAGTGTAATTGTCATTATTGTCTTCTATTTGCGTCTATTAATTTGTTGTTGGCGCGCAATTCATTTCACACACACGCCGCCATGTTGCTGTTGTTGCTTTTGGCATTCGGTTTGCTTTCATAACGCTGCTGGTTTATTAGTTTATGAACTTGATATGACAGTTGATGGCGTATTTTATTGTTGTTGATCATATTGTCGTTGTTGTTGTTATTATCGCTACTGCTACTGCTATTGCTGTTGTTGTTATTGTGCCCGCTGTTGATGTCTTATTTAGTTGTTTGCACTATTAATGCTGTTGCAATAGCCTTAGGTGGTTACACCATTCCATCGATTGCTATTCTCGCCCTTTATTTGATTCTGTGTGTGTGAGTGAATATGTGTTTCTTAAGCAATTTGTACTTAAAAAACAATAAACGTTTATTGTAGTGAATGAAATGGAATGTTTTTGTATACCCTGTATGTTTTAACGACAGTGTTTTTGTACTACGATTTGACAATTATAATTGGGTTTGCCGCGCAATCGTCAAACGGTGCTTTGTGGGCTAGGTGGGTCAAAAACTTATTGAAATGAAAGACTATCCTTGTAATCTGCATCTAATTTGGGAGACTAATGTGTCACTTGTTGAACGTAAACAGTGTAAGTCCCCATAGAGCTAAGCTCTTGGATGCCAAGTTGGATTTACTGCCTAGCACAGCAGATGCAATTAGATCAGCATTAGAAGTATTATGGTCCCAGGTGGTAACCATTTTCAGCCCTATCCAGCCACTGAGTGGATTCGGTAAAAAACATGATTCTTTTTCAGCCCACCAACTAACTTGTCTCTTAAGTTGAAGCATTGGAAACCCTGCCTTAAGTGGCGTCTCAGCCGACTGAAGGCTGGGCATTCGCATAGGTTATGTTCCAGTGTCTCACCATCCTCCGCGCATGCTTTGAAATTTGCCGAATCCACTTTTCCCATTTTCTGAAGGTGGGATCTTAAGGTCAGGTGCCGTGTGATAACCTTTACAATGTTACTTTGTCTTTCGCTTAGCAGTAGAAGCTTTTTTACTGTCCAAGATCAACACTTCCCCAAAGGAACTTTGTAGTATGCCCTGTGTTGTTTGTGTTCCAAGACCTGATATGATCATCTAGGGTCCATTGCTTCAAACAACCCTTGAAGGCGCTGAAAGGTCTGAGGCAGCTTAGGAGAATTGTGTTCCCAGCTGCTCCAGAGCGGGACAACTCGTCTGCCTTTTACTTTTGTATTATGACTGGGTACCCATATGATATTAACCGAATTACCTACTGAAAGTCTAGTTATTGCTTGCTTGCATAACTTAACGCAATGAGACTTAGTATTGGTGATACGCAAAGCCTTAAATGTAGTTTGGCTGTCCATGAAGAAGCATGCTCCTGTTCCTGTTTCAACCTTTGATCCGCCAGTGAATATGTAGACTTCGCCGTTGGAACTGCCCGTCACAGAACCGTTGCTCCAAGTAGAGAAGTCTACTGGGGAGTTAAAACTATGTGTCGTACGATTAATTTACTCGGTCACTGTGCCAGATGTTCCAGCTATCCTGGCTCCAATGGGCCTGATGTATGTATATTGCCCGGATCTCAAGAATAACTTCCAGAGTCTTTGTTGAGGTAGTTTTTACTGCGCTCGAAAAACCAGGTTCCAGGCGTTTAAAATGGCACTTTTCGTAAGTGCTATCCACTATATTTTTATTTTATTTCCCATATACTTATAATATGGAGACTTGACCCATGTTGGCTGAATGTTTCAAACTATTTTTGTAACAACTTACCTTCCGAAGGGCTTCTAGTTCTTATTGGGTGCACTTGGAACCTTAGAGGAGGCGGTATTTTCGGTCATAATACAGTTTTAAAAAAATACGTCGATTTTTGTGTCAAAGCTGTAATTAAATCTGGTTTTCAGTTCCGACTTTCGAGAATACACACAAAATCATAAAGTAAAAGCATTCCTTCACTTTTGAACCAAAAGCCAAAATATCTTAAGACTTGGTTTTCACTACCAATACTTGGAAAGTGTTCAGAATATAAATATGATTTTTAAATAGTTTTTGTAAATATTTATGGGTTGGAATGAAAAAAAGTTTTATAAAAACCCACTACAGTCACTTTATTTCACTTTTTCGTTTAAGGGGTTACAGAGGTTTCCTTCAGTAAAAAGCAGAATTTTTTCGACAATTTTGTTCTTACATAAAAATGGAAATATTTTATTGGTAGTTTTTATTGTTACAAACATACACATTAACAAAGAAATTCTGAAATTTTTGAAAAAATATTTTAAACTCGGCCATTGTGACGCCAATTTTGGTGATTTTTCGCGAAGAAGATGCGCCGCGTTGGCAGGATAACTCCTTACAGGATCATCTAAAGTAAAAAATGTGTTTTATAGTTAAAACCTTAATTAAGAACTTTGACGAAGGATAAAAACTGAAAGTTTGATTTTTAGCAGACATTTTTAGAAAAAAATTAAAATTTTTCGACATTTTTTTCCTTAGTCCAAGCCTTTAAGAATTGTATCTCAAAAACCGGTATAAAATGTCATGAAGATCGGTTGAGTAGTTCTCGAGAAATCCTGCCGACCGACTTCAAAATCATAGTTTCGAGAAAAACGATTTTAAAGACGGCGCACTTAGCCTAGCTAACCTCGAGCGCACAAGTTCTTAAGGCTGTATCTTCGAAACTATTACTCTGATCAACTTGAAAAGTTAGGACAATATTTTAGAGGTATTCTAGAATTTAGTAAGACAATAAAAAAATTGATTTTTTGAAACCCGTAAACCCATCTAATCCTAAGACTTTTGAAAGCTATGTAAGATTGACAGCTGCCACAATACAAATCTTGTTTTTTGTACCAAAACATGAAATTATCAACTCTGTTTGAGAACAAAAATCATGTTTATGACTCTCTAACTATTCGAAAGTAATTTTAACATCACAATAATGAACAACTTGAAAACTATAATTAATTCTAAGCAACGCTTGCTTAAAATTACTAAAGGCTTGTTTGGCGCAATAAATTTACTATTGAATTTTCGTACAATTGTCTTAAATCACTTTTTCTTAATTTAAGCTTAGAGTAAACTGCTCAAATTACTTTTGTAAAAATATTATCATATTTGCCTAAACAAATAAAGTGGAAAAGCAATAAATATTATACAATTATTAACTATTTAGCATTAGCGCAATAACGTAACTTTTATGAGCACTTAAAACCATTTTTTTGTTGCAAAAGTTCTAAACAACTTTTATGGGTGCAGCTTTAAGACCGGTCACGAAGAATTTTCCTTTATTTTCAATGACTGTGGGCGATTTTGCAATGCTCGAACACGTTAGTGATTAATTGAATATTCAATGATATTTGCAAACAAATCATTTGTCATTTTGTATATTCATCATTTATACATACATATTTTCAACGCTTTTTGCAAATTTTTACAACTTAACTGCGGTTACGCCGTCTTTTGAAAAATACACGTGCGCAATCATAAAATAGCAGACTGGTACGTTCTTTCTCTTATAACTTCAACATTCATATAAACTCTAAAATCCCCGTACAAGTAATTAATTCTCAAATAATCTTGACGTACGTATCTAATGCAGTGGCACAACGAAACAATTAGATTTACAATAATCATTAATTCAATACCTTAAGTAATAGCGCTCGGAAAGTTTTGTAATTTTTAGTCAGGTTGGGTCGTTTAAATCTTCTATCATAGCGTTATGACACTCGGAATAATGGGAAGTTCAACAGAAATAAGAGACAGGTTTCCTAACTCAGCTGATTCATGTCCGGATTGGAAATATTGAGCGAGTACAGCAAATAAAACAAGAAACACGTTATCTTCAGCTGCACTGAAGCTATATTACCTTTCACTTGAGTATTTTTATAGCATAAAAGGGTAGAAAAAAATCTTTATTTTGGGTTTGTTCGGTCAGTTTGATTGGCAGCTCATGCTGTAGTAGTGCGATCTAAACAAGTTTTTCGCAGATTGTAACAATGCTTTGAGCAATAATGCGTGTAAAATTTCGTGAAAATACTTTGGTCATTTAAGAATTATTGTGACCTGAGTTTGATCGATCAGTTGTACGACAAGCTTGCTCTATGTTAGTAAACCTAATGTCTCCAGAGGTGATCTGGTAACAGATGCCCAGAGCGTGCTAAAATTATGGAGGGAATACTTCTCCAGCCCGCTGAATGGCAGTGACAGCATAACGCCAGGAGCAGGCGAACCCGATTCCACAATCGATGACGATGGAGCAGACGTTCCATTGCCCGACCATGAAGAAGTTTAAATAGCAATTACCCGTCTGAAGAACAACAAAGGTGCGGGGCCCGATGAATTGTCGGCCGAGCTATTCAAATACGGCGGCGAAGAACTGATATGCAAAAGTCCCGTGAAAAGAGGATCGTCCGCTTCATCGATTTCAAAGCTGTTTTGGACAGCACAAAAAGGAGTTGCTTTTATGTCGCGATGTCTGAATTTGGTATTCCCGCAAAACTAATACGGCTGTGTAAACTGACGTTGAGCAATACTAAAGCGAATTCTTCAATCTGCTTTTGAAGAAAATAATTCGAGCCGCAGAGCTGAATCGAGAATCGTTGATGGTGCACATGTCTACAAAATGCCTCTGACAAAGCAAAAGATGTAGAAGAAATATGCAGAGCAAGACACTAGAGAAACTATAGAGCTTCTTTTGTGCACTAGTCCCGCATTGGCAAGTCTATGGTTTAAGGATTTGGGACACACGGTATGAGAAAGATATAGACATATCTTCAGTGAGGCAATAGATGTCGTTGTAATTTTCGTTAAGCGTCCTAATGGATGACTACTTTGCATGGACTTCGTAACGTAACTCCATCTGTTATTTCCAAGAACCAAAACTGACAAAAACTAGACTACCAGACCTATCTCATCCAAGTAGACAATGCAATGGTTAAACTTTCGCTCGATTCTATTTGTTTTCAATCCTAATTTTTGTTAGACCGTCAATCAATCATATCGGTTTGGAGGTATTCAGTGTAGTACCAGCTGGTGGCAGTGGTGGGAAGCGAATCATAAGTGCGTTATAAAAGGCAACCACATTGATTTCTCCTCCTTTGGAAAATTGTTATCAATTTCATCCCCTTCAAAGTAATCCCCTCCCGATGCAGTGCACTTATGCCAACGGATTTTCCAATCTTCGAAACACTGGTTGCAGTCACTTTCCGGAATGGCCTTCAGTTCCGTCTTCGCTGCGGCTTGAATCTCCTCTATCGTATAAAAACGGTGTCCCCGGAGCGGTCCTTTGAGCTTGGTGAACAGCCAGAAGTCGCACGGCGCCAGATCAGGTGAATACGGTGGTTGCGGAACGATATGGGTTGAGTTTTTGGCGAAATGATCACGAATTACGTGGGCAGTATGGGATGGTGCATTATCGTGGTGTAAAAACCAAGAATTGTCTTTCCACAATTCCGGCCTTTTTAGACGGATAGCGTTACGCAAACGACGCATAACGTTCAAATAATATTCCTTGTTGACTGTTTGACCGGTTAGACCGATAATCGAAGAAAACAGTCAACATGACCTTGATTTTTGAGCAACTTTGGCGCGGTTTTTTTGGTCTCGGCTCTCTTTTGGCACGATATTCGCTCGATTTATCGGTTGTTTCGGGGTCGTAAGCATATATCCAAGTCTCGTCGCCAGTTATAATGCGTTTCATGACACCCTGGTAGTCGGAAAGCATCGTTTCACACTCTTCAACGCACGCCTTTTTTCCCAAAAAATTCAATGTTTTCGGTACCAGTCGAGATTTGACGCGCTTGTGGCCCAAAACATCCTTCAAAATGGTATTGGCTGAGCCTTTCGATATGCCAACTTCATCAGCAAGGTCTCTAATTGTTAATCGACGGTTTTTCAACACCAAATCTTTGATGAACGTGAGCTTTGTCGGTTGAGGTTGATGGTCGCCCTGGACGCTCTTCGTCTTCGACACGTTTACGGCCGGCTTTGAATTCACTATACCACTTGTAAACATTTATTTTAGACATAGCCTCATCACCAAAGGCTTTCTGCACCATACTCAATGTATTCGCAGCAGAAAATTGATTCCGTAAACAAAATTTAATGCAAATTCTTTGCTCAACAAATTTCGACATCGCAAAAAACGGAAAACTCATTTTTATCAGCTCACAAAACGACACGTATCTCAAAAACTAATGAATATTTTGACATGAAATTTGACATAAATGTAACTGACAGTACTACCAACCTAAAAAATAATAATTCTCCAAATCCTACGACGCGCGCAGTTTAAGTTCAAATGTCACCTTATTTTTTGGACACAGTATATCTGACAGCGGAAGCTGCTTTTTTGATGATACTTCGTTTTGATTTTAGATGACGATATTGAAGTTTTCTTACAACAAAAATTTCAAGTTTACACTGTAGGACTTTGAATAAAGTAAGTTTCCTACCTTTGCTGCTAGTTCTCTTCTGTATCATTTAAAATATGAGTAATTCATTTTTATATTTCTACTTCAATTGGCACACACTACCATATAAATTTTTCTCCTGTATCTACCACATTTAGTGTTGTCCCTAAGCTGCTTTAGTAAATCAGTGACAGATATGTAATCAATTGGATTACAAGTGCTCTTCTAAATGTCGAGATTTTTTTGCATTTCTGTCACTTTACTAGCTCATTGATGGCATAAGAACTGCTCAAGGACACTCAACTCATCTACACAAAAACTAAAAAAATAGGTCTTTTTTACAATACAACAACAATCACAACATAATCACCCACTTGCTGTGTTGTTGGGTATTTCCTGTGGATTTATTTGGAAATGACCGAAAAATGTCTTATCTGAAGTACGCCTCACTGCACGGGCATTAAGTATTAATCAAATTAAATTGGTAAATGAAATATGTACGAGTGTTTATACAAATATATAAGTATGTATATAGCTTCTTTATAGAAAGCTTAATATATAAAAAGAAAATTCGATACAAAATATTTCAAACTAAAATAGACCCTTTAGTAGCATTGTATTAATGCATCAGTAAACTCAAAGTCCATACACACACATGCAGAGTTTACTCAAAGCCTTCACATTACTATTTCAAGTTCAGCTTTTATTAATTCTAGTTAGAGCTTTTCTCAGCTAAAGCTTTTGTTGCAATGTTGCTTAAGCTTTTCTCGTTAATTTTTGTTTATTTGTGTTTTAAAATTACCGTTAAAAGTCGCTTCCCATCAATCAACGGTAGAATGAGTAGCAAGCAACGCAGCTTTTTATTGCGGCCGCTGCCACTCAAGCACGCTTTCACATTAATGCGGCGCTTAGTCGGTGAGTGTGGCGTGTCAGTTTGACTTTTTACGTGACAATTGTTCGCTTTTATCATTTTAGCGTGCTAGAGATGATATTTTATGAGCGTTTACTCATGAATTTCCGAGTGCAATTACTGTTGGCGAAATTACAGTCGCAGGCGAAAAAGTGGTCGCTTCTGCGATTTGTTGAAAGTTGTAAAAAATTACAAAATTTTCTAAGTGGAATATAATGTTTGGTTTTTTTTTTATTTAAATAATTTATAAGATATTTTGAATTGACCATCTGAGATCATGCGGAGTGCAATAAGCATAAGGTTAGATTAGTTAAGTTAGGCTGTAGAGTTGATCCTAAATCTATCGATTTACTTTGGACAGATATTTGTCCTTTGTGCTAGCCTTAAACTCCTAAAGGTCGATTTACCATATCCTCATAAATCGACAAAGCGTTTTGAGCTGGTCACAAATTTATTGTATCAATCCCAGTCACTTCACTAGGTTCTCAAAAGGTGTGTCGTCTGAGATATTTCACTCTCAGTCTGGGAAAGCCGAGCACTGGAGGAGAAAAAGAGAAGATGATTCCAACTTGCCTTTCTTCAAACAGCTTTGGCAAAAAGCGTCCGACAGAATATTTAGAGGCACTATGTGATAACCTAATGGACAGCGTTCAGTCAGAATATCAAGAATTGTGATTCAGAGGACCTCTTATTTTAGGATATCATAATCGCACTAGTTCTGGTTGTTTGCCAGCGCTCGTTAAACTCGTTTGGAGGTCCAAAGTTCCAATTCCAGAACGCCCTTTCTAGCAAGCTCATCGGCTTTGCAGTCTCTGGCGTTTCCGCTGTGAGCGGGCACTCACTCAAGTCTAATATGGAAGAACCTTAAAGCTATTGCTAATGAGGTCAAGCACTCCTTGACTAGTTTTGAGCGCACAGTCGTCAAAGTATGGAAGAATTTCAGTCGGAACGGAATTTCGGTGTGAACGGAATACCGGGCCAGAAGGATCTCGAAGTCGCACCAGTTCGGTTGTTTTGCTGAGCTCATCAGAGGTCAGAGCCAAATCGCAAGAAGGATAGCAAGCTCATCGGCTTTGCAGTTTTCAGCAATTCCGCTATGACCGAGTAGCCATTCAAGTCTAATGTGGAAAAATGGAAAGATGGAAGCTATAGCTAAATGAGGTCATTCACACCAGTTTTGAGGGCGGAGTCATCGAAGTATTGACGTCTCGCTCGGGTTCTCTCGTAGACCTAGCTTTCCTAAGTTTAACAACAGCCTTTGTTGCCAAGTACCTACCAGTTATATCTACAAGTGCAACGTGTAAAATGGCATTCAGTGGCACTGTTGGGGTTGTCCTTACTGCACCACAGATGTCGACGAGGACCGCTTAGCTTGTGTGGTATGAAATAAAAGAAATTTGACGAGAAGTAATCATCAGAGTTACAACGAGGAAAGGATGTGTAAATATCTCGGTGCTTTTTCGTTGATAATTCAGGTTTCGTTGGACTTTGTTGCATCTCACATCTTCGATGAATCGATGAATTGGCTCCAATCGATTTTAGCTGCCTCAACTAATTTCTGAGCTCTTAAGACTTCGTCGATAATAAGATTCTGCTGATCTATACCTAGAAGTTTTGACATCACAAAAAACCGACATTTATGCTGTCAAGATCCCACATCTTACCAAGAACAGCCCCTAAAACTAAACTTATCCAACTCATCTGAGAAAAAAATTCCAAAAGCTCTCTGAAATGTGATTGTGGAAGCAATATGATTAAGTGTTCTTATCCTCAGCATATACCATGCGCTCTGCCGTTTCTGTCCTGCCTAAACTTTCTACGTACTGACTCCTTTCTTGGTAGCAAGTTCACTTTTACTCAGCTATTTTAATAACTTTAAGTAATTTCGTTCTTAGTTCCATACTGATGAGGTCCCAAGATACAATTTTTACTTCCACGAACCACTGACTCCGTTGAGCCTAATAGGCTGTCTTTACATAATTGTTCATTGTCGGTACCTCCGAAATTCTAACCAAGACTTTAAATTGCTAATATAAAGGACGCTTAAGTACAATAGTTATTCAGTATAATCCTTTTGCCCTTTCAATCTTCACATAGCGATCTAAATTTAATATTTTTTTTTCAAAAATTTTATAAAAAATATAACCTAAAATAGTACTACGGTTCCGAGCTGCAAGTCCTATAGAAATACTCTCAAAAATATACTGACAGAGAAAATTTTTAACTTTCGACTTGAGCGCTTTTCTTAGTAAACCGTCAGCACCAACAAATCAAGTCAATGAAAGCATTACATAAAGCCTTAACGACAACTTTTAATGAATTCGTACAAAGATCAGCACACAGTAGAAGAAGCAGCAATTTTCAAATATAAAACTGAGAGCAATGCAACAACACCAACAATCAACAAAATATAAATCATATTAAAGGCGAAGAAGCAACAATGTTTGAAGGTGCTGATTACCCGATGAGTGGATGGATAGAAGGATGATTATGCGGTGACAAGATCGCTGCCGAAGCAACGAGACCAAAAAGAGACACAACAACAACAAAGCTAACAACAATGGCGACAAGACAAATCACATGTAATTGAAGCAGCAGCTAAATATGACACTGAGTGCAAAGCCACAACAAAAACAACAACCACAATAACAAATAATAAAGAAGAGTGCATAAAAATATGACAGTAATAAAAATAAACGGTAAACATAGGCGACAAACAAACAAACAACCATGCAGAACACGACAAAACCAATGAATATCAAATCAGCGACAGTCATAAATTGCAATGAAAAGGAATCATTACACGTAATAAAAGCGAAAACCTGAGGATGACAATCGTAGCGTACAACAACAACAACAAAGTACATACTCACTAGTGAGTAGTGCGAACGTCTGAGGGAAGTGTGACGGCGAGCGCCGTTGATGATGGCAAAGTTAAGCGCGAGCCGAGTTCGGTTGCGTGGGTGGTTGGCGGCTGCTAAGAAGCGACCGTTAATTGGAGGGTTGCATACGAAAGTCGCAGTCGTATAGCCTGAAATATGGCATAGGGCATATGATTGCGCGATCACTCGCTAAGATGATGGATGAATCAGCCGAGTGTTGCATGCAACCAGCGCCGATTTGAGACGAAGACACGCACTCGTTGTCAGTCACGCTGTCTGGCACTTTGTTCGACACGTTGTCTTTGTTTGACGTTTTATTTGACTCTTTTCTGACACTTTGTTTGACGCTTTGTCTGTCACTAGAGCTCCACACTGCTTTCAGCGTTCGTGTGCTGTCACATGAGAGAACCAATTTGAGTGATCTGCCTGATCTGCCTGCAAGAGTAGACCAATTGTGGTGCAGCGCGCTAGAAAGGCGATTAAATGCGCTCTCAAATGAAAAGAAAGCATAAGCGACAACCGCGTATGTCAAAGAGAGATTAAAATAAAACACGAATTAAGTGAAAATAAATCGCCACACAAAAAAAGAAAACAATAAAGAACACAAACCCGCAAAGTGACGGAAAAAATGTGGATACAAAATACGGGAAATCTCAGCGCTCGGCGGTTAGTTTGGCCGGAGCAGTTAGTGTGAGAGTTACGTGCGAATAGTGGACGCGCTTGAAACCTCAACGAAGGAGTAAACTTTGACAACAACAATAAACTTTACTAGCACAAAAAAAAAAAAAAAAATAAACTGAATCAAATGAACTGTAAAACTATTTGAGTTATTTGAAAAGCGCTACGAAGGGCGTGTATGACAGCGGCGCAGTGAAACAATAATTTCATGAAATACCAATACGTGCCGCCAACGTTTCAACTAATTCAGCAATTTGACGCCGCGCTAAGTTTTTTTTTTTTTTTTTTTATTTGCGCTGCGGGCGCGCTTGTCAAGCGCCTGTGAATACGTTGTTGCTGCAGCTGGAAATTCAGTCGAATACCCAAACGCGCACGAGACGGTGGAAAGCGCGGCGCGATAGCAAGCGAAAATCTCTACAGAAATCCTGCTGAAAGGCTGCGAAAAAAAACAAGAAAAAATATTCATAAAAAATACAAAAAGTTGAAATAGATTTTGCGCGCAAGTGAAGCCTTCTGTTTTGATTTGAGAAAGTGTTGTAAAGATCTAATATTGAAGAAGAGTAAAGAAGTTAATAAATTTACCAAAAAACAAGTATTTTCAAAAACTTACATAAACCAAAAAAAAAAAATTATCTCAAAATACGTGAGTTCGTAAAAAATAATAACTCAAAATACGTGAGTTCCAAAAATACAAAATATACTCGCTCAAACGTTGGCTTTTTGGAAGTGCAAAATTACAAAAATATTTCCGTCAAGAAGACTTTGTAAAATTCCATAACTGTTAATAAATAATTGACCTATATCAAACAAGTTTGTGAAAATTCTCCGTCATAAAACTTTCGAAAAACTCTACCATACCATGAGACTTGCTCTATTGCTTTGACAAAGGTTTCAACGTTGGCAGCAGAGATTTCGTATACGCGTGGTACAACCACTAAAGATGACGACACAATACAACAACAATTTTGAGCTGCGCTTAAGCGATGAGTAGGTGTTTTAATTTATTGATTAAAAAAAAGTTTTATTAATTTTTTATTGCTATAAAAATTTTTATTGATTTTCTTTGAAAGCTGTGCGCTTCTTATAAGTTGTATATAGATTCATTTTCAAAATTGTGCGAGGTACACGTGCTGTTTAAGAATAGATTACTATTCAAAGTTCTAGATCTTCGAGATTTTTGACATTTTTGCCGTGTAACTGATAGTTTAGTTGGTTCGAAATTGTAAAAATAATACTTTTTATTGAATATTTCAAAATTCGTCTGAAGGTTAGTCCTTCCCATTGTCTATGTATAGTAGAGCTAGTACTTAAATTTTCGGGATATAACTGTGAAATTTTGCACACCTTCTTTTCCTCTCATGAAGCTGCTTATATGCCGGATTTGCCGATATCGGACCACTATATCATATAGCTGTCATACAAACTGAAGAATCCGAATCAAATGCTTGTATGGAGATATCTTCACGAAATTTGGCACAAAGTATTTTGCCACTAAATGCTAAAATCTTTGAAGAAATTGTTCAAATCAGATCACTGTGGGATATAGCTGACATACATACAAGCTAAGCGCTCAAAATCAAGTCCATCTATGAAAAACTTTTTTATTTGACAAGATATCTTCATGAAATTTTTCACAAATTTTTAACCAAAGCAACGTTGCAATCTCTACATATATTGTTTAGATTGCGCCACGATAGAATATACTGAGCTGTCATACAAACTGAACAGAACGATCGGAATAAAGTGCTTGTATGAAAAACTTTTTTATTTGACAAGATATCTTCAAGAAATTTGGGATGAATTATTACCCAAGACAAAGCTATAATCTCCGAACAAATCGTTCAGATCGGACTACTATATCATACAGCTGCCATACAAACTTAACGATTAAAATCGAGTTCCTGTATGGAAAATATTTCTTTTAAAGAGATATCATAACGGAATTTAGCACAAGCTTTTATTCAAAATAGCCTTACAAATATCCGAACAAATTTTCAAGATCGGCTAACTATATCATATAGCTGTCATACAAACTGAACGTTTAAAATCAAGTCCTTGTAAGGACAACTTTTTTATTTGACAAGATATCCTCACTAAATTAAGCATGCAGTATTATCCAACTTAACGCTACAATCTCTGAAGAAATTGTTCAGATCGGACCATTATAGGATATAGCTGTCATACAAACTGACCTATCAAAATCGCGATAAAGATTTTTTTATATCATTTTAAGCAATAAGAAATGCATCTGTGAAGGGTATCATAGCCAAAATTAATTTAATTTTTACTTACACCTATTTTTTTACTTTTTTTTTACTTTTATTTACATCTAAGACAAATACTTAAACTAATAAATATATACATAATTTATATAAAGAAAAAAATAGTAACCCTCCACTTGAGATTTTTTCTTGCTTAAATTAAACACCTATTCACAGTTAAATTATTTATATTATTTTTCAAATATAAAAAATTTCAAAATTTTCCTCCATATCACTCTTCTCACGCGCGCCGCTCTTGCATTGCTGCCAAATACAATTGAAGTCACGTTTAAATTTTTTTTTTCGCGTTTGTTTTTTGTTTCCTCAAATTTCAAGTCTATTGTGCTTTACCTATGCTTTATTTACTATTTTCTACCATTCTGTACTGTTATATACTTTGTTGTTATTCTGTTTTTTTTTTTTAATATATTTATTGTTGTTCTTTTTATACTTATTGTTCGCTTTTTTATTATATTTTATTGTTGTTGTTTTTTATTTTTATTTTTTTTTTGTTCTTTTTTTTTTTGTTGTTCTTTTTGCAATGCATCGCGGCGTTTCTTTTTTCATTTATTATTATTATTTTTTGCTTTTGTTATATTCTTATTATATTTCTTTAGCTTAACATTTCTTTTATGTTTCAATTGAAGCAAGCTCAGCTCTAATTTCAATCTATTATGCCTTTTGGCACGTGATTTTTGAGCTGTTAAATTGCGTGTCTAAAAATGCTTGCAAATCTTGCCAGTTTTTTGCGTTAAAAATAGATTTTGTGGAATATCAAGAAAATTTATCTAAGCTAAACCTAAAAAAAATAATATTTTTTTTAATTTTATAAAACATTACTTTCAATATCTGCATAACCGATGGCTTTTCTTGAACTCACTCTATAGAAAAAGTTCTTTCAAAACTGTTCAAAAATTTGGTTTACCTTGCCCATTGCCATATTAGTTAATGTTTATTTTGAGCATAATAACAGTTTTGTAACAATCTAAAACTGAATTAGCTTTATTCTAAGATAAGATATATATTTCCTCTACTTCTGTTCAAAACCCAAAATTTCTTGGTACTCTACCTCCCTCCTTGAACAACAGAGTTTCTCTTTCCCTCGAGCGCAAGCCATAAGCGGCAAAGGATGATGCTTTGACACGCTCACTGTCACTTGTTTCAAAATTAATAATGAAAGCATGACACATGAGTGGAAAATATGCAGCACCGTAAGGGCGTCTCGCGGTGTGTGTTGGCGAGGATGAAAGGAAATTTGATTCAATTAATAAAGCAAACATCAGTCAAGGTTAATTTAAAATGACAAACTATGAGCAGCTAAAAAAAATAATGATTACATGTGTCTGTATGTGCATGTGTGTGTGTATTGGTTAACACAAAAATAGCTATAGAGTCATCAGCGCAGGAATCATTTATCAGGGCAACGCTGTGGCAGAAGCCATATGCTATGGGCTTATGGTACACCCACTTGCCTGAAAATTTAAAAGCAAACAAAAAATTAGTATAATCTCTCAAAATAGTAAGTTATATGCATTATATGGTGAAAGACTTGCATATAGCACAATTCTAGCTACTATATAATAGTGGTATTTCGTGACAGTTCGACATTCACAAGTTGATTGTAAATGCTATAATATATACGGTCAATTATCTGATGAGGTATACCTGTGATCTTAAACGCTTTCATTCCAGACCTGTGACTTGTTCATTTGTTTACTTTTGATAAGGTTTTCTTAAGCTAGATGTGATGTGAAATTTAAGGTAAAAAACGAGAAAAATGCCATCAGATCTTCACGAAGCCTTAATGGATACAATTGTGCAGGCGATCGCCGAAGACTTTCTTGAAAATGTAGTGTTACCATAACATATAGGTCCTTGGGTTAGCATTTATTTAATTATTTTCGAAATATTATTTCGTATACTTCCATGAAACCTAACCTTTTTTCCTTTCGTTTAAGCACAGATCAGATATTAATAACACTTCACTAAAAGCCTTGTCGTTAAGCTACAGAAACATTTGTGAATTTGTACCATTGGCCCAGAATTGTTGTGTCAGCTAAAATCCACGAATTTATTTTGGATAAAAATTTGACTGACATTGCGGAGTTTGTGTTAAGAAAGAGCAAATGGATAACCATTTATTATTTAACGACCTGTTTCGGTGGTGACTCCAAAAAAACACAAGTTTAGCATACAGGGTTTGTTCGAATTTCAATTAAAGAAAATTTATTGAACCAATCGTTTCAATTCTTTAAAAACTTTCAAAATAAGCTCCTTTTGTCTCGATGCAGCGCTGCCAGCGCGATTTTTAAACATTGAAGCCGTCAAGGAAGGCATTCTACGGAATAGCCTTGAGAGCTGAGGTACATGCTGCTTGGATCCCCTCTGTCATCTCAAAATGCTTGCCTTTTATCTGCCTTTTCAGGCTAGGTAACAAAAAAAGGCCGGGAAAGTCATAACTGGGCTGTAGAGCGGTTGCGGAAGCATTGAGATGTCGGCCTAGGTTTGGTAGCTGTTTACAAGAATGGCGGTGTGAGCTTCTAATCGGCTACGATGTCTTGTCGGACCCGATTGACACTTCCGTCCAATGTCATGAACCATAGATTTTGATAAATTTAACATCTTAGTCGACGGAATGTGTTCAAAAAGTACAGTCGTGGTGAAAGAAAATCAGTTCTATTACTTTCCGGACAAACCCTGTATGTAAATTTGTATCAGTGATACCCATAAGCTCAAAAAATTAACGAAATTATGTTTTTGAAAACATAAATAATCTATCTTCGAAATATCTAATTCCCAAACCTTTTTTAAGGTACTCCATATGTGATTTAACCCAGGCGCTCGAACCTTCATAATACTGGGCGCCCTTCGAAAAAAAATATTCTAATAAGAAATATTTGTCCTATTTACAGCATATATGTAATTCATACAGGTTTACACAAGCATATTCGAAATATTTCCAATTTTTCTCATAAAACAATAAACTAAATAAATAAAAAATGCCTCTCATAACATTCCATTGCTAGTCAAATATTTTCATAAACTCAATTAAATGCACTAAAACAAAGTAGCCTTCAAAAAGTAACAACTATGCAGCTGCATATTACAGTTATGTGTGTTTACAAGGCAACTGATTCACCCAAGTTTGTCACTCAAAACTAATATGCTATCATATGCCATGCATTTTATTGTTAAAACCATTTCCGCATTTGCCTAACAACTTGCTGCAAGTACGCGCATTCCCATAAACATATACACATATATTCTTATACATGCACACATAAACATTAATGTATATACTCAAACTAGAGATTATTAAATATAAAAATACAAAATTTAGATAGCAATGAGAACGAAAATGGCATGTAGTATGCAACATGAGTGACACAGTCTAACAAACAAGTATTCAGACAATTTTTCTGCTACAAATCTTCTTCATTTTTTTTATTGGTGCGGACACTTACGTGGTTATAACCGACCACCACCACCGGCGCGCCAGTTGTTCGTCGTTTTCGCTGCGAGGTGCAAATTGTAGATTCCAAATGCAGCCTGGCCCTTCTCCTCTGCTTTCCCAGGCGGATACAGCGTTGAATACTCTCAGAGCTGGAGTGTTTTCATCCATTCGGACGGTATGACCTAGCCCAGCGCAGCCACTGTCTCTTAATTCGCTGAACTATGTCAATGTCGTAGTATATCTCGTACAGCTCGGCATTCCAATGACTGAAGTATTCGCCGTGGCCAATGCGTTAAGGACCATAAATCTTTCGCAGAACCTTTCTCTCGAAAACTCGTAACGCCGACTCATCAGATGTTGTCATCGTCCATGCCTCTTCATCATATAGGAGGACTGTGATAGTAAGAGACTTGTAGAGTTTTTTTTTTTCGTCGAGATTTTACTTCTCAATAGCCTACCTGCTCGCAAGAGTTAGTCTGCATTGGATTTCAAGGCTTACAATGTTGTTGGTGTTAGTACTGGTTTCAAGATAGACGAAATTATCTGCGATTTCGAAGTTATGACTGTCAATAGTGACGTGAAAGCCAAGTCTTGAGTTCGACGGCTGTTTGTTTGATGACAGGAGATATTTCGCCTTGCCCTCGTTCACTACCAGACCCACTTGCTTCGCTACTTTGTCCAAACTGGTGAAAGCAAAACTAATGGCGCGGTTGTTAAGGCCAATGGTATCGTTGTCATCGGCGTACCCCAACAATTGCACACTCTTATAGAAGATTGTGCCTTCTCGATTCTGCCCTGAAGTTCGAATTATTTTCTCCAGCAGAAGATTGAAGAAGTCGCACAAAAGGAAGTCGCCTTGTCTGAAACATAGTTTGGTAACGAATGGCTTGGAGAGGTTCTTTCTGATCCTGATGAAGCTTTTGGTATTGCCAAGAGTCAGTTTACACAGCCGTATTAGTTTTTCAGGGATACCAAATTCAGACATCGTGTCATAAAAACATTTCATTTTCGTGCTATCAAAAGCAGTTTTAAAATCGACGAAGAGGTAGTGTGTGTCGATCCTCTTTTCACGGGTCTTCTCCAAGATTTGGTGCCTGCTGAATATCTGGTCAGTTATTTATTTTTTAGACCTACAGCTACACTGATAAGGTCCAATCAGTTTGTACGCTTGATAAAACCTCATATGCGACGTTGAGGAGGACGCTATTATAATACCAGGCGCACGATCACAGTTTTGACGCACTGTATGTGGCAAGCACACAGCGCAGATCGTCAGCTCTATTGTCACACAAACAGTTTAGGTCTGATATCAAGTGGTCAACTCAGATTTCATGTCACAATACAACAGTGGCGGACCGCAATGCCAAAGCTTGGATACACAATTCATTTAGACAAAAACCTCAAGTAGCTGATAGATAACCCGCAATCTTCACCTTCGTTGTCTGTGCCGCATTAGAGCAAACATTTGTGCTGTGTGGTTATTGTTTCTACGCCCTTTCCCAGCAATTCGTAGCGCTTTTGCTCTTAAATATGATTAGTACTTACTATTAAGCTAACCCCATGGAAATTGAGTAGGCTCCTTGAGGTATGAGCGCTAAATTGCATGTTTGCGTATATGTAAGAATGTATATTTGCATATATATGAATGTGTAGTTGTGTGTGATATATAAAAATATAAGCACTTATACTTTATATTTCCGCACAGCTTGAAATATATGCGCCTTCAGCGCGCTTATGTAGTTTTAGCTATGTGTATATGTATATATCACATATCAAATATGTATATGTGTGTGTGTGTAATTTTCTATTATGCCATAGCGCTTGTTATTCCTCATTTAATCTGCACGTAATTTGACTTTCTCAAGCAGCACACACACATAAGCACCTACACATGCACACAAAACACACACAGTAATATAAAAAGCTTGACGAGTTGAGCGCATTTTTCATGGTTGCGCGCTTTGATGAAGATATCTGGATTTTTATTGTCATCTGTCTAAATTGAGATTAGTGGCTTTTCATGGCGCAGGCAGAAATCCAACAGCGTCTACTCATATCTAAAACTGTATTTGAATTGCTGGAAAAAAGTTTACAAAAAAGTAGAAAATAAAAGAAATTGAAATTCTAAATTGGCGGCTGTCAGTAGTGCGCCGCTAAAGCCAGTTGTTGGTTTTTTTCATTTATTTTATTTTTTTTTATTTTATTGTATATTATTTTATTTAATTTTATTTCATTTCATTTTATTTTGTTTTATTTTATTTATTTTATTTTATTTTATTTTACTTTATTTTATTTCATTTTTTTATTTTATTTTATTTTGTTTTATTTTATTTAATTTTATTTTATTTTACTTTATTTTACTTTATTTTACTTTATTTTATTTTATTTTATTTTCTTTTTTTCTTTTATTTTATTTTATTTTATTTCATTTTATTTTATTTTATTTTAGTTTCTATTCTTTTATTTTATTTTATTTTATTTTATTTTATTTTATTTTATTTTATTTTATTTTATTTTATTTTATTTTATTTTATTTTATTTTATTTTATTTTATTTTATTTTATTTTATTTTATTTTATTTTATTTTATTTTATTTTATTTTATTTCATTTTATTTTATTTTACTTTATTTTATTTTATTTTATTTTATTTTATTTTATTTTATTTTATTTCATTTTATTTTATTTTATTTTATTTTATTTTATTTTATTTTATTTTATTTTATTTTATTTTATTTTATTTTATTTTATTTTATTTTATTTTATTTTATTTTATATTATATTATTTTATTTTTCTGGCCGCCAGTAAATTGACGCTCGGAACAAATGCACGTGACCACCTCAAAGTGGCAACGACTTCGCCTTGCTTGCCATTTCTACGCAGCAACTTTTCTTTCGCTTGCCTTATATCGTTTTTCCACTCCTTCTCTCTCTTTATTATCCATTAATTGTGCTGTGTAATTGAAATTAAATCAATGCTCTGCGCTGATTTGATTTGACCTGCCGCGCGGCGCGTTCAATAAGCGGCGCTTCATGTGGCGTGCGCGGCGAGTTTACGCCCACACATAACGCATTGCGCAAACGCATAATTATATTCGCACATGCGTACACATATACATACATATATGTATGTGTATGACGAACATTTATAACAAAAAAAAAAAAACATTCATTACGCTTGACTAATTGCCATTTATAAACGTTTGGCTCTGCGCTGTTCCGCTTTATTCGACGCAATGCGCTACGCGTTCGGCGGCGCTGTGGCTGCTGTCAGCAGTTTCATAACAGATTTTGCGCATTTTTTGCTGCGCACTCGCTCACTTAATAATCATTACGCTAATTAAGTCATCTTGTTATACTTTAACCGCACTGCGCTTAGCGTTATACGTACTTGTCTGAAGACAAAGCAATTTCTTGCGAATATGGATGCGAGCGATCTATATTTATTACCACTAATCCACTCTTCCACAGAAATGGTTGATGTGAAACTGTAGTCTTCCTTGAATCATCTTTCAGCGAAAGGAAAGGAATTCATAATGGCTGCTGAGAGTGCGAGCAAATCAGTGAAGCTGTGCTTCAATTAATTTCTCCGCTTGCTAAGCCAGAATTTCTGCGAATCTCACTAATGAAGTATTTTAGTTTGAAACAATTAATTGTTTCAGGTTCTTTTTCTGGTACTTTGGGTATTCAGGTACAGAGTATTCTATAAATTGCAACACTGCGCATTTATCCGGCATTTGCAGTTTCACCGAAAGCATTCGCCAGCGCTAGCACGCTCTCTATTCGCTAAACGCATTCAGTCCGGGCGTAAGTCAACAGATTTTTACTGCTGAAAAATTAGTGGAAGGTCGCTTTGCATAAATTTGCCTTTCTAATGAAAAACTTAAATTGATATTCTTTAGCTTGAAATACATATGAACAAGTTAAATAATGCTCGTGACGGCCATGTTTTGGTTTTGTGTAAAATATTTTTAGTGTATTCAGTGAGGTTTGCCATTTCATCATCACGACACGTTTTACTTTGGTAGAACGGTTGGGAATTGTCCAAGTTTTACGTTCTCCGGAAAATCCGGAAATACGAAAATCCGGAAAAGCGAAAATCCGAAAAAACATCTTCTCAGTTGAGGCCCATTTCTGGCTTAACGGCTTCGTCAACAAACAAAATTGCGGTGTATAAAGCCCACGTGCGTTTCAAGAAACAATAAATATCCCCAAAAAGTGTCCGTTTGGTTCGGATTGTGGTATGGCGGCATCATCTGGATTAATTTCTTTCGAAGTGAGGTAGGAAATGTGTTGACTATCAATACTGAGCATTATAATATGATGTTGCCCAATCCGAAGTTTGATCAATTTGACGTCGACAATCTCAATTACCAAAAAGGTGGACCACGCCTCATGTTTCATGTCTAAACATGGACACATTGCGTACAAAGTGTAGCCCCACGTTAGTTTCGAGAAATGACCTAGTCAAATGGTCGCTGTAAGTTATAGCCGAGCGAGCCAGTCGTTGTTCCTTTTCGCTGTTTTGCGCAAGTTGGCGATTCCAAGTGTAGCCAGGTCCTTCTGTATCTGGTCTTTCCAACGGAATGGAGGTCTTCCCCTGGCTGGTACTGCAGCGACGAATACTTTCAGAGCTGCTGTCTCTTAATTCGCTGAACTATGTTATTGTCGTGGTAAATATTTCGTCCTGACTTCGTTTACTACCAGACCCATTTGCTTCGATCTTTATTCAACCTAGAAAAAACAGAACTAATGGCGCAGTTGTACACTCTTAGAAAACATAGTACCTTCTCTATTTAGTTCTATAGCTCGAATTATTTTCTAAGAGTTGATTGAAGAAGCCGCACGAAGAGGAGTCGCCTTGTCTGAAAGCTTGTTCGGTATCGAACGGCGCAGAGAGTTCCACGGACGGACTTTTGATGGAGCTTTTGGTACTGCTTAACACCAGTTTACTCAGCCGTATTATTTTATGGGGGTACCAAATTCAGATAATAAATAAAAACAGCTCCTTTTCATGCTGTCAAAAGCAGCTGCTTTCTCCAAGGTGATTTTCTAGCCCTGGGGAAGGAAATTTCCGATACTTTAGTTCATCTGCCTGTATAATTGCTAAGTTGTTCTTCAGTTTTTGAGATACCGATCTGAAATAAGGCACATCTCTCTTTCACCACAAGAAGCTTTTGATTTGTCAGAACATTCGTTTTCGAACTAATGCCATGAACGAGGTGTGTTCAAAAAGTATCGCGAATCGTAACTGACAGTTTTCTTCGATTGCAGGGGTGTGGTGCATCGTGAGTTCTTGCCACAGGGAAGAACGGTCAATAGGGAATATTACCTGCAAGTTATGGGCAATTTTCGCGAAGCAATCCGCCATAAACGCTCGGATTTGTGGAAGAACAAAAATTGGCTTTTGCACAACGATAACACCCCTGCTCACACACATCGTTGCTTGTGCGCGACTTTTTGGCCAAAAACAACACACTAATGATGCCGCAGCCACCGTATTCCCCAGATCTGGCCCCCTGTGACTTTTTCTTGTTCCCTAAACTGAAGAGGCCCATGAAAGGACGACGTTACGCTTCTCTTGACGAGATAAAGACGGCACCGAAAGAGGAGCTGAAGAAGAAAAAAAAAATTAATTTTTGAAGTGTTTCGAAGATTGGAAAAAACGATTGGGGATTACTTTGAAGGGGACAAAATAGATATTCATAAATAAATAAATAATTTTTGAAAAAACACAAAATTCGAGATACTTTTTGAACACACCTCGTAAACTGCAAGATCAAGGTAAAATTCTCCTATATAAAACTATTTTATTTGACGAGCTGTCTTGGTTAAATTCGTTATGGACTATTGTCCAAAGCAATGTCATAATCTCCAAACATATCAACTTACATCAATATAAAAATATTTTTAAACTCTTTTATTCTGCACCTGTGAAAGGTATTAAGCATTACTCTTTTCTTGTTCCTTTTACTTTGAATATACTTAAAATATACACAATCCACTAATTTTTATTTTCCACCGTAGAATCACAGCTTCATCCATAAAAGCGCATACAGTTACTATCGAAAAATGCAGCACGCGCCAATTAGCTATCTGTACCGACCGCTAAATATATATTTTTTGGAAATTTTGTTTCTGCATTTCTTTGAAATTTTAATTAACGTTTCCATGCACACAGTAATAATTAGCTCGAATGTAGCGGCTATTTTTAGCTCGCCAAGTATAATTGCTTGCGTCAAAATATTGATGTGCCGTTGGATATTTTGCATTCGCATAATGCAATTTTATTTAAATCAACGAAAACCTTTGTTTGTGTGTGTCAAAGTGTGTGTGTGGGGGTGGGTGTTTCCCGTGTATTCAAGGCTAATTAAGTTAAATTAAAACGTTTTGGTTAACTATTTGAGTGTATGTACACTTTGTGTTCATAGATAATCAAACACATACATACACATGCATTAATATCTAGTGTGTGCTGCACCCTTGTACGCGGTTAAGTGGAAATTTTACAGTTGCATGCATGGTTGCAATTTCTAGAAATACCAACCATTTGTTATTACATTTTTATTGGAGAACAAAAATAGATAGCTGAACTAACCTCAACAAATTTAAGTGGAATATTTGATAAAATTTGTTTTAATGAGCTAAGAAAGTTTGAAAGAAATACTAAAACAGCTGATGGAAAAATATGCGAGTCAATTACATAGAGAAAGTAAAAGATTACAATGATCAGAAGTTGAGTTCGAATGAGCAAAGAAGACGAAAGGATACACTTGACGCGCTGTGAAGAAATTGGGATGTTGACAACATACATAGCTAAAATTGAGAAAACATACAGAGCTGATGATCTATTAATTCGTCTGTTCAAATAAAGTGCTGTGTCATCTAATAAACACACATTACTGGGAAAACTTTGAAATTACAGCAAATTTCTCCTCAGCATCAAAATAAATAACCGATAAATTCTTCCTTGTACTAAATAATGTAAGCAATCAAATGTCGATGACTCGTGCGAGCATTTCGACTGGTGACGAATGACATGCGTGATACGAGTATTTTGCTCCAAGGCCTGAGTCGAAGCGGGATTGTCCGTTTAACGGTGTGATTTCACAAGATCTTGGTGGCCAATCGACGGGCCCAAAATGTGAAATTATCTGCTTACCGAAGGATTCTGTCCATAAATTCATGATGCGATGTGTGGAAAGTGGCACCGTCTTGTTGAAACCAATTGTCGCCGAGATTACGAGCTTCAATTTCAGGGAACAAATAGTTAGTTATATTGTGGTGATAACGGTCGTCGAATCCAACAGCTTTTAAACCACATCAAACCGTTGCTCTTCGTTCCGAATGCGGCAATTTTGTTTGCTTGTATGCACATTGAGCCAAAAAAGGACCTCATCGCTGAACAAAATTTGACTCGAAAACGTCGGATCTTCTTGGAATTTTTCAGGAGCGAAGCGATGTGGCTTGGAAAGGTCGAGCGACTGCAGTCTGTACAACTGTAAGCATTCAATTTAAGATCTCGACGTAAAACCACCAAGTCGTTCCATGTTTTAGTCCGAGTTGCTGCGAACTCTCTGCTATGGCTGCTCAATTTTCTTTACCGCATGCTGGACTTGGTCTGTTTGGTCGTATATAATCCAATAATGAGTGCCGGGTCTTAGAATGGGTGATGGTGTTGCGATTAGTACACTCAGTAGGCCGATTATGTTGACCTTAAGTTGAGCGAAACGCGCGAAATATATTCTTTGCAGAACGTGAATTTTCTTAATAAAGTTGAACGATTTATAAATTTTGTTCAAGTGCAAGTCTTTACATCATAAAAGGCCAAATAATACTGATAAAAAAAAACATGACAGCTTCATACGACTCCCCTGAGGTCTGTCAAAAAAAGGCTATTGAAAAAAGTGCTTCCATTTGGATCCCCCCTTATTCGGTGGACTGGTCTTTAGAATTGCTTTCGAGCTCTACTTTCCCAGTATACTGAGGTTATAACGGATGATTTAAGTATAGGTCCTGTTTTCAATAGCCAGTTCTGACGGTTCACACGTGATAAGACACCAGAAGAGTTATCCTTCTAATGGACTATGTAACGACACTCTATCTGGCATCGCTGTGAACCAAAATATGTATGGCACATTAGCCTCCCAGACTAACCTAACCACATCACTTTAGCCAACACACAGCTTAAGAATAGGTCTATCTGTCATTTTTTCGTCAGTGGTCGAAATATATTCCCTCAAAATTTACCTCTCAGCTATTCTGAGACCTAACAATAATAAATAATGTTTAATTACCGTAATCTAATAATGTCAGTTTGTATCAATTACGAATAATTTTATGTCAAAGATGCTCATGCCTACAATTAAATCAATATGTTTAACATTACAAATAGTTCAATAAATAATTAATTAATTAATTGGCACATATTAAGCGCTAAATGAGTAATCACACGCTAATAAGTAATATTATATTATATTTACTCAGACTGTGTTGATGGTGGCGACATTATTAACACGCGAAGCCTGTCATTTGTCTCATTTTTTATAATTCATTCAGGGCTTGTATGGCTGCATAAGTGTGTGTGTGTGTGTGGTGTAAATAAATGATGGTGATTTATTTCTCAATAGTATACAAACTTATATACATGTATATATTTATATACTGGAACATATTGGCTTTTGATGCGAGCAAAACAGCTGGAAGCCACGTGCCGCAACAGTCAGCAGTGACCGAGTCGGGCAGTCGGGTGATGAAGTCCACAGCAAATGTCATTTAGCCCGTAAACAAAGCTACAACAACACGCATTAACACAGTGGGGAATAGAGCTGAAATGGACGAAAAGTTTCAATGCAGCTTAATTGTTGTCCAATTGTTATGTTTTTGTTCAATCCTTAAATAAACGGCTTTTGAAATGATTGACGATTGTCCTATGAGAATAAGCGCAAATGTTTGCCGCTTTAATTTCGAAATTGAAAATAAATCCCAAATAATGAATAACTAGAATCAGTACTCTCAAAATACTTTAAGTTCATCTTTACAAAATACTTTAAGTTCATCTTTACAAAATACTTTAACACAGTAAATAAAATATGTCATAAATAACGCTTTCTTTTCGCTCTCTTTCTCTTTGTAGCGAGGTTACAGAAGGTGCCTTACAAGTATGGCGTGCTCTGCCCGAACGCATACGCCAGGATCCGAGCTTAGCATCATTCCGCATGGAACATGAGCGTCTACATGGCGGTGAGTAAATAAATCAAAGTGTTTGAAGCGATAGAGAAATATGTGTGTGTCTGTGGAGACAATTTAATGGTGTCTTACTTTTGTGTCAATATTTTTTTTTGCGAAAAATGTATGATGTCTGTCTAAGCATATTAAGAGTTACAAATGTTAGCAAGTAGAATATAGTGAACTAGCTTATAGAGGTTAGGTTGGAAAGCTGTGATTGTTATCGTCGATCAGAAAACACACTTAGATTGTTTCCTTCGTGAAGCCTTGCCAAGCACTCCGACAATATGGATTATTAAAGAATTTTTAATTTTACTGTATAAGAATCAATATCATAGGTTCCAAGTAGAATGAGCATTATATAGGGATGATTTTTGTTGTTGTTGTAGCAGTTCTTTCGGATCTTCTTGGGTGGTAAGATTAGGTCAGGTTAGATTATCGAAGTTAACTAACGATAGCCTCAGAAAACATGCTGTTTCGACGGGGTCGGACCATAGGAAGAGGGGTGTAAGATGAGTCAGGCTCACTGGGCAGGCAAAGTGGTGGTTAGAATCAAGCGTGGACTCATTGCATGCTGAACATATATATGGTATATAGAGCTAAATTCTTTGTAAATGGAGTTTAGCCTGTTATAGTCTTCAGAACGAAGTGGCGTAAAGTTCAGACTAGATTTTCCATGCAAGTCGAGTACGCTGAACGCTCCACTGCGAATAGTGGTCAATATGTGTCTAAAGCTGGTTACGTTCGCAAATTGATCGGCGTACTGTTCGATGTCGTCGACGTAATCACGTATAGATCTCTTAATATTCCTAGGAGACGGCTCCACTTCAAGCAGACCACTGCAGGGATGGTTTCTGCGAAGGCAGGCGTTAAAGTCGCTAAGTACTGAGGAATAGCAGTCACTGCGGGTCTAAAGTTTGTTACGTCCGCAGACTGATCGGCGTCCTGTTCGATGTCGTCGACATAATCACGGATAGACCTCTTGATGTTCCTAGGAGACGGCTCCGCTTCAAGCAGACCGAAAGCAGGCCTTAAAGTCGCTAAGTACCAAGAAATTGAATATATTGATTCTAACAAATCTATGTTGTTTAGCGTAAGAAACTTGGATTACCGTGGTACACAGCTTTTGTTGAATATTTGGTATATCCCTTAATGTTATTGTACATTTAGAATCCCCGCATGCAAAAAGAGATATTCCGTAATTCTGTAAAAAACCTTAGTGATAATCCAGGATGGATAAGGAAGTGAAGCAAATGGGTCTGGTAGTAAACGAGGGCAAGACGAAATATCTCATGTCATCAAACAAGCAGTCGTCGTGATGGAACAATGAGCTGAGCGAAGCAGAGGAAGAGAAAGACCTCCATTCCGTTGGAAAGACAAGGTGGAGAAGGACCTGGCTTCGCAAGGAATCTCCGCGGAAGCGTTGTCTACTCCCGTATAGAAGTAGAAGATAATCCAGGATCTTGGAAATTTTTTTTCGTTAAAACAAAGTACAACAAATCAGACTATCCAAAATGTATTTAGTTGAGCCTAGAACTATTTCTTGTTACAAATATTTCTACTTTCCCTCTTAAAATTATTTTTATTTTGACTCTGGCTAAATTTCTTGTCTTCGCTTCCGTTTTTGCTTTTTCTCTTGTCAAAATATCTCTTTCATCAGCCGGAAACGTGGCGTTTTCAGCTCAGCTGCCTTACTTCGCCCTGAAGTCATAAATACGGTTAAGTACCGTTTTTTATTGCTTCGTCGCGTAATTGCAAGAATTCTTCTAATATGAATATTTTATTAGTCTGACGAAGATGTAAGTGTCAGACACGCGAACACACATATTTATATATTACATACATAAGTGCCGGTGTATGTGTGTAAGTCGTTCAAGAGTTTACTGATTGTACATAAATACCGCCTTTGCTGGCGTTTTATGGGTCACACAAAAGTCAATGTCAATTTGCGAATTACCATGCGGATGGACATAATGTACACATATACATATACATATACATATACTATATATAATATATTTATTTTTGGTATGGTGCTAAATTCCGCTGAGACGGACTCACTAGCATACATATTTATACATTTTTGTTGCTATTTTTATTTTTCACAGAATGCCACCCCCTTAACACAGGCCACTCCAACCCTCACTCAAGTGTGTTCGCCTCTGTGTGTATGTACTTCCTTTAGCTGCGCATTGTTGTTGTCGCATAAAAATAGCCTTAAATGCTTGTCTCCTTATGACTTAGTAATTTGCATTCATTACTTAATATCCAGCAGTTTTACTGGCTTAAAGTAAAATTATTATCTTCAGTATCTTCGCGCTTCGCACAAATAAACTAGTGCATGTGTAAGTGTGTCTGTATGCTTCTGTTGGAGTAATTTGTGCAAAATTCTCATCTTAATTTTTTATTACCCGAACACCGGCAAGTGAATTTGATTATCTTATGCAATCTAATTGAGTTAAGTTTGAAATGTGGAGCTAAATATACCTATTGAGATAATAAGTATGAAATTAGTTATTAAATTGGGTAGGATATGGGTAGAAGTTAAAAATATAACCGAACGAATATTTGAGTAAAAAGTGAGTTATTAAATTAAATGCAAGTTCTAAATTGCTTAAAAAAAAGTTAGAACATATTCGGTATATATTGGGTAGTACTACCTGAAACCAGCTCCAAAGTTCGGCACTATATATAATCATATATAAAATTATTATCCCTATTTTATAACTTATATAATTATTCGGTCTCAGAAAGCTTATGTTAGGTTCGATGGCTCATCCTCAAGATCGGAATCGCTCTTGAACTTTATACAGCCGTAAAGATAGAACTTCTGTATACGATCAAACAAGTGCCTTGAGTGCAATAGGAACGTGCTTAGGTATTTCAGCGGTACATCTTAAGTTTTTAAGCTTTGAATTAGTAAAGGCGAAACAATCAAGAAGGTATTGAGTAGTTTCCACCTCGTTAATAAAAAAATAAAATAAAATACAATAAAAAAATCTTAAAAATAAAAAAATAAAAAACCAAAACAAAAGTAAAAAAAAAAATTAAGAAAAAATAAAAACACAAAAATAAAAAACATTAAAAAAATTAAAAAAAACAGTGTTCAGTAAGATTATCAACCTTACAGCGTGAACGACGATAGCGTAATGAGCTCTTGGAGCCTCGACAACTTGACGGATGCTAACCTTATTGAGGACAAATAGACCTTGGGTCAAAAGGATCTATAACGATAGCGCAAGAACTGATGTTAGTCCACCGCTGACCAAGATTCCGCGAAGCCCATAGATCCAGTAGCAGACGGACGAAGAGAGCGGAGAACCGATCCGTTGACATTCTACTGATAGTGGAACTAGGTTGTCTTTTCTTTGGGAAAGGTAATGACCCATTGAAACTTCCACAACTAGGTAGATGCCAGCCTTACTGAAGACAAAGAGCTAACCTGATACCTTGGCATCGACCTTAGGCCAAAAAGATACATAGCGATAGCGCCAGAACCGCTGTTAGTCCAGTAGCAGAACGCACGAAGAGAGCGGAGTACCGACACGTTCCCATTCTACTGATAGCTTAACTAGGAAAAGGAAATGACCTGTTGGAACCCCCACAGTCAGGTTGATACCAGTCTTACTGAAGACAAAGAGATAACTTGATCTCTTGGCATCGACCTTAAACCTAAAGGATCAATAGCGATAGTACAAGAATCGGTGTTAGTCCAGTAGCTGAACGCACGAAGAGAGCGGAGTACCGACTCGTTCCCATTCTAATGATAGCGGAGCTAGGTTGTCTTCCCAATTTGTCAACTTTACAGTTACTTGCTATTACGCTGTGGCCCGGCACCCATACTAGTCTTATCTCGAACTGACACGATGCCATTGATAACGATATTAGGCATTGATTAATCAGCTTTGAATCCACAATTAGTAAGTTAATGCCAGTATTTCCAACTTATTAACAGAGTGGATAGTCCCTTCGCTTAAGGTGACTGAAATTAGAATTGGTGAAAGGTTCCTGGCAATATAAACCTCCGTTAACACACTCTTCATGCTTTGACCCATCCGCTATCCGTAAAAAGCTCACTTTCCTTCGTCACCAGTGGCTTCTACTCACCCACAACTCCCTCGTAGGTATTTGGGTAGAGAAAATATCGCTAGAGTTTTACTTATCCATTATCCATTCAATGATTCCGAAAGATTCGTTATGAAGTAGAGGATTTCCGAATTTCAAACACATTATCATTTAGAAACCATAGCACTTTGAATGTGATAGCAACTTTCGCGGCCATATATCTTGTGGCTCTACCTATGGATACTATTTGCAGATTGGCATTAAGTAGCATCGTTGCTGTGGCCACGCTATACAGCTGATGAATGCCGCTCGTTGTACGCGATCGAGCTTCCTTACAATTGTGGTCGTTTTTAGGGCTCTCCACCACACGAAGTCTCTATAGATCACTATGTCATTTGATTATGGTGTCGCAAAGCCAAAAGATTATTTTCGGTTAGATGCCTTACCTTTTGCCAATAGCTTCTCTAGAGAACTAAAAGACAATCAATGTCTGCTAACTCTCTCCTGTCAGCTTCCAAGAAGACTTCCTATGTTAGATTAGCCCTAAATTCACTGTAACTAGAGGCGGCTGGGGATGTTTCCTCTCCGCGAATCTTGTATCTTCTAGTAAATAAAACCATCTTAGTTTTATTTGGTTTAATGACGAGGCTATATCGAGGCTGACTTAAAACCATGCTGTGGTCCGGCACTCGACCGACTGCAAACTGAACTGAATTGTCAACTCCACATGGTTTAAACCTCATCCACCACGAATCTCCCAAAAGGTTCCAAGTGGCACCAGATTTAAGTCTCCTTGTAGCTTTGGCTACTGACAGTTGAACAGCTACTAAGCTCAATGACTGGTGAGTTACCTCTGAATCAACTTTTCCTTGAAAAGGAGTGTTACAACACGATCCTCAAGTGTTTTTCATCAGTTCGTTGACGTCCAAGGTCCATAGAAGACGAGGCCATTTTGAGGACGACCTAAAACCGTGCTGTGGTCCTTCACACTACCGCAATCCGACTCCAAATTGAACTGAAGACTCCAAGTGGTACCAGATTTGAGTTTCCGGTAAAATCATGTAGATTTTACTACTGTCAGTTGAACACCCACCAAATCCAATGTCTGGTGAGATACGACTGTATCACTTTCCTTTGAAAATGAGTGTTACATCGCTTCAAGTTTTTTCAGCAGTTCGTTGACGTCCAAGGTCCATAGAAGCAGGGAAAGAGAACTCCAGCTGAAGAGGTGCTTCTAATCACACTTTGCCATCAATCTCTCGGAGTTTGCTAAATCAACTTCGTTTTTACGCGTGCATAAAACATTAGGAATGCGCTTTAAGCATAATCAAGTTAGTTTTTCGACATTGTTCTTTCTCGCTCTGACAAACGTACAAATGTACAAACTTAATATGGTTCAAATAAATGTGCTAAATAAAATACACGTCTACTTGCCTCACAATCAATCGCAATCGCGCATTAATCATTATTTATTGACAAGGATTTTTACGCATTAAATTACAATTACGCACATTTTGGTAGCAATCACAAAACCTCACTTTAGTCGTCAGCTTGACAGCTATACCAACCACCGCACAACTGTTTACAGCACTTCTCAGAATCTTATTAATTTTATTCAAACAAATTGCATCTATAAATTGCCAATTCTTATGTAACGTACCTTAATAGAGACATAAGCGAGCTGGCTAAGCAAATGCAGAGTCACGTTTCAAAACTAAATCAAATGCCGCACACAAATCCCGAAACGGACCAAAACGAAAAAAAGCGAAAATAAAGGAAATGAAATGGGAAGGCAACAGAGTGCGACGTGATTTGGCGAACAAATCGTCAAAATGGACATTTGTCAAATGGCAGCTGTTAATATTGTAGAACAACAAGTAATCGAACATTTAGGTTTTTCATCTTCCTCAACTACTTCTATGTATGATATACGTATGTATGTAAAGAGACAACCGCCGGTACACATGTCCATTTCCGGCTATTTTCTTAGACCCACTAGAATGCCTTACGAAATGCGACGTAAATAATATCCTGTTTGTTACATAAACTTCGGATGCTCGTGTATGTAGTAGTGGGTGTGTCATATATAACGGTACAATAACTGTACAAACTGCTTTTGTGACAAAAAGGACATTTCTTTACGGTTTTGCGGTTTTATATTTCAGCAAGTTCATGTTTTTTACGCACTACTTACTCCCACAACCCATAATACAATGACACCATATTGTTTTTGTTTTTGTCTCCTTACTTATGTAAGCAAAGGAAATTAATTAAATTGAGTGTTATGTTTGTTTTTGATTTACCAAGCATCGCGACGCATCAAATTTCAATTTTCTTTACACACATATTTCTTTTTCTATTTCCTCTTCCATGCTCTGTCTTCTCTCAACTTTTTCTCCGCTGCCTCAAGCAGACTTGGATCCGCTGCCCTCACCGGATGTGCCCGAACACTATGTGAAGGCGCCAAATGCATTTACCAAAGTCGGCATTAATGTGACCAATGAGCTGGGGCAGGTGCGCATCCTGGAAGTTAGGTAAGTGCGTCTTGTTGATTACGCGTAAATTCAATCGATTCAATTATCTTATACTCGTAATACATTGTCGTCTTCGTGTCATCTATAGGGATATGGAGAACAATAACGAAGATCATCATGACGACCACGACGAGCCACATTCGCGTAGGAAGGTATGTATGTATGCTTGTAAATGTGGACTTAATATTAAGTTTATGAAAGGATAGTAAAATATGATATAATAAAAGATGATCCATTTGGAGGTGCCCTACTTTATTTATAGAAAAAAAAAAACAGTGAAACTTTAAATTTAATTTAGCATGTTTATTTTCATTTAAAAGAACATGCTTTGACTTTCATTTTTTTAAGATTATCTCTACGGCTACGCCTCAGTTGGTACGTCCGTTGAGTCCAATTTTCGATGACTCATTCGAGCATTTTGACTGGTAGCTGGCGAAAGACATGTGTGATACTTTACTCGAAGGCCTGAATCGAAGCGTGATTGTCCGCATAGACTTTAGACTTTACTTATCCCCACAGGAAAAAGTCTAACGGTGTGATATCACACGATCTTGGTGGCCTATCGATCGGCCGAAGCGGGCAGGGCGTAGAATTTGCCTGCGGTAAGGTATGCCTTGACTTGCCTCGAAATATCAGCATATTATTCTCAAAAATAGTGCTATAAACCCAACTTGTAAGGAAAAGACATTTGAAGTTCAAGCGACAGATCTGCCCAGTCATTGAGTTTAATGGATGCCCAACTGGCAGTACCCACAGCTACAAGTCCTTACCAGAAACTTAAGTCCACTTGGAGTTCAGTTCAGTGTGAAGTCGCATTGTGGTCGGGTGCCGAATCCAAAGCACTGCAGAGGTTTTAGGTCGGCCTTAGACCCGACCCCTTCCACTTTACCAATTGGAACAAACTAATGTTTGTAAAAACCTTGTATTATTGGGACGCTGATCAACGCCTTGTTTTGGTCTATGTGCTGTCAAACACCGTAAGGTTAGGCCATGAATGGCAGGTACTCTCATAAAACACAACAAAAGTTGTTCCTGAGCTTCGTAGTATTGAAACTAAAATGTCTAAAGCAACTCGAGCGTACATCTTCCACATTTTTGGGCCCAATTTGAACCCGGGTCTCTTCCGGTTTTGATTGGTTTCTGCGAAAATATCTAGCAGAAACTGCTTAGAGAAGAGCTTATTGTGTTCCTTGACGGAATCATACAGTCCTTCTGTCTCCTCCGATTAAACAAGGCCTTGACAGTGGACCAAAGCTTACTAACAATGGTGGACGCATTACAAGACTTCAGGTGCTCTACCCATTTGGTCCGCTTATGGTAATTTACCATTTGTCAAATATCAAAATTGAGATCCCTTATTCGGGGATCACAGGGATCGGCATGGCGTAAGGTGTTGCGCTCATTTGCTAAAACAACTGCTTGGGCTACGAAATTGGGGCGGAGATTCACGATTCTTTCAGCCGCAATGAAGTGAATGGTAGCATTTGCGGATGCGGAATTGACGTCCGGCAACGATTACAACCGTAGAAATGGTAACATGGTGAAGAAGTTCTCAATAAATTCTGTGAACTCGATCCAGTTAGCTTTGTTTAAGTTATGAAGGTGCAGTTGTCCACAGAAATAAAAGCAGGCTGTTGCACGATCAAAGTAATTATAGACAGATGATCTCATGCGAGGGTTGGCATAGGTCTTCGGCTTATGCTATTTGCCACTACCAGCAATGGTAATATCCGGCGAGCTATTACAAGTCTGCATTGTTCCGGTGGGGGGTTCGTCATTTATTGTGCAGAATTTCGAATTGTCTATCTGTTCCGCCAGCTCCATCCTCCCTATGAACATTAGGCATGCAGAATACCAAAGAAAGTAGCCCAGCTATATTCGAGTGGTTTCCTGTTGCGCAACATGTAACCTAATAAACTGCCCAAAATATAATTTTACTAAATCCGAAGCTCGATTATTCCGAAATCCAACTTTTGAGCTCAATTCATAAGCCTTTATAATCTTCTTTTTCATAGAAAATCTTGAAATGGTTCAAAATTTCGATATTACTGGTTGTTTGGGCCGTCTTTACTGCATTCCTGATGTCGAATAACGAACATGTCGAAGAACTTAGACTGATCAGTGTTCCTAAGAGTGGCGAAGAGAAACGTAAGTTAACTTCACTAAAAATATATCACCTAATAACGAACATACATCCTACTTGTTACACAACCCTTTAGTGTTCCCCGTGTCGACTGCCACATTGTCACGTCTTGGTCTGAAACTGAAAGGTCCCTTCCGTCAGCAAGAGGCCGATCCGTACGGCAAAAATAAGAGCTCCTTTGCCGCACCACCCACGCTTCACGTACAACTGCAACGCAAGTACTATAATGCCAGCGGTGATGAATACTACGTCGAAGATGCTTCTAAAGTGTGGAAACTAGCGTTGGTCTACCCCGAACAGCTAGACACGACAAAGGAATCATGGAAAGCTAACAATTATGACATTTCACCCGCGGATGAAGAACTGCTACTCCAAGCCAATTACACCACTTTAAATTTACGTTTTATAGCCAACATCGAAACCGAATTTCCACTGCAGTTGTCTATCGACGAGTCGCCCATCTACAAGAAGGAGGGTGTCATTTATGCGGCGATAGTATTGTGTGGCTTGTATGTAATGATCATTTGGGAAATTGTCAATCGTACCTTTGCGGCAATGATTGCATCAACATTGTCGGTTGGTATATTGGCGGCGCTGAACTCACGTCCCTCGATGGCGACAATAATGGGTTGGATTGATGTGGAGACATTATTACTGCTCTTCGGCATGATGATACTGGTGGCCATACTCTCCGAGACTGGTATTTTCGACTATTTGGCTGTGTATGCTTACAAGGTAGGTGTCCTAATTGGGGCGGTGAGCCATCATTTGGACTTAAAAATATATTCCGCATGATTTACAGATAACAAATGGACACATTTGGCCGCTCATCAACTGTCTATGCCTATTCACGGCGGTATTGTCCTCCTTTTTGGATAATGTGACGACCGTGTTGCTGATGACACCCGTCACTATACGCCTCTGTGAGGTTATGTCGCTGAATCCTGTGCCTATATTGATGTGCATGGTGATCTATTCGAATATCGGTGGCGCGCTGACACCCGTCGGCGATCCACCAAATGTGATAATTGCTTCGAATAATTTCATTTCGCGAAATGTAAGTCCACATTTTTGTTGTTGTTTTATGAAATTAATTAATTTTTTTTTTTTTAAATACAGGGTGTCAATTTTGCTATATTCACGCTGCACATGTTGCCCGGCGTGATACTGGTGATGATACAGACCTACATACAGTTACGTCTTAAGTTCCGCAATACAAACGACCTGCAATTTAAAGACTCACCCGAGGTTGAGGAACTGCGTCACGAGATCCACGTGTGGAAGCGTGCCGCGCAAAGTCTCTCCGCGTATTCGAAAGATGAGGAGATCGTACGTCAAACGCTGATGAAAAAGGTGAATCGCTTGAAGCGTAGCCTAAAGAAACGCGTCTCCGAGGCAGTGGAACCGGCGCCCAATTATAAACAAACGCTGACGCAGCTACAAGCGAAGGTACACTTTAGTTTTTTTTGTTTAAAAAGATTTTTTTGTGAATTTATTTGACTAAACTTCCTCTTCTCACAGTATCCCATACGCAACAAGTCGCTGCTGATCAAGTGCTCATTCGCCTTGATCTTTGTCATTAGCTTGTTTTTCCTACACTCAGTGCCGGAATTGCAACGTCTCTCCTTGGGTTGGACTGCCTTGCTGGGCGCCATATTCTTGCTCATACTGGCTGACATTGAAGACATGGAGGCGATATTGGCGCGTGTTGAATGGTCCACATTGCTCTTCTTCGCCGCGCTTTTCATTCTTATGGAAGCGCTGTCCGAACTGGGTCTGATCGAATGGATTGGCCAGATGACGGAAAGCATTATTTTAGGCGTGAGTGAAGGTTCGCGTCTAATGGTCGCAGTTTTAATCATACTTTGGGTACGTGTAGACTTTTCTATCAAAAATTTAGTTTTTAATTTTTTTTTAATATATTTTGTAATTTCAGGTTTCGGCCATAACCTCTGCTTTTGTCGACAATATTCCACTAACAACGATGATGGTGAAAATCACAATTTCCTTAGCGGAAAACTCCGCTTTGAATTTACCGCTGCAACCACTCGTGTGGGCTCTGGCTTTGGGCGCTTGTTTAGGCGGTAAGTGGAATTTTCTAACCTAGTTATAGCTTCACGATTATTTCAACATCCAAAATCATTTGTTTTATTTTTGTATTCATCATCACATTTTCGTACCCTGAACAGCATTTCTAACACTCGAAAGAAAATGTCGAAGACTGTATAAAGTGTGTACACATATAACTGATCAGCGTGACTCCTTGTCCAAGACCTTCTGTCTATATATAGTATATGCGAACTATTCCTTTAGTTTGTGATATATCGATTTGATATTCAATAAGCGTTATTTTATCACTAAGAAGATGCTTATTTGTTGGAACCATCGATATACGACTACTATAGAGTATAGCTGCCATACAAACTGACCAGTCTCTGTATGGAAAACTTTTTCATTTGTCGAGATATCTTTTCGAAATTTAACTCGAATTATTGTCAAAGCTAATGCTTTAATATATAAAAAAAATTGGATCGGATTACTTGTAGCTAACATATAAACTGACCGATCCAACTCAAGTCCCTGTATGGAAAACTTTTTCATTTCACGAGATATCTTTTCGAAATTTGGCATGGATTATTTTACAAAGTATCGCTACAATTTTTGAACAAATTGTTCAGATCGGATTCAACTCAAGTCTTTGTATAGGAAACTTTTTCATTTGACGATATATCTTCTCGAAATTTGTCAAGAATTTTTGTCAGGGCCAATGGTTCAATATACGAAAAAAATTTTCAGATCGGACCACTATAGCATATAACTGCTATATAAACTGACCTATCCAAATTAAAATAACGTTCTTTTTATACTTTTTATCTTATAAAAAATTAACCTGTGAAGGGTATTATAACTACCGGTTAGGTAAAGTTAACATTTTTTCTTGCTCCCTTAAATAAATTCACAACTAATATGATCGCTGAAGCTGAGATATTAATAATAAGATGTTAATGCCGACTTCTATTAAGTTTACAAGCTGTTTATTTATTTTCCTTAAAATGTGGGAGATCATAATTATCATGTACTAAACATAACCTTAATCAATCTACCTTTCAATTATATAACTTTTTCAATTTCTTTCCATTCATTTCTTTACACTCTCTTTAAATTCGTCTCATTTGTTTTTCATTTATCCTTGCCATACCATTTCATTTCATTTCACTGCCTGTAACTGTTGCCATCTCATTTCACCCCTCATGCCACCACTTAAATATAAAATCTGTAAATTTGTTTTCGCTCGTTTCCCCCACACAGGCAATGGCACACTGATTGGCGCTTCGGCGAATGTTGTTTGTGCAGGCGTAGCCGAACAGCATGGCTATAAATTCACTTTTCTCGAATTTTTCAAGTAAGTTGGCAACTCTGCGCCACGCTCTCACTCTCCTTTTTAAGCATTAATGCAAATAACAACACTTCTTTCCTACAGGGTCGGTTTTCCGGTTATGATCGGCAGCATTATCGTGTCCACCGCATATCTACTCTTCACACACGTACTCTTCGCCTGGCACTGAGCCAAGGGCTTGCAGGATTAACAGTCAAATTTATATATATATAAGTACCTCGTAGTATTGGAAAGACATTGCAAGTAATTTAGTTAAACGAGTTCATACGAAGAGCAAACGAGCTTAGCTAACCGAAAATTTGAGGTTAAATTTAGTTTTTTTTTTTCCACTACGACTAGCTCCGTTATTTGTAGATATGTATGTATAACAGCACTTGGTTGCTAAAAACCAATAATTTTTTGTTCGTAAAAAAGTTGCAGATATTTGGATTAGGCAAATTGAGTTAATTATTGAACGTATTCTAAAATTAAATTAGTGTGATGAAAGCAAGTTGGAGCGATTCTGCGAAGAATTGGCGAAACTTTCATTAAAAAAAATGAATTTAGGGAAAATTATTTAGCGAAAAATTCTACTATAAAACTTTTTCAACGTTTCATTTAACGTTTTTTGTTGCCGTTGTGGTGTAAATTATAGTGAAAATATTATAAATATTTAACGGTAAAAATTTATATCATTCTAAATAATAAACGAAATTTAAATCTAAGTGTAAAAAATCCAATAAAAACATTGCAGTAAATTTATAAAAATCAATTGCAAAATGAAAATACAAAAAAAAAAAAAACGAAAATTAAAACAAAAACAACAAGAAAAAGATATTTTTACACCTGTTGTTACTTTAGTCGATAGTCAGTGCAGAGTCTGTATGCAGTGTTTTGTAGCAAAGTGTAGGCGTATATGTGATGCAGAGTATATTTTGGGGCACCGTTAGATGTTGGCGTGCAAAAGTTTAGAGTTTTGCGCGAAAAAAAATTAATTTCGTTAGCAAAAGAGTAAAATAAAAAATAAGAATTGGCTGCAAAAAGACGAATTAGCAAAGTGGCCACTTTTTAAGCGCTGTAAATTTGTAATAATATTTGCATAAGCATACTTTAAACCTTATTGTATTAAAAAAAATTACTATATATTTGTGCCGCCTCCTGCAATTTTTGTTTCTCTGTTTTTCGTTGCTTAAACAGCTGTGTCCCAAGTAATCTAGTGATATATGAGACATTACAAATATATATACATATATGTATGTATATGATATAATGATATTTATATATATATATATATATTCATATATGTATATTTCACCTGGTTACACACACACCTACCAATTTTCAAACGCGCTTCTAACGGTTATACGCATATTTAGTTAGCAAAGTGTATAAATAAGTACGAACCATATACCAATATATTCTTTAAATCTATTTTAAACTAAAAAATTATCGACCAATTATCCAAATCATATTAGTAAATTATGAAATACTATAATTATTATAATTATTATGCCTTTTTAAAATATTTGCATAGTTTATACATATGCCTTGAGAGTTTAATTAGTCGTATCCATACACACACATACATATATACATACATATTACATATATTATTGATTTTAGTTTATTATAATTTCATTATTATTGTAATAAACGTTATATTTAGCTATTTTATGTACCTACATTTAAGCGATATTGTTATTTATATAAATAAATAAAATCAATTCTACAAAATTATTATTATGAAAAATCCAGCTAAGATTATTTCTAATTGAGTCTGCATCACAGCTTTTATTGTTGTAATAGAAACAAATGTCTTCTTCTTATCCTTTACTGGCGTAGATAGCGCTTACGCGGTTATAGTCGAGTTTACAACAGCGCGCCAGTTGTTCCTTCTTTTAGCTCTCAGCCCAATTACAGATTCCAAGTGCAGCCAGGTCCTTCTTCAACTGGTCTTTCCAACGATGCGGAGGTGTTCCTCTTCTTCTGCTTCGCCCGTCGTGTACTGCGTCGTATACCTTCAGAGCTGGAGCGTTTTTATCCATTCGAACAATATGACCTAGCCAGCGTAGACACTGTCAGACAGTGTCATCTTATATAATATCTCATAGGACTTATGATTCCATCGACTGCGTTATTCGACGTGGCCAGTTCGTAAAGGACCATAAATCTTCCGCAGAAACTTTCATTCAAAAACTCGTAACGCCGACTTATCAGATGTTGTCTTCGTCCATGCCTCTGCAGCATATAGCAGGATGGGAATAATGAGTGACTTCTAGAGTTTGGTTTTGTTTGTCAGTTCAGAGTAGGAACTGTTGGCAAGAGTTATTCCTCGTTGGATTCCTAGATTGACGTTGTTGTTGTTGTTAGTACTGGTTCCAAGATGGACGAGATTATCTACGACTTCGAAGTTATGATTGTCAACAGAAACGTGGGAGGCTAGTTGGTAGTGCGACGACTGTTAGTTTGATGTCAGAAGATATTTCGTCTTGCCCTCGTTCACTACCAGCCTCATTTGCTGGAAGAAACTAAAGGGAGGGTTGTTGAGACCAATGATATGAATATAAAAGGCATACTCCAGCAATAGTACAAGCTTATAGAAAATAGTACCTTCCCTATTTAGTTCTGTAGCTCGAATTATTTTCTCCAGAAGAAGATTGAAGAAATCGCAAGATAGGGAGTCACCTTGTCTGAAACCACATAACGTATGGCATATAGCATTGCCTTGTTGGATCCAAAGGTCGTCCGCATTAGCATCCTCCAATTCAGGCACGAAAAAGTCATTAAACATGGCTCTATAGCATTGCCCATTGACTGTGACATTATAGTCAGGTTGATTTTTGAGGAAAGATTGATGTGTGCCCGTGGGTGCCCACGGCGTCTCAACAATGGCTTGTGGATTATCATAACTCCAAATGCGGCGTACCCATTCCAACAAAATCTGCCTTATCGCTAAAGAAAATGTTCTTGTGAAAATCGAGATCAGTGATGGTCCGTTTTGGATCCAATCATCGAACGCGGTATGCAATTCTGGTCTCTCGGCTTAAGTTCTTGCACAAGTTGGACTTTGTAAACCCGCAAAAGAAGCTCCTTCCGCAAAATCTTCCATTAGGTGTATGGGCACATCTCCAATTTTGGCGGGCGGTGGTGAATGGAATTATTGGGCTCTTCTTCGATACTTTCCACAGAGTTAATTTATCCATCTGTCTCAACTTTATCCCTAATTGTCTCTACTTCAATTTTCTCAAACTATATTGAGTGTTCATGCCACATGGTGCAGAAGTATAGTCATTCGATGAGGCGCCGCTGGAAGTTTTCGAGAGAAAAGTCTTGTGGAAAATTTATGTTTTTATGAGCATAAGGAATGACGAATACCGCAGACGACGGAACGATGAGCTGTTAGAAATATACTACAGCATTGACATAGTTCAGCGAATAAAAAAGGGAGCGGTTATGCTGGCTAGGGCACATCTTACGAATAGACGAAAGTACTGCAGCTTCGAAGGTGTTCGATGCAGTACCCGCTTGTGGAGGCAGAGGAAGGGGAAGATCTCCACTTAGTTAGAAAGATCACGCGAAGAGCTTCGTGGTACCGTTGGATATTTCCAACTGACGTCACATTTCGATAAGAAGAAGCGAATGGCGCGCTATTGTTGATTCGAATATTATCGCCTATTAAGGGGTCAAAGTAAGGCTTTCATGTAACTCTGAATTCCTTTATAATTTTAAGCCTACAACGGTTTACCTATAGGTATTTTACAAACGCGATTTATGTTTCACTTCATATTTCAACTTTTTTTGGTCTAAAAAGAGAGTTGCCAACTGTTAAAATTTTGCACAACTTGAAGTTGATTGCTGTAAATATGAGTCACCCGGTACCATAGCCTACGTATAAGCACATTTGTGCTATTTCGCGAAAGCTCGTCAGCTCCAAAGCTCTAAAGCTCACACATATACACTGCTTATAACGGTATTAGTACAGGATGTGTGCGTATTTATAGACAGCTGAGCGCATTCGTCCTTTTCGCTGAACTAACTAAGAACATTACTACGCGTGTTTTTCAAAAAGAAAATTGTTTGTTATATAAAAAAAGATAATTGTGCTAAAAAATAAAATAACTAAAAATTAATGAAAATTAAAAAAAAAATTTATATTGAAAATTAGTGAAAAATTACAAAAATAAATTGTGTTTTCGACAATATAATACAAACAAAAAGTGGAAAGTGTTGATTATCGATTTTTCGGTGGTTCGTGTGTAGTGCAAAATAACTTCGCTCCTTAAAGACGCTGCTGCACGTTAAAACCCGCTCGGCTGCCAGCTATGCTTATGCGTAACTTCATATTTCGCACCAACTATTTACCGACGCGTTCACCGCATCAACTATTATGACGACACTTACTGGCACGACAGTATCAGAAGTACCGTTATCGCTACTTTAAGAGTCCCACCTACACATCGCCGCCGCAGTCAACGGCAAATGATAACGAGCACCATTGCCGTTGCGGTCACCACAATCATAACTGTCAACAGTTGCATGAAACACCGGACCTCATTGACGACACACACGCCCGTCACAAAAGGGTTTCAAGGGATTCACAGCAGCAGCAACAACAACCGAACTGCCCTAATCACACCACCATCGACATCGAAGGTGAGGAGCAAGTAAGACAAATGAACGGAGGCAATCAACCATACAACGCACACAAACGAAACACCAACACAATTCGCGGCCAACAAGAAGGCGCCGCTTGTGGCGCTCTAGCCAGAAACAAACGTCGAATACTTATCGTGCTCACGGTGGGCAGCACCGCCACGGTGGACACGCTGCTGTGGCAGAGCTTCGGCTGGATGTATGGTCTCCCCGCCATGTTCGCCGCCTTGTTTGTTATCATGCTGGTAACGCTGGGCTGGCGCTGGTTCTACATAGCCGCCGTAACGTACCGACGTGATTTCACGTAAGTTTCAGACGTAAGCATTAAGTTACGGCAATAATGTATAATTCAATTCCCTCACTCTTTGCAGCGCTTTGTGGGCCTACATAAAACTGCTGATGCTCATAAAACTTTGTGAGCGCAAAAATTTCAATATCGGCGATATGTTCGAGAAGAAGGCGCTTAAACACCCGAAGAAGTTGGCAATAATCAGCGAGACACAACGCTGGACCTTCCGTCAGCTGTATGACTTCTCCAACCACGTCGCCATCGCATTCCAAAGGCAGGGCTATGGCAGAGGTGATGTTATTGGTTTGTTATTGGAGAATCGTGCGGAGTATGTCGGCTTTTGGTTGGGTCTCTCGCGACTTGGCATTGTCACAGCGCTGATCAACACCAACTTGAAGGGTCCGTCGCTGCGTCACAGCATCAATGTGGCGAAATGTTCGGCGCTGATATATGGCGAGGATTTCTGCGAAGCCATTGAGTATATAGCGAATGATACAGCCGCGAAGTTGTATCAATTCAATAACGATATCAATAAGCCAGTACGTGAGTCGGCGTCCGATTTGGCGACACTACTGCACTCGGTGAGACATATGCAACTCACACGTACCGCTGTGCAATCACCAAATCATCACGACAAATTGATGTATATTTATACCTCGGGCACCACGGGCCTACCGAAGGCGGCCGTAATCTCGCATTCACGGTAGGTTTTCAGTGTTTTTCACGAGTTACGGCTCTATGTATTGATCTGTGTATGATTCACATATATACGAGGTTTGACAATTAAGTAATGAGATTGATTTTATTGCCGCGTAAACCTGTGACCCTGAAATTCCCTTTCTCTTTTTCCCCTCTCCATTGATATATGTACCATCGCCCTAGCTGGTTTAGTTCGCCTGCTGCGTCAACTTGAGTAGACGTGTATTTGTAGTGCTCGTCACGAAAATGGAAAAACGAAATCAAGGCCAACGCGTCACGATACAATTTGTGCCAGATTGGGCGAAACAGCTTCGGAAACGTAGGCTAAAATTGTAAGTGTGTATGGTGATAGTGCTTTTAGTCGTGCCCAAGTGTTCCGATAGCGCAAAGAGTTTAAGGAGGGGCGTGCGAAGGAATTCGTTCCACCGGGGAAGCAGTGAATTAAGTCTACTATTGCCAAGTACTCGAAAGAGTCACCGAAACGAGTCAACAGGGTGAGCCCAGACATCGCTCGTAACTGGATCTTTCATCACGACAACGCGCCGTGCCACACCGCCCTCAGCGTGTCCCAGTATTTGGCCTCTAAAGGGCAAAAGCTGTCTTATTCGCCGACATGTCATTCTGTGACTTTTTTTGTTTCCTAAAACAAAATCGGTGGTCAAAGGAACCCATTTTGAGTCGATTACGGATATCCAGGCGGTAGTGACGAGGGTACTCGCAGACATCCCAGTCGAAGCGTTCCAGAAATGTTACGAAGCATGGAAAACGCGCTTTAATCGCTGTATAGCTGCCCAAGGGGACTACTTTGAAGGGGATGGCAGAGCTGTAGAATAATTTTCAAATATACGGTTTTTATGGATTCAGTCTCATTACTTAATTGTCATACCTCGTATAAGTACAACTAAACGAGCTAATGGAGCTCGACTAAATAATTTGTATTTACAGTTACATGTTTATAGCGATTGGTATACACTTTACCCTGAAGTTTAAAATAAGAGATATTTATTACACACCCTTGCCACTCTACCACACGGCCGGCGGTGTAATGAGTATAGGACAAACGGTGATCTTTGGCTCAACCGTTGTTATAAGGAAGAAATTTTCGGCTTCGGCATATTTTGCGGACTGTGTGCGCTTTAGATGCACGGTAAGTCGGGTCAAACTATGTATGTTAGCATATATATATATACCACTAACGTATTATTACCGCTACCAGGTTGCACAATACATCGGCGAAATGGCGCGTTACGTCTTGGCTACGCCGTCAACTCAATACGACCGCCGCCACAGGATACGTATGATCTTTGGCAACGGTTTGCGTCCGCAAATCTGGCAGAACTTCGTGCAACGTTTTAATATACCAAAAGTGGGCGAATTCTACGGCGCCACCGAGGGCAATGCGAATATTATCAATAATGACAACACAGTCGGCGCTATTGGTTTCATCTCACGCATATTTCCGCAAATTTATCCCATATCCATAATAAAGGCCGATCCAGACACGGGCGTACCGATACGTGGCGCCGATGGCTTGTGTCAGCCTTGTGCACCCGGCGAGGCGGGTGTGTTCATTGGCAAGATCATCAAAGGCAATCCGTCGCGTGAATTTCTCGGTTATGCGGATGAAGGCGCATCGTCGAAGAAAATTGCACGTGATGTCTTTAGAAAGGGCGACATGGCATTCATATCCGGTGATCTGTTGACTTCGGACGAGCGTGGTTACTTGCATTTTGTGGATCGTACGGGTGATACATTCCGCTGGAAGGGTGAGAATGTGTCGACCAGTGAGGTGGAGGCGCAGATCAGTAATATCTCGCTGTTGAAGGATACTATAGTCTATGGTGTTGCAATACCAAATACCGAAGGTCGTGCCGGTATGGCGGCTATATATGATCCAGAGCGTCAACTAAATCTTGATTACGTTGCATACGAACTGTCGCAGGTGTTGCCACCATACGCACGTCCGCAATTCATACGGATTTTGACTAAACTTGATATCACTGGCACTTATAAACTGCGTAAAGTTGATCTGCAAAGAGAGGGCTACAATCCGCATGTCATCAACGATATGCTGTTCTATCGAACAACTTCCGGCAGCTATGAGTTACTCAGTAGGGAAGTTTTCGAAAAGATAAACCAGGGTCTCATTCGATTCTAAATCGCTATTATTTACTATTTCACTGTTGCTATATCATAGATTTATCCTTTTGTAGAGAATTCATTCAATCATACTAGCCAATCTGTAAATATTATTTTAAAATAATTTTAAATAAAGTTTTCACAACACATATCGGGTGATTTTTTTGAGGTTAGGATTTTCATGCATTAGTATTTGACAGATTACGTGGGATTTCAGACATGGTGTCAAAGAGAAAGATGCTCAGTATGCTTTGACATTTCATCATGAATAGACTTACTAACGAGCAACGCTTGCAAATCATTGAATTTTATTACCAAAATCAGTGTTCGGTTCGAAATGTGTTTCGCGCTTTACGTCCGATGAATTTTGTTCAGCGATGAGGCTCATTTCTGGTTGAATGGCTACGTAAATAAGCAAAATTGCCGCATTTGGGGTGAAGAGCAACCAGAAGCCGTTCAAGAACTGCCCATGCATCCCGAAAAATGCACTGTTTGGTGTGGTTTGTACGCTGGTGGAATCATTGGACCGTATTTTTTCAAAGATGCTGTTGGACGCAACGTTACGGTGAATGGCGATCGCTATCGTTCGATGCTAACAAACTTTTTGTTGCCAAAAATGGAAGAACTGAACTTGGTTGACATGTGGTTTCAACAAGATGGCGCTACATGCCACACAGCTCGCGATTCTATTGCCATTTTGAGGGAAAACTTCGGACAACAATTCATCTCAAGAAATGGACCCGTAAGTTGGCCACCAAGATCATGCGATTTAACGCCTTTAGACTATTTTTTGTGGGGCTACGTCAAGTCTAAAGTCTACAGAAATAAGCCAGCAACTATTCCAGCTTTGGAAGACAACATTTCCGAAGAAATTCGGGCTATTCCGGCCGAAATGCTCGAAAAAGTTGCCCAAAATTGGACTTTCCGAATGGACCACCTAAGACGCAGCCGCGGTCAACATTTAAATGAAATTATCTTCAAAAAGTAAATGTCATGAACCAATCTAACGTTTCAAATAAAGAACCGATGAGATTTTGCAAATTTTATGCGTTTTTTTTTTAAAAAAAGTTATCAAGCTCTTAAAAAATCACCCTTTACAATAGAATTTGAGGTTATTTTTATAAAAAGTTCAAAATTAGTTTTCGCGGAATGGATGATAGCTAGACTTCGCGAAAGCTTAGACTCCAACGTTACATGCGATGTCGCAAAAGCCTTTTGGTCCTAGATCGAGCGTAAGAGATCTAACGTTCTCCTTGCCTTCAGTAAAGCTAGTTTCTCCCTAGTTGTGGAGCTATTGCCTTATTGACGTCCAAGAAGATGAGGTGAAAACAACTCAATACTTTCTTTTTGACTGTCCCACATTTGGGAGGTCAAGACTTAAACCCAAAAAGTCAACAACATTGCGTTCTACACACAATTTCTTGTCCAATCAGGTCAATATATGGGTTGTTTTACTTTCTTATAAACAATAATGTTATGAATAAATGGAGGATGGAGTCATGTGTAAAAGTTCACGCAAATAAGGAAAGTTCTCTGAGTCTAATACATTTAGAAGACACCAGAAATGATTCTTTTATATTTGGCTCAAGCAGCTCACGATTTCCGGTCTCAAGACTAAGTATAATCTGGGTAACCAAAAAACATCCGTTTGAAACCGAGCTAAAGTGAGAAGCAAACCCTCGCTAGGGTTGAGTGCTGTGTTTGGAATCCACCACGTAAAAAACACCCCCAATTAAAAGACGAAAACAACCTTAGATGAAAGACCTCCCTTTTGATGACGATCTCGGTAAACGTACTAAGGTTTACGAATTAAGGGTATGAAACCTGGAATGTCCGGGCCTTTAATTGGGAAGGGGCCGCTGGCCAGCTAATGCCCTCGTAAAAGTAAAATCTGACTCACTGCCGTCTAAGAAGTGCGATGAACGGGACAAGCACTGAGACGAGTTCTTGTGACATTTGCTATATATATAGCTGTTAGTCAGTGAAAGTAGACGTGTTTTTAGTGGTCTAAAATATCAGTAAGAATTTGTAGTTTTTAAAGTGGTAGAAGGCTTTTTTTTATTTGAGACTCACCGGGAGACTGGAACTGGATCTTTGATTCATTGGATGCTGATACCAAAAATTAGATAAGTACTTTGTTTTGGGTTTTCAATAGAATTTATTTGGCACTCACCTGCCCCTTTTTTGGTAATTAAATATATATAAAGTAGAATTTAAATAGGAATTTCCCCACGTAACAGCGAATCAAAACGTGCACTTAATTCTTTTTTGCCGTTTTGATTTAGTCTATCAGCTGTTTTGTTTTCTTTTGTTTTGTTTCTCCTTTTTCTCCTTTTTCGTTTTGCTTTGGTTACGGCATTGCCAACCATAAAAATATAAGTAAGGTTTGTTAGGGCAAGGACTGAACGTACCCACTGACAGGTGTTCCCAACTATTCTCTGCCGGAGTAATGGCCTCTGAGAACAGTTTGGGATGTACACCAGAGAATCCTTTTCGGAGGAACTCAAAAATCTTGAGAACGCCTCCAAAAGGCAAACCTGAGGAAGCCACTGCTGCTGGATCAGCAAAAATATGTAAAAATTCCAACCAAGCAGGCAAAGGTGGAAAATCTGAGCAGTTTCAAAATAATGAAAATCCCAATATTTTCTGCAGACTGGGTAAGAAAATTAAAGAGCTCGAAAGCATGATGTCTGGTCAGAGACATATTAACCAAGCTATGCGTGATCTGTTAAGCTCTATAACAAGCTTGTATGACAAGGCTGAAAAGCAAGAAAACCCGTCAAAAAAAGTTATGGTAGGAAAGGCGTCGCAGGTATCCCCTATCAAAAGTGATAAAAATGCCCCAAAGAGACCTCGCGAGATATTGGGATATTTGCCACCAACAAAGAAGCAGAAAAGCATGATTCATAAAGTGCAAGCAACATGTAGTGAGGTCACTGAATGCATGCACAAAGACAGTTTGGGAGACAAGCCCGCAGGCGAAAAATGGGTAGACGTTGTCAGAAAGAAGAAACCGATTGAGAAGAGAATCAGATCGAAACCAGACGCTATTATCTTAAAAAAAAAAGATGGAGCATCGTATGCGGATATACTGAAAAAAATAAAATGCGACAGCGGCCTTGAAGAACTGGGTTCAAACGTGAGGTATATTAGAAAAACCCTCAAAGGAGACTTACTAATCGAATTAAAAAGTCAAACAGAAAAGAGAGCTGATACATTCGAAAGCGCACTAGAGGGAGTTATTGGAGATATGGCCGTAATACAGCCAAAAACTCATAATATTACCATTATGTGCAAAGACTTGGATGAGATAACCACCCCTGAAGAAATCTGCGAGGCTTTACAAAAGGAGTGTGGGATCCAAAACCTGGGGAAGAAAAATATAAAAAATTTGCGGAAAACTCGAAGTGGCACTCAAATTGCGCTTATATGCCTACGGGCTGAGGATGCCAAAACTTTGCTTAAGTGCGGTAAAGTAAAAATTGGGTGGTCTATTTGCCGTCTCCGGGAATTTTCACCTATTACTCGTTGTTTTAGGTGCTTCGAACTAGGACATATTGCACACAAATGTAGGAGCCCCATTGATAGGTCATCCCTTTGTACTCGTTGCGGAACCGCAGGTCACATGGCTAAGACATGCACGAATTCCCCGAGCTGTATGCTCTGCAAAGGGGAACACTCTGTTCTGAGTACGGCCTGTCCTAAATACGCAGATATGTTGAAGTCAATGGAAAAATGAAGATACTGCAACTCAATCTCAATCATTGCGCTGCAGCACAAGACCTTCTAAAACAGACGGTGCTAGAAGAAAACATAGATGTCGCCATATTAAGCGAACAATATTCTCAACGGTCGGAAAGCACTTGGTGTAAAGATATAAGTGGCAAAGCAGCAATATGGGCCTGCAAAGGACAAGCCTTCACATCTCGCTCCAAAGAAACCCATAATGGCTTTACATGGGCGAATATACAAGGAATATTTTTTGTAAGCTGCTATGCTCGACCTAGCGCAACAATTAACGAATTTGGCGATTTTCTCCTGGAGTTGTCTCTAGAAATCAGAAGCAAATCGCCAATAATAATAGCGGGAGATTTCAACGCATGATCTACTGCTTGGGGTAGTAGAATTACAAACCATCGTGGTCGCCTCATTTTAGAATTCTTGAGTCAATCAAACCTTATGATTATAAACAGTGGGACACAAAATACCTTTCAAAAGGGAAATAAAGGATCAATAATAGACCTAATGTTTGCTAACGACGCGCTTAGCAGGCATATAAAGTGGAAGGTGTCAGACATGTATACAAATAGCGACCACATGGCTATAATTGCCGAAGTTTCGCTCTCCCAGGAAACGGAACTCTGTCGTAGAAATACTTGTCGAAAAAGAAGATGGCGGCAAAAAGACTTTGATACTGGCGTTTTTGAGAGTGTTTGGAGTGTGGCAAAGGCATCAGACGAAGACGCCGCCCACTTAGTATCCGCTGTGCAGAAGGAGCTAGTTGCAGCATGCGATGCAACTATGCGCAGGACGAGATACAATATAAATAGGAAGCCGGTATACTGGTGGAACGACGAAATCGCCAAGCTGAGGAAGCTCTGTCACTCAGCTAGACGCCTCCACCAGCGTAACCAGGGAGGTGATAACGAAATCAGCCTCAGAGAATCATTTAAATATCAGAAAAAGCTCCTGAAGTCAGCCATTATCCGTAGTAAGAGATCCTGTTTCGAAAAGCTCTGTGAAGAGGCGAACATAGACCCCTGGGGAACGGCATACAAAATTTGTATGTCAAAGTTTAAACATAAGTCTCAGCAACCTAAGAACGCATCCTTTATGAAAAATGTTGTCGAAGCGTTATTCCCGACACATGCCTCCATTTCCTATACTAAACGAAACGAAGCTACGGAGCCACCCCTATTAGTCACAGAAGACGAACTTTTGGCTGTTGCGAAAAAAATCAAAAACTCTAAAGCGCCCGGAAAAGATGGTATACCAAATAGAGCCCTTAAAGAAGCCATAACTCTAAGACCCAACTTATTTGTTAACATGTACAATGCGTGTATATTAGAAGAGGTGTTCCCTGATCCGTGGAAGATACAGCGTCTGGTTCTACTCCCAAAGCCAAAAAAGCCACCAGAAGAACCTTCATCTTATCGACCTCTTTGCATGCTCGACACAATTGGGAAAGTGTACGAAAGCATTGTAAGAAACCGCTTGGAGTTAGCAATCCAAAAAGCCGGCGGATTATCAGAGAGACAATACGGCTTCATTAAAAAGAGGTCCACTATTGACGCACTAAGAGAAATAGTTGATACTGCAAAATGTGCAATAAGCGGAAAAAGATGGAAAGGTGGTAGGAAAAAATACTGCGCGCTAATAACCCTGGATGTGAAGAATGCGTTTAACTCCGCAAAGTGGGCAAATATAATAAAAGCTCTACATGATATACACGCTCCTCAGTATCTGATAAATATTATAATGAGTTATTTTCCCAAAAAAGGAGATTGCTATACGAGACGGACGAGGGAACTCAGAGCTACACTATCTCCAGTGGAGTACCGCAGGGCTCTGTTTTAGGCCCGCTGCTATGGAACCTGATGTACGATGGGGTGTTAAGAATACCGCAATCAAAAAATGTGAAAACAATCGCTTATGCGGATGACCTCATAGTGGTAGCTGTAGCTAAACATCTGGATGACCTCCGGATCAAGTGCAATGACAGCAAAATGGTCTGCGCCGATGGTTTACTACCATGAGTCTAGAGCTGGCTGAGCAGAAAACAGAAGTCTTGCTCATAAGCTCAAGGAAAATTTAGGAGAAAATATCGCTGACCATCGGTGAATGTGAGATTACTTCACAGCCGCAGTTGAAGTATCTTGGGGTAATAGTGGACTCAAGACTCAAGTTCAAAGAACACTTGGAAAATGCGACAAGTAAAGCAAATAGAATATATAATGCGTTGTCTAGAATGATGGCAAATAAAGGCTGTGTGCGTTCCAGCCGACGATGTTTAATAGCTAAGGCAATAAGTTCAGTGATCCTGTATGCGGCTCCAATATGGATACAGGCGCTAGAAACAAAATCATATGCTAGACCAATTAACACTGTGCATAGACTTTCAGCAATACGAGTGATAAGTGCTTTCCGAACCATTTCAAATGACGCTGCTGAGGTATTAGCCAGTATGGCACCGATTGACATCCAGGGTGACGAATTCGCGCGAATATATAACTTAGCAGAGAAGTCTACTACAGCAAAAAAAGAAGAGAGAATAAAAAGCATTGCAATGTGGCAGCAGCGGTGGCAAACTTCATGCAAAGGACGGTGGACCTACCGACTGATTTCGGACATACACTCGTGGATAGGTAGGAAACATGGAGACCTGGATTTCCACCTTACGCAAGTACTCAGTGGGCATGGATGCTTCAGAAGCTATCTATTCAAATATCGTCATGACTTTAGTCAATACTGTCCGGCGTGTACCGAGTGTATAGAAGACTCTGAACACGTATTCTTTTATTGCCCACGGTTTTCAAGTATAAGGGAAATGTTGAAAACCACCCTGGGAGGTAGTATCACGGTGGAAAATTTGACTGCACATATGTGTGAGTCCTCTGTAAAGTGGAAAGCTGTCAGCAGAGCGGCAAACCTGATTATGACAAAGTTGAGACATTAAGAACAGATTAGGCGTCAGTCAGTCCGTGCATTAGAGGAGACTTAAACTTCTTCTTCTCTCCCATGAAGTAATAACTACTTTGTCCAGTGGTCCCGTGGGAGAGACATGAGGTGGGAGTAGGTTAGGTTTAGCGGATTAAAGTCCCGCACTCCGGCTTTCGATGCTTCCTCCTACTATAAAAAAAAAAAAAAAAAAAAAAAAAAAAAAAAAAAAAAAAAAAAAAAAAAAAATATATATATATAAAGGAGCGCGATTTGGGTATGAGATTTGAGGTAGGAGGGTGACTCCGTCGCCGAGTCATATCATTCGTCTAGCCAGAATCCGCAAAAGCAAAGTTCTTCAACATATCGCTCATTTGCGCCTCACGCTCCGACGGAAGAGAAGGACAATGGGACCAAAGATGTTCTATGAGGGCTTGAAGCGCACCTATGAGAGTTGCTCCAATGCCAAAATAGTTCTTGGCGACTTTAAGGCCTTCTATGGTACAACGGTCGGTAATTTCTGCGAGATTAATCGACTTCACCGGGGCTCGAAATATGGTTATCTGTACTACTACATTCCAGCATGGGAAAATTTATCAAGTTACTCGGCTGGCCACAAACCAGATAGATCGTGTTGTGATTCTTTAAGAACTTTCAAAATAGGCTCCTTCTGCGTCGATGCAGCGCTACCAGCGCGATTTCCAAACATTGAAGGGGTCACGGAAGGCATTCTCCGGAATGGCATTGAGAGGTGCATGCTGCTGGGACCCCCTTTGTCTTTCATCGGCCTTTTCAGGCAAGGAAACAAAAAGTCCGGGGCGTAGGGCGGCAGCGGAAGCGTTGGGATCCCGGTCTTGGTTGGGTAGTTGTTCACATGAAAGCCGAGGCGTTGTCGTGGTGAAACTTCCAATCCGCTGCGATGTCTTGTCGAACCTGATTAACCTTTCGTTTGATTCTCTTCAGGACTTCCACGTAAAACTTGGCGTTGACGTTTTGTCCAGCATGAACAAATTCATAGTAGACGATGCCTTTCATAAGAGACAATGAGCATCGTTTTCACTTTGAATTTGCTCATTCTTCCCTTTTTTTTGGGCGAGAAGACGCTGGCGTGTGCCACTCGGAGGAAAAGCCTTGTTGTCTTGGGATCATACTCAAAGATCCATGACTCGTCACCTGATTGATCATATCACACCTCTCTGTCGCAGAATTATCGAGTTTCACACATAATTTAATCGCGTACCTCTGCTCTTCGTTAGAGCATTTTCGCCTTGTAACGGGTGATTTTTTTGAGGTTAGGATTTTCATGCATTAGTATTTGACAGATTACGTGGGATTTCAGACATGGTGTCAAAGAGAAAGATGCTCAGTATGCTTTGACATTTCATCATGAATAGACTTACTAACGAGCAACGCTTGCAAATCATTGAATTTTATTACCAAAATCAGTGTTCGGTTCGAAATGTGTTTCGCGCTTTACGTCCGATTTATGGTCTACTCATTTCTGGTTGAATGGCTACGTAAATAAGCAAAATTGCCGCATTTGGGGTGAAGAGCAACCAGAAGCCGTTCAAGAACTGCCCATGCATCCCGAAAAATGCACTGTTTGGTGTGGTTTGTACGCTGGTGGAATCATTGGACCGTATTTTTTCAAAGATGCTGTTGGACGCAACGTTACGGTGAATGGCGATCGCTATCGTTCGATGCTAACAAACTTTTTGTTGCCAAAAATGGAAGAACTGAACTTGGTTGACATGTGGTTTCAACAAGATGGCGCTACATGCCACACAGCTCGCGATTCTATTGCCATTTTGAGGGAAAACTTCGGACAACAATTCATCTCAAGAAATGGACCCGTAAGTTGGCCACCAAGATCATGCGATTTAACGCCTTTAGACTATTTTTTGTGGGGCTACGTCAAGTCTAAAGTCTACAGAAATAAGCCAGCAACTATTCCAGCTTTGGAAGACAACATTTCCGAAGAAATTCGGGCTATTCCGGCCGAAATGCTCGAAAAAGTTGCCCAAAATTGGACTTTCCGAATGGACCACCTAAGACGCAGCCGCGGTCAACATTTAAATGAAATTATCTTCAAAAAGTAAATGTCATGAACCAATCTAACGTTTCAAATAAAGAACCGATGAGATTTTGCAAATTTTATGCGTTTTTTTTTTAAAAAAAGTTATCAAGCTCTTAAAAAATCACCCTTTACCACCTGTATAGAGCTGTTCAGATCACTTAAGCCTCTTATCTCCGCTTAATTTCAAAATATTTACGAAATATCTTAATATATGGCAACACTGTAACACATCATTTTACCGCTACTCACATTTACATTCATAAATGCCTAATAGTATGCACTACTAAAATAATTATGAGATAAAAACAAAATAAAAAAAAAATATTTTTATTTGCAACACGTAATAATTTTCTGGTTTTACTTTTTTTACACAAAGCATTTTGAAAAAAAAATTTTCGTTCGTAATAACTAATGGGTACTTAAGCCAGTACTTATAGGTAAACTTTTATGAGTAGCCGAAAATGGCCGGACATTCAGTACCCGGCTGCAGGCATGAAAGCAAAAGGCGCGAACAAGCACAGTGCAAAGCAAACGTTTGCAACCAAAAAAAATTTTTTTTTTTTTTTTTAGATATTGCAACAAAATTATAGATATTTAGTTAAGTTCATAGGTGTATGCAGACGCCGGCGCAGTTAATGACCTGCTGCAGTGCCGCTGTCTGTGTTGATTTGTATGCCGTGACTTACTTGTTGCAAGTCACCTCGCGTTCACGCTTTTATTTGCCTTGAAGGGTTGGAGTGTTTACAGCAAATTCTGCTAATGGCAGTACTCGTAAAGTAATAACGGTAAATGTGCAAAATGCCAAGCATAATTGTATTTGCGCATGCGTAGCTAACGTTGTTTGTGAATGCTTGCATTGCTAGTGAACTACAAATAAAGTCATCAAACTTATTTATACATATTTGGTCATTTAGTTATACATATGTACATATGTATATATGTAGTTATAGTATAATATTTGAAAACTCATTTGTCAACTGGCAAATAAATTATGACTCCAGCGCTGACGAATTGACGGATGAGCTGTCGGCTAAAACGAGACTAAAATAGTTATCAACAGCTTGAGCGGTAGCTGAGGCAACGTTTAGCGCAGGTGAAATTTCACATTGTTAACACAAGCATACATTTACACATACATGCCTGTATATTGACGGTCACTTTTAAGACGAATGGACAGACAGTTGGACAGTTTGCAGATAATCATGGCAGAGTGCTGCGAAGCACAAGTTACTATGAGTTTATAAATAGATGTACACATTTTATATATATATATATATATATATATAAATATGTATTTTCATATGTACATACGTATATATCCGTACAAATGATCACATCAGACCAGCCTTGAGAATAGGCGAACAGTTACGCTTCACTACTTATCGGTGTAAACACTGGAATATGAAGACATGGCGATGTGTAGGAAGACAATTGAAATTTTACCAACATAAATACTTACATACATACATACACACATTCATTATATACAGATATGCGCCATGCCATTGAAATATTATTTTTCTGGTGAATGTCAAAAAATTACATAATAAAAATTATAAAAAAAATACCGTTAAAATAAAAAATAAACACACATTTTTCAGTGAATTTTTGTCGTAGGTATGCACTGCGACCTGAAACCACGTATTAATATTTCAACATTATTATTTAATTATGGCATATGTGTATGTATGTATATATGTAGTTTCTCATTAGTTTTGGGTTCAAAGTACCACAAGTTCGTAATGAATTTAACAAAATATTTTCTTTTATTTTTTTATAATGCCAAAACTTGCTCCTTTATATTTTTATAGACGATCACCCAATCCTTCAAAGTTTATTTACATCTTCAAAAATTTATTTAATTTCATAAAATCCATTTTATCGGTCGTAAATATACATATATTTATATACATATGTAGTACTAGCAGCCCGCCCGGCTTCACACAGTTATTTTATATTTATTATAATTTTGTACACACTGTCTAAACTATGACTGTTTGGCCCAGAGAAAAAATTCCTTTCCCAAGTTTAAGCAGTTCCTGTAGAAAATCATGATTCCATGAAGATGAGCTCTCATATTCGTCCGTAATTTTATGTTTTCAATCGAACTTCATAAGGGCGGCGATATTAAACATGCTTTGATAATGACAGAAAGAGTCTGTCGGAAATCTTCAACAAATACAAAAGTTATTCCGCCCACGAAAGCAAAGGTGTTTTTAAAGTCTTTTAATGTTCTGTCCACGGCCTCTATATGTGCTTTATGGCTCATGGTGCATTCATCCCACATAATTAATGAGGCATCAGTAGTTAACCAAGAGGCCCATTTTTGCGGATAAAACACATTGATCGAAAAAAAATTTTGTTTTTGTTATTATTCACGCTATAACTGGCCCTTATCAGTGTATTGCAGCTTAGCTAAATGTTAAATAACATTCTCTGTCTACATTTAAAATTCTCTGTTAAAAGTAAGTAATAATTTTTTTTTTTAATTTATGCTCGTAAGTCGGTTAAAAATGAACATTTACTGATTTTTTTTACAAACTATCCTCATTGGTTTACCTTCACAGTGGTTCAGGCCATTTCATGCAATGGTTTAGTCAGCTATAGCGAACGGACAAAAACCCAACTTATTTTTTTATATAATATTTGCTAATGCATAGTTTCGGAGACATGAGCGTATTTGTAAGAATATTTTTACTTCGTGTGTAATTTGAAGCCGATCGGTTTCGGAAAAAAAATTTTCGTCATCAGGCACTCAAAACTTTAAACATGTTTTTCTCGAAAAGCTATTTCAGAGTCGGTGAGGGAAAGTTTTTCCACCAGACCACAGAGACCACTGGACCGATCGGCTTGAATTTTTAACACGACCTTTTTGATTATAGTTTTATATATAGAGTTATAAAGCCGAAAAAAGCGAATTTTTCAGAATTTTATCTGGAAAACTTTTAAATTTATTGTTCAAAAAATTTGTACACATACTACTGTGTCCAAAAACACATTTACATTTGAACATTTGAATTTAAACTGCGCGCGTCGAAGGATTTGGAGAATTATTTGTTTTAGGTTGGTAGTACTGTCAGTCACATTTATGTCAAAATATTCATTAGTGTTTGAGATACGTGTCGTTTTGTGAGCTGCTAAAAGTGAGTTTTTCGTTTTTTTGCAATGTCGAAATTTGTTGAGCAAAGAATTTGGATTAAATTTTGTTTACCGAATCAATTTTCTGCTGCGGATACGTTGAGGATGGTGCAGAAAGCCTTTGGTGATGAGGCTAAATATGTTTAAAAAAATGTTTACAAGGGGTATAGTGAGTTCCAAGCCGGCCGTGAACATGTCGAAGACGGAGGGCGACCATTAACATCAACCAACGAATCTCACGTTCAACAAATCAAAGATTTGGTGTTGAAAAACCGTCGATCAACAATTAGAGACCTTGCTGATGAAGTTGGCATATCGAAAGGCTCAACCAATACCATTTTGAAGGATGTTTTGGGCCTCAAGCGCGTCAAAACTCGACTGGTACCGAAAACAATGAATTTTTTGGAAAAAAGGCGTCGCGTTGAAATGTGTGAAACGATGCTTTCCGACTACCAGGGTGTCATGAAACGCATTATAACTGGCGATGAGATTTGGATCTATGCTTACGACCCCGAAACATTCGATCAATCGAGCGAATATCGTGCCAAAAAAGAGCTGAGACCAAAAAAATCGCGCCAAAGTCGCACACAAATCAAGGTCATGTTGAATGTTTTCTTCGATTATCGTGGTGTTGTGCATTATGAATTGCTTCCAACCGGTCAAACAGTCAACAAGGAATATTATTTGGACGTTATGCGTCGTTTGCGTAACGCTATCCGCCTAAAAAGGCCGGAATTGTGGAAAGACAATTCTTGGTTTTTACACCACTATAATGCACCATCCCATACTGCCCTCGTAATTCGTGATCATTTCACCAAAAACTCAACTCATATCGTTCCGCAACCACCGTATTCACCTGATCTGGCGCCGTGCGATTTCTGACTGTTCACCAAGCTCAAAAGACCGCTCCGGGGACACCGTTTTTATAAGATAGAGGAGATTCAAGCCGTGAAGACGGAACTGAAGGCCATACTGGAAAGTGACTACAACCAGTGTTTCGAAGATTGGAAAATCCGTTGGCATAAAGCATTGCATCGGGAGGGGATTACTTTGAAGGAATGAAATTGATTTGGAAGAATAAATAAAGAATTTTCAAAATAAATACAATGTCACAGTCATGAAATGTTTTTTAAGAGTTATCTAAGCAAGTCATACGTATTAGTTTGTATCAACTTCTAATGGTTAATAGATCTTATGAGTAGTTTTTTCATTACTCGCAGTTTCCTCTTTCTCAACAAAGAACCGGCTGATATTCGAATTTTTTTGGTTTTGCTAAGAATATAAAGTGTGTAGTGTTAGTCTGACCCTGTATTCATATACTTTTGTTTACACATTTAAAATAAAAATGTTTTCCAACACATTCAAACAATTACTTTCAACAACATTAGTTTATTCTGAGTCGTTTATTTGAATAAATTGCTCGTAAGCTTACCTTGAAACTGGTCTCTGAACTAAATACAATTATGTGAATTGTCGAGAATAGCTAAGATGCGAGTTTAAGAGTAGAAACTCCAAGCAAACACCCAGAATCACAGCATATGCCATAAATATGATTGCACCTATTGACTTACATATGTATGTAGTATAATTATGGACGATTAAAAAAAATGTATGGGCATCGGCATGTCTACATGTGTACGTATTGTTTAGTTCTAAAAACCGATTTGTTGAAAAAGGAAGCATAAAGCACTTTATTTAGTGCCAACAGGTCAATTATATTTCATAAGAGACTGTGAGAATAAATACATATAAGAGTACATATGTATATGTATGTATATACACATACCTAACTAGTGACAAAATGAATACACGAGTGCATATATACATATATGTATGTATACCTATATAACTACCCAAAATATAATCAAAACTGGCAGGAAATTTAGACACGGGCAATTAAACTCAAAATAAAAACTGAAATTGATTAATTAAAATAAATTTATACATATATTAACAGGTGTGTACATATATGTATCTAAATATATATTGATATATGCACATATATTTAACCAATTTAGCAACTGCTGCTTAATAAAATACGAAAAAATAACAGTCTCACAGGCTTCACAAACCAAATGCTCATGAAGTACCCGAAATGTAACTGAATTATATCTAAATTGTACCTAAATTAGTACCCGAATTAAATCTGAATTATCACGCATTTTAAGATTTTAAGATTTTTATTGTAAATTTGAGGAAGATACTTTAAAATAATAAAGCAATTTCACGCACAGTGCCTTCAAATACTGTGTATACCAGTGCCGGTCTACATAAAGCAACAACAAAAATACGCAACGTAATTAAAACAGCTTCAACGCAGCATAAAATAATTAAAAAAAAACAACTAATGAAAAAAAATGTTAATTAAAAAGTCACCAAAAGTAAATCAACTCAGGCGAGGTATAAAGCACAAGACTCGCTTAGTCTGTAGCCAACAAGACACCAGAGTGAGCGAGCAGCAAAGAATGACGCCAGTGGCAAGCGGGCCATATTCATACAGCCAGTTTGCCGATGTTGCAACACTCATTACGACTAAACGACTAAAGCGTAAATACATTGATACAATGTTGGCTAATAACTATTAAAAAATAATAATAAAAAAAAAAAAACAAAAAAATATTAAGAAAAAGCTTGCAAAGCAAATACAAGTTATTTATTAGCTAAAAAATACTGCTAAAAATAAGCAACTGAGAGTAGAGTACTCGTAGTGTGTTTCGCCGCAACACCTCGCGCCGGTAAAATGAGGGTACAGTGGGACGTTTTAGGTTTCTAAAAATTTGCCGGAACGTCGCTGCACTTCTGTTGAATAAGAAAGGGTTTGATGAATATTTGAAAATTATATACTATACATGTTTATAGTCTTTTTATGTAAGTAAGGCGGGTTATCAAGATATTTCCGGAAAGATTTTTATGGCATTAGTAATTAAATTATAGGTAATTTTTAACCTTAAGTTCAGTATTCTTATGGCACAACAGAGTCATTTTGAATTTATTTAACATATTTATTATGTTTATTTATGTTTCATTATAAAATTAGGGTGGGTCAAAAAATTCTAAAATTTCTTTTTTGCATGATACTCTCAAAAATAGACTTTTGGAAACCTCTAAGAAAGTCTCTCCAAGTATGACTGAGTTCTTAATTGTTAAGGCAAGGTCCTCCGCCTAAAAGTTTTCTACTTGATTTTGTTACTATTATCATTAACAGATATGAAATTGAACGCTCTACTAACTCTTGCAATTTTTTCATCAACCTAACTGTTTAAAAGATATTACTGGTTGACATTTGAATATGTTAAGTCAAATAAAAGACAAAATTGCAAAACTCATAGTTTTGTAGGAAATAAGCTGCTCTACAAAAATTATTTGATTTTTCTATTTTTTTCCTCTGAAAGTCATTCTTTGACGATAATTATTTCGTAAACTCTTAACTTAAATTATAAGAGAACATTTTTAATTTTTTTTTATTTTATTTTAGACCCACCCTAATGAATACGCTTTTTATTTTATTTAAAAATATTTAAGTCGGCTTCCTTTCTTTATATATACCGAATTAGAAAGAATTTTTTATTATTTTTATTATTTTTTATTTGAGACGCACCCTAATGAATAAGATGCATTCTTTATATGTATATACTGAATAAGAAACAATTTTTTTTTATTATTTCAATTTTAATTTTTTATTTTAGGCTCACCCTAATGAATGAGTTTTTTATTTTATTTAAAAAGATTTAACTCAGCTTGAATTTTTAAATATAATATACTGAATAACACCCCATTTCTAATTATATTATATTTATCTTTTATTTTAGACCCACCCTAATGAATTTGTTTTTTTTATTCAAAAATATTTAACTCAGTTGGCATTCTTTATATATACTGACAAAAATACATTTTTTTATTTTTATTTTTTTTTATTTTATATCCACCTTAATGCATATGCTTTTTATTTAACTTAATAATATTTAATTCAGCTTGAAACCATTAACAAAACTATATTCAGCCCCAATACTCATTTTGTTATGTTTGAAAACAAAATAACACACTGTACGCGCGGCGCATGCGCAACGGCATTACGTGATATGTGCGCTTCGTTGGAGTTGTCCGAGTGGCTGGAGTCACTTACCGAGGCCAGCAGACAGCGCAACGCGACTGTGCAGCTATAACAACAAACCAAAAACTACAACTACAAAACCAAAAACAACTTTTTAATGCAGCCAGCAAGAGCATAATATTGTTCACACTGTTGCTGTTGTTATTGTTTTTGTTGTTATTGCTATTGTTGCAACCGTTTGGATTTTTTAAGCGAACGGCCAGCACTTAAAAATTTCGATTTCAGTCAACGTGCGAACGCGAAGCGAAAGAGTTGTAAGTGCCAAGGTGTGTAGAAATGTGTGTGAAAAAATTGAATTTGTTGTTGCTTAAATAAAAAAATTGAAATAAAGTGAGTGGAAGCAAGAGCAAAGAGCAAATGTTTCAAAAGCGCGGAAATTGGAAACTACAACAAAACAAAAAAAAAAAAAACAATGGAAATATTTTTTAAATTAAATTAATAAAAAAAAATATTTTTATGCAAGAACAATAATAATTATAAAAAAAATATTGAAAAATAGTATATAATAATAAAAAAATGTTAAAAATATTTTTCAAAAATATACCAAAAAGTTTTTTTATTCAAAAATAATTTTTTGTGTATAAAAATCATTTTTTTTTTTTTGCATTTAAATGAAATTTTTTGTTTAAAGTTGCGTATACGCCGCGCGTGCCTATGCGCTGCCTAATAAAAAGTGTTGTGCTAATTAATTAAATAAACTAAATTAGTTTATAAGAAACATGTGTATGCAAAAGAAAACATTTTTATTGATGAATGACACACATAACGGCGTATGTACACTTTCCTTGTACTTTCGTTTTTCGATTTATTGTGCGATTTTTGCGCCGCGTTTGGCCTCCATACCGTTTACTCGATTGGGCAGTCGATGTGATACGCGTCTGCTGTTGTTTTTGTTTTGCAAACCCATCGGAATTTTAATGTGCATGTGCGTACACAAATCGGCAGTTTTCAGCAATTGCAAAGTTACACTAAAAAGGCGCAAATAAAGCATTGAAACTGCAAAAGAGAGAGTGAAAGAGAGAGTTCGCGCTGCCTGCAATGAAATGAGTGTGGTGGGAGTAGCAACAGTTGAATGAGTGAAATTAAAACAAAAATGTACTAAATATGCGAAATAAATTCATATTTATCAGAGATAGTTTAATGTAAAAACAAATCATATTTAAAAAATCTATAAGAAACAACTATATTTAATATAATTGTAAAGTATATAAAAAATCGGTAAAACATTGTTTCGCAGCCCTTTTAAATCAAATGCGTAGATTTAATGCAAATATTTCAACAACATTTTACAAATCATCCCAAAATAGCAGAAAAACTGTTGCAAAAACTTAACAAATAAATAAATAAAAAAAACATAGAATTAATACAACTCACGCTTAACAATAAAAATCGTTGAAGAAAAGTGAGAGTGTTTGCCGAGTGTGTTGTAGTCAGTTGCCTTGAGCCGCTTTGGCTTTTGTTTGCATTTTTCATTCACAGAAGCGGTCAACTGAGCGTGTACATACGTACATAAATATGTATTTATGTATATTCGATGAGTAAACAGACTCTTTGCCTTGGAAAAACTTAAATTAATCGTTTCAAATACATTACAAAGCAAATTAATTTATTAATAATTCTATTAATTAAAAATATGTATTTAAAAAAATTTATATAAAAGAGAACCGTAATATTAAATAAAGTTTTACAAAAAATATTAGTGAAAAACAAAATAAAAAAAAACTTTGTAACATAAAAACTATAAAAATTAAAAAAAAAATGTTTGAATAATTAAATTAAAAATATTATAAGAAAATTGAAGTCTAAAAATATATAATAAAAATATATTTTGAAAAAAGAAGTAAATTTAAAATAAAAAAAATTTCTAGAAGTGTTAAGCTAAATTAAAAATAATTAATTATTAAAAAAAAAATAGTTAACATTAAAAACAGTTATATTATTTTTTTTTGGAAAAAAGAAAAAATTAAAATAAAATGAAAAACATTTCTAAAAGTGGTATGTAAAATTAAAAATTCAGAAAAATAATTAAAAAGTTATAAATATACAATTAATACGAAAGACATTCAATAATATAAACTAAGAAAAAAAAATCAAATGAAAACCAATTATAAAAATGGAGTTTATAAAAATTTTACAGTAATAAATAAAATTATAATATAAAAATAAAATAAAATGAAAAAAATTTCTAAAAAAGATAAAATTTAAAAATAAAAAAGTAGAAACTGCAAAAAACTTAATAATTAAAACAAAAAACTATTTAAACAAAAGACAGTTATAAAAAATTGTGTTTAAAACAAAAAAAAAACAATGGAAAAACAAACTTCTACAAAAAAAAATTAATAAAACTAATATTAAGCAAACTAATATTAAAAAAAAATTTGGAAAACCAGAAAAAAAACATTTCAAAGTATGAAAAAATTAAAAAAATTAAAAACTAATATAAATAATTAAAAAGTTAAAAACAAAAACGAAAAACGGTAAAAAATGTAAAAAATATAAACATAAAAAACAATTCAAGCGAAGAACATTTCTAAAAAATCGTTTTATAAAATTTTTATAATAAAAAAAATAAAATAAAAGACTTTTTCAAAAAAGATAAAATTAGAAAAAATAAAAAAGTAAAACAATCAAAAAAGTTAATAATTTAAGTAAAAAAAACAGTTCCAACAAAAATTTTGTTGAAAATATTTTTTAATAAGAAAGTTGTGCAAAAAATAAAAAAATTATAAAAAACATTAAAAAAAATTTATATATTTATTTATTTAATTGAAAAAAAAAACAAAAAATATTTGGAAAACTAGAAACAAATTTTTATTAAAACAAAAACAGTTCAAAGGATGGTAGTCAAAATTAAAAAAAAAAAAATTAAAAGAAATATAATATAATATAAAACAAAGTTAACTAAACAAAACTTAAAAAAAAACAGTTCTAACAAACAATTGTGTTAAAATTTTTTCTTCAATAACAAAGTTGTTTAAAGTTTAAAAAATTTATTAAAAATTAAAAAAAAAAATTAAAAAAAAAAATTAAAAAAAAAAATATTTGGAAAACAAATTTTAATTAAAAAAAACAATTCAAAGGGTGATACTCAAAATTAAAAAAAAGTTTAAAAAAATATAATATAACACAAAGTTAACTAAAAAAAAGTTAAAAGAAAAATAAAACTTGAAAAATAAAATAAGTATGTCATTCGAAAATATTCAAACAAAAACAGTTCAAACAAGAAATTGTTATAAAATAATTAATTAAAATAAAAAAACCAATCTAAGGTATTTTTAGTAAAACAAGTTTACAAAAAATAACAAATTTTTTATTTTTAAAAAATATATAATTAAAATAAAAAAAAATAAAAATAAAAAAAAAATAAAAAAAAAATAAAAAAATAAAAATAAAAATAAAAAAGAACTGCAAATTAACAATTGAAACGAGAAACACTTGTTAAAAAAAATAAAATTAAAAGCAAAAAATAAATAAATTTGAGTGTAAAAAGTCATTTTAAAGCCCAACTCTTTGCTAATCTCTTATAAGACATACTTTAAAGTCAAAAATACAATATATATTCACAATTTGCACACACTTTCAGCTATGGAAATGCTACAATAACTAGTTTCACTGCATCTTTCTGATTCCTAATTCATTACCCATAGTTTAGGTTGGAAAGCTGAGCTCTCAGCCCATACTGAAACTTTATTAACTTTTGAGTCAGAGAGAGATGAATTACACCGCGACCTTAGGTCTATTGTGCCCTCAATGAGTCAGAGTATTTTATTTTATTTTATTTATTAAAAAAAAATAGTAGTACAATTATTATCTTACAGAGTAAGAAGCACTAGCTGCCAGGGCTTACGGCTTAGAGTCAGAGTAAGATTGGTAAATAGCTGAGTAATATTGATACCACTGTGTTTTTCGCCCTCCATCTGTATCCATCATATCATATGTACTGAGTCATACTGATGATCTGTGATAGTTCGATAACATCAAAAAATCGTTTTCTCATTTCGATGATTTTTTCACCATAATTAATATTTATGAAATATTTTGCAAAATTGTAATAATATTTAAGGGGTTAGGCCACTCTAGAGGGCCACAAAATAAGCCTCTTTTGAAATTTTTTCTTGGGGAAAACTATTAAATAAATCTGATTTTTAATAAAGGGGATTTATTATACATATAATTAACTGCTTATAACTATTTTTGAAGAAAAATTAATTGAAAAATGGCGGCTACACAGCATTCTCCCTAGGATGTCTCCGTTTTTTCGGGAACCACGGCCGGACACACAGCTCCTGTAATTTTTTTATTTTAATAAGTTGTTGAACGGTTTCCGCTTGTAAATAGCACTAGCTACAGAAGTAGGTAGGATTTTTTCGATATATGCATTTTTGACAAAATGGCGGGCCTTTAAAGGGACAAGTAACAATTTGGCCTAAAAAATTGTTCGAAATTTGTTAATAAAAAACAAACTATGCAAGATAAAAAAAAATCCTACGTACTTCTGTAGATAATGTATTTCTGAAGATGTTGTCAAAATTTCAAGTGAATCGGTTGTAAATTGTTTGAGTTATGTTTCCGGCCAACTTGAAAAAAACAGTTTTGAGATAAACACGTTTAAAGTTTTGAGTGGGCTCCCTGCCGAATGAACGGCCTTTGACTAGATAACGAAAATGAGGCATTTAGAATTTTTTCCCTGTCATAATCTTGCGGGATAACATTTATGAGACCATTATGTATCATTTGGAAAAAAAAAATAAATTTTCCGAAAATTCTAGAGTGGTCTAACCCCTTAACTTATTTTAATGCCAAATTCACTTTTTACGTATTCTTAAAAATTAGTCAGAAGAAATTGTATCAATCTCAGTTTTGCAAAAATTATTTTTCCATACAAAAACTATCTCTATAATTTTTTGATTATAAGCTTTATCTATTTACAAAGATTCGATAGAATCTTCTCCCTGTATCTGGAGTAACTATAATAACGAGAATATAAAATTTATTCATGAAAATAAAAAATATAAACATGAAAAATCCAAATGCGCCGAAATAACAACATAAAATAGAAACCAGCTCGTTCTCGGCCATCAAAAATACACACATACATAATAAATAAATATTCTATATTAAAGTGAACAGTGTAAATGTGCAGCAACAGTATTTAAATGAAAAAAATGTACATATGTACTATATATACTACTGTGGGCAAAAACTAGTAAGACTTTTTGCTCATAGTAGTTCATATATTTACCAGCAAAACAAAAAACAATTCAAAAATATAACCGTAATCAGAGACACCTTCATTTTCAACGCCACCGTCACTTAACCGCGCTTGCAACACGAACTGCAAACATGTTTCTCAGCGTCAAATGACAACTGCACAGTGAACGGATATGTTTTTGCTACCATTTAATTGCATTAATTAAAAATATTTATTTCAGAGTCCAACGCCGTTTTTTGCAGTCACCGCCAAGCAAACAAAAAACCGCACTTGCAGCTTGCAACATTACACGCCAACTGCTTGTTGAACGCTGCAAGTGGACGCCGCACAACCACAGTGAAAAAGTGCCAACTACAACGACAGCAACAACAACAACAACGCTGAAAATTGCCATAAATGCCGCTGCAGTTAACCAACAACACAGCAATTCGACCCGCAGACCCAGATGAATGCCCCACTGAAAATGTTGTTGCACGCCAAAGGCATCACAATTTCGGCTGCTTTTAGTATATGGCTGCTGTGCTGTTGTTGTAAGTATAGCCAGTATTGCAACATGCAATTTAGCAATATTTTTTTATGATTATTTTATAAATTTGTATGTGTGTTTGTATATGTCGGGGAATACGTGTTTAACACACTCTTGCTCAAGCATTGCTTTTCTCTCTTCTTCTCTCCAAAAACGATTTTGATGTGCTCAAAGCTGCTCTACCAACTCTAAATTGTTGTTGTAAGTTATCAAAATTTGATTTTAATGTCTCTCGCTGTAGTTCGCTGCCATTGAGCAAATAGAAAACCGGTTTTGCACCTATTGCGTTTGCGTTGCTGTCTTTTTTTCCACACTTCGGACTTGTTGTTAGTCTTCTGCGATTTAAATTTTTTTTGTGTGTTTTTATGACTCTTAGACTTTTGGCCGTTCAAAGTGCTGTGTCGTCATTGTGTCAAGGTCGTTTAGTTTGCTTGATTATTCCAGCTTGTTTTTTACTATTTGGCGCTACTTATCTACTAACTAAGTGAGCGGCTCTAATGCTCTTCGTCTGCACGAGCAGTTGAGCACTGAGATTCCTCACGTTTGAGTTTATTAGCATAATTGGATTGTGAACGCCTATGTTTCGGCTGCGAAGTCATTAAACTCAGCATCTTCGATGAGCTTCGAACAAACATTTTCTTTGGTTTGTTTTCAGCTTTGTTGGCTTGTATAAAACTGGCGGGGTTATTTTTGAACCATATAAACTCTGTAGAGATTTAGTTATGTTCTCGGTTATTCCGAGACGACTTTAGCCTTAGAGAATCTGTCATGTTTTGGGATATTCCGAGACGACTTTAGCTTTAGATGTTCGCTATAGGACTTTTGGAATCTGTCATGGACTGCTTCAATTTACTTTTTTTTTCTAGGAGACTATTAGAATGTATTTGTCTATATGGTTCCACGAAAGATATTTTAGGAGTCGAATAGGTAGACAATTTCTTTTTAACCCGTTTGTGAGCAAGAGGTTAAGACCTTGAATTATGTTATCTGATTGATTCGTAATGGGAATATCGCATCTGAACCAAAATTTTATAATTTAATTTTATATAGTATATTCTTCATACATCGCTGAAACAGATTTCGTTACCGGATAGTTACCTGGGTTGATTAAAGACCTGAGAACATCGATGCTTCAAACTTAGTCCCACAAACACCAGAAAATGTTGAGGCGAATTCTGAAATGATTCCATCTAACAATTTTCCAAAAACTTCGATAGTGAGGCTCCCGAAGAACTATTTTACAGTGTAATGAACGTTGAACTCTTACCCGAACCAGCTGTAGAAGAGTGCTTTGTATGACAGGAAAAAACTTCCAGCCGGCCTCAGTAGGTTATTAATGAGGTAAAGGTATTCTTTCTTGGAAAAAACTTCCAACCGACCTCTGTTGGTTACTATTGAGATGAAGGTAGCCTCTCTTGCAAAGACAGTACATCCAGTCTTTCGATCGAACAGAGAAAGAGCGTTTTGTAATGCTTTAAAGAGACTTCACTGTTGTTGTCTAAGATTACGACAAATTGACTGTTTCGTTGTTGTCGTTTTCTTCAATATTAACTATATTGCATTTCTTATATCATATCAGGGAAGAGAGGACTGTCTAGCGTTAAAAAAAATAACACAAATTTAATTTTTTTCGAAAAAATTTAATCATTCGTCTAGATTTATATTGTCGCCTACAAAATAGTCCACATTCGGTATTATGCACTTATGCCAGCTCTTCTGTTAATCGTCGAAACACTGCTCAAACCCGACTTTTGGGACAGTCTTTAGCGCTTGCAGCGATTTTCATCCATCTTGTAACCTTTACCACGGAAGTAGGGCCGAATGGAACGATTCCGCTCTGGAGCTACTGCTTATGGGCAGTAGAAATCAAGTGGACATCAACGGCTCGAAAACGTCGGAGGGAATTGGCGCAAGGGTCGCAGGACCACGCACAAAACTCTCCATATCTGTTGGTAGTTTCCGAGCATATTCCAAGCAGAGGTCTATGCTATAAGACGGTCTACGTAGAGTTAAACCTCCAACTCAATTTTCGCAATGAGTGTATAGCTACATTAAGCGATAGTCAAGCGGCACTCAAAGCGATTTCTGTGTACGAGATCAAATCACTATTGGTGGGGGAATGTATAGAAAGACTGAATAATCTATCAGTTCGTGAACCAAGTGCACTTTTTTGGGTACTAAGTCGCAAAGATATAGCTGGGAAAAAACTGCAGCATTCACCAACATGGTAGGACCGGAACCTTTCATTACGAGTGGTTCCCGAGATCATACAGAAGCTGCTCCGCTACTTAAAGCAGTGGGTAAGGAAAAGCAATGGCAAGAACTCAAAGCTATGCTAAGTTACTTAAGGGTGGTTACAACCTGAAAAGGTTCAAATATGTAATCAACTTCCCAAGGGAAAATCTCAGACTACTTGACACCTTCTACACTCGCCTCTGTAAGCGCATGAAGCACTTATTTAACATGGGCCTAGCTTCCTGCACGAATTACCGGTTCTGCGACTTGGAGTTTAGAACACCAGAACACCTGTTAATCGACGGCACATCAGTCTGTAGGCGCAGGGTAAAGACCCTTGGAACCATGTTTCCAAATAGGGATCACATCGCCTCAATAGCACCTAGCAGTATATTGGAAATTATCAATTTTCTGGGGCTAGTTGTGACTTAGGATAGATCGCGGTGCACTCCTCATTTACTTATCTAATCCTATCTAATCTGTAGCCTTTTGCTCTTTCAGCGATTTTCATCTATCTTATAACCCTAATAACAATATGGTACAGAGGACTGCAGTAGCAAGGGGTTTCTATAGGTTCCAAATTAACCCTGATATTTTATCTTTGATCTTTTGGTCTCACTAAATCTCATTTTAAGTTCACTTTTATGCTCATGTCAATACTAGACTTGTTTCGGTAAGAGCCGATGATAAGATAAGGTTGTTGTTGCTTCCCGTTTACCTTGGCTGGTTTCAACACGAAGCAATGTATTTTTGTGGTCAAATTTTATTATTCACACACAAATAAAATGCTCGCTAAATAAGGAAACGATTTAAGACAGCCGTCAATGGCTTATCTTACGAAAAGTAAATCCATCAAAATTTCAGCAACCAATGGCAGGTGGGTCAAAAGCAAACAATTGAAGGTAAATCTCGCATATCACAGACTCACAAGCCAAAAGTAACGAGTAGACATATGAAAAAGTAAAACAACTGCAAGACAAATGAAATGCGGTTTAACACAATGAAAATAAGGCGCGCATGCGCATTAGCTCACCATCTGTGGCTACCTGTGGCTAAGTGCTTAGATTTGGTTTTGAATTCACGATTGTGGTCTACGTCAAAAACCAAGCCCAGTTTAAAGCATTGCATAACTGTTACGGCGTATGACAATGTTTTTGTTGTTTTTGTGTTGTGTGAAGCTGTGTGTGAGGCGTAGCTGAGGAATTACAAAAATTTCAACGGAATGTTGGCGTGGCCATCAGCGGCATATTTGTAGGTCTTTTGTTGTTTTAAGATGTCACAATGCGTGATTAAGACTCTCTTAATGAATTAATTGGTGATTTGCTCAATAATTTTGACATGAATATTGAAAGTGATAAAGTGAGAAATGCGTAGAAAAATATATTAAAGCGTTTAACCGTCGACCTGCTAGGTTTTTAACGGTTGAGCCTTTTCAACTTTGATTAACCTTTTTTAAACTTTTTCGAGCTTTTTTAAGCTTTAAGCTCTTTTCCTAAAACGTTTATTTTTTAACCGTTGAGCTTTTTTGAACCTTTCTAGCTTTAAGCTCTTTTCCTAAAACATTTATTTTTTAACTGTTGGGCTTATTAAAGTTTTTTAAGCTTTAAGCTCGTTTCCTGAAACGTTTATTTTTAACCGTTGAGCTTTTTAAAGGTTTTTAAGCTTTGAGTTATTTTCCTAAAATGTTGATTTTTTTAACGTTGAGCTTTTTAAAGTTTTTTAAGCTTTAAGCTCTTTTTCTAAAACGTTGATTTTTTAACCGTTGAGCTTTTTAAAGTTTTTTGAGCTTTAAGCTCTTTTTTCTAAAACGTTGATTTTTTAACCGTTGAGCTTTTTAAAGTTTTTTAAGATTTAAGTTCTTTTTCTAAAACGTTTTTTTTTAACCGGTGAGCTATTTAAAGTTTTTTAAGCTTTAAGTTCTCTTCCTAAAACGTTGATTTTTTAACCGGTGAGCTTTTTAAAGTTTTTTAAGCTTTAAGCTCTCTTCCTAAAACGTTTATTTTTTAACCGTTGAGCTTTTTAAAGTTTTTTAAGCTTTAAGTTCTTTTCCTAAAACGTTGATTTTTTAACCGGTGAGCTTTTTAAAGTATTTTAAGCTTTAAGCTCATTTCCTAAAACGTTGATTTTTTTACCGTTGAGCTTTTTAAAGTTTTTTAAGCTTTAAGCTCGTTTCCTAAAATGTTGAATTTAGCAGTATTTTACGTACAAGGTCTTTCAAGACTGATTGGACTAATAGAAAGACCCATCCCTTAGTGACTTGGTTGTAGATAACAGACATATGTACATACATAACTACATACAATATAAGTATATATAGTATATATGAGTATAATTATACTAATCCCGTATTCATTGCAGTACCAAGCGCGGAATCACTCGTTGTGCCACAGGAGCTACCCTCCATCTTATCACTTATCTACTCCAATATTCCACCCATAAAAAAAGGTACGTAAACGATTGAATATTTTTATTATAACCAAATCTCAAACAATCCCACTAATGCCATTTACTCGCCGCTTAGGTACCGATTCTCGACTCGGCTTCGGTTTTCGTCTCGGCAATCATGCTGACTTCCAAGTTCTACTCGAACTGGGACCACAGAAGAACACACGTCCAATAGGTGAAGATGCCGATTCGGAGAACTCATTCAATAAGCGTCAAGTGAGCAAGGCGCATCGCGCACATCTGCTGCGCAAACAAGCGCAGGAAGCCTTTAAACAACTCGCCAGCAGCACAACGAGCACCACAACAACCGAACGCACAGCCAACAGTTGGCTTGAGAGTTGGTCCAATGCCATGCATACAACAAACAACAATGCTGGTAGCAGTGCCGGCATAGCAGCCAGCAAAAAGAAATCTGCGCCGAAACTCGCACAAAACACGACGGGGAAGAAGCAACAGCAGCTGGAGAATTTCACGTCACCGCCAGCCAACACGGCGGAGCAGTCAATGATGCAACTGCAAATGCTTTACCGCATGGCCACCAGCAGCAGCACAACAACAACAGCGCCAATAGATAGCCAGGAAAGCACCGAGACGCCAGTTATGGTTGTAACGCCGGAGCCCCAGTTACAGCGTTTACGTCCGACCTTTGTACCATACAAAGGCGGTTCTTTGAACTTAGGCGGACCAGCGGGATTCACGCCACGCCCCCTGGAGGAATTGGCGCTGCAGACAATCGCGGAGCAGCCGAGTGAGCGAAAATCGAAAAGCGAAATAACCAAGGAGTTGATGGATGTGAGCCTTGAGCAGGGCGAGTAGCGTTTCAACTATTCGAAATGAAATAAAACTTTTGTAAATAAACTTTATGTAAAAAAATCAATTGTATATAAAAAATTGTAATTTAGGAAGTTAAAGAAAAGTAAACTTTTGGAAAAGAACTACTAGAAATAATTTGTCATTGTTGTTTGTGTGCCTAGGCAGCAGAGTTTTGTCTACTGGGTTGTGGTGAAACACCAGAGAACTTAAAACATATATACTTTACATTCTCTGGAAACACTAATTGGTATCCAACTAACTTTTGTTTTAGTTTTGGTAACAGAAAAGAAATACACATATCTCATTATCAGCCCTAAAACTTACCGAAATCATTGGGACAATTATAGAAGTGCCTAGTAGTGTAGCATAAAATATTTTTTGCGCCTTAAAGTATGCTGCATTTTTACCTCGGTAATAATAAAGATAAAATCACATATCACACCCTGCAAACAAACAATCAGTTAAATAATAGGTTATTTACTGGTTAGCGATACAATAGATTTATTTCTTATTTAACGCTAAATAGATTTAACTACCCCAAACTCTACGAGTGTTCGCTCGTCTCTTTCTCAACACTCAATAGGCAAAACTACCCGAAACTCTGGTGTATTAATGCTCGTTCGTCCATTCCTCAAGTGTGTCTTAGTATCAAATTCTTTTAATATATTGCAGCTTCGGTGGTCGTGACTTACTGTGAATTTATGTCTGTATATGATATTACACCACTTCTTGAAAAAAAAAAAAATAAATATAAAATATACATCTATAATATATCAACATATTTTCACTTATCACACACCACCCTGTGCTCGATAAATAAAATCAACACAACTAGCATAGACAACAACCTGCCCGTCATCACTACTGCCAATGCATGCTCCAACAGGAATCAACATGAACAAATTTTGACTTTTTGTTTTGACACGGCATTCGTGGCTGATTGGAAAATAAGGAAGTTGACCGCCGTTTGGCAATGCGCCGCTACTCGTCGTGCGCTTTCGTGCAGTCATTTTTTAACCGTCGTTCTGAGTGGATGTTAATTAGTGCGTGTGTGTCTCGTGTTCGTGAATTGGAATCCTAGCATTTTCTTCAACATTGCACCTCAACCACCTGCACAAATTCAGAACAAATGCAAAGAAAGTGTAAAATGTGACATAAAAGTGCAAATATAAATTGCAAAAGGCAAAAAATTAGTGATAAAAATTGAATTTGAAAACAAGTGCAAGAAGGTGAAAGAATTTTCAGTGGTGCGCTGCTGCTGCAAAAAAAAAAAAAGTTGCAAAGAAAAAAGGTAGAAGAGCAGCAGCATAAGCAATTCGCAGTGATAGCGGCAGAACACAAGCAAAAGCAGCGGCCGAAACGTGCGCAGCAAACGGGAAAAACGAGGCAAAAAGGAAGGTGTATTTTGTGCGCCCTTTACGTGTGCGTGTGTGTGTGTATGTGCGGTGTTTGTGTAAAAGAATGTAAAACGTTTACAACGACGAAACAACACACAAAGTGTAAACGTGGAAAAAAGTGTTTGCGAAACGCGTACATTGGAAATGTGTGTAACTGAAGCTGCGCTGTCGTGCTGACTGCCAACGTTGTGGATAGCAGCGCTGTCGCTGCTTTAAATACACGACTGTGCTTTGTGTGTTTTTGCAAACAATGTCTAGCTGCGCTGCGTCGCGGTCGCAAAAGCCAATTTGAAGCGGTGGAAAAAATCCGTTTTATCACAAAAATTTAAAAGATTTGTCTATTTGTTGCACATTTTTTGCTTGGAAAATATTTGTTGATGTCAATAAAATATTTTGCAGTCATTGTAGAATATAACGTGTTGAGAAATAATAAAAGCAAGGGCAAAACTTTTGCAAAACCAAGCAGACACAAAGAAATGTTGGTCTAAAAATGATTCAAAGCAAGATATACACATAGAGAATAAAAAATATAAAAAAGTGAGTGCAGTGGTGTAAATAAAGTGCTTATCTGCTTAACATAAATAGAAAAATACATGAACGATTTAGATAAGATTGCTAGTTAAATAAAAAATAGTGAAAATTAAATATTTAAAAAGCTCGCTAAAGCAAAGCAATTTTAAAGCATAAAAATAAAATAAGTTGTATGCGCAAAGCTAAAGCTAAATATTTGTTAAAGCAAAACACAAAGTGCATAAAAAGTGTGTGTTTTTACATTTTGATCCCGACAACTTGGTATTTACAAAAGTGACAACAAAACAAGGCGAGCAAATAAAGTAAAAATGCAAAACTAAGCAGCGCAGTCCAAACGTGTGTGAAACAAAAACCAATCGTCGTAAGTAAAAGGTAAGTGAAATGTCAACGCCTGCGGGCAGAATTAATTAAAATCTAAAGCAAAGTCTTTTATGTGCCAGTAGTGTTTATTTAAAAAATGTCATTGCCGCAGGCAGCTTTGACATGCAAACATATGTACATACATAGCAACCTTGTAATTAACCCTTTGTTGTCTGCAATGCCAAAGTACGCAAGGCTGCCACGCACTGCGTTGCAAGCGCCACCTTACATACATACATACTTACATACATATTTAAGCAAGGCAAATGCAGCCTGCCTGCTTCGGAATGCATTTGCTCCATTTAAGCAAAAATTCCTAGGCATTGAAATTGTGTGCAAAAATTTTTCACTGGTTGCATATGCAACAGCACAGCCATAGATACTTACCCCCAAAACAGACGCTGCGCATTCTAACCCCCCTCCATAGGCTGCGCTGCGCACATTTTATCAATGAAGTGCACAAGGTATACAGAAAACCAACAAGCTTGGCAGACAGCAGCCTGTCTGCAGCCGTTGCCATGACAACAATGCGTCAACGGCAGCTGCTGCCTCGCGAAATGCCGCAGTCGCCGGGATACGCAACTGTCACTTTTGAATTTGAATTCCTATGCTGCGAGCGCATAATATTCAGCTGTAAACTCAAAACTGTAAGCTGTAAAAAAAAACGCATAAAATTTGCAAAATCTCATCGGTTCTTTATTTGAAACGTTAGATTGGTTCATGACATTTACTTTTTGAAGATAATTTCATTTAAATGTTGACCGCGGCTGCGTCTTAGGTGGTCCATTCGGAAAGTCCAATTTTGGGCAACTTTTTCGAGCATTTCGGCCGGAATAGCCCGAATTTCTTCGGAAATGTTGTCTTCCAAAGCTGGAATAGTTGCTGGCTTATTTCTGTAGACTTTAGACTTGACGTAGCCCCACAAAAAATAGTCTAAAGGCGTTAAATCGCATGATCTTGGTGGCCAACTTACGGGTCCATTTCTTGAGATGAATTGTTGTCCGAAGTTTTCCCTCAAAATGGCCATAGAATCGCGAGCTGTGTGGCATGTAGCGCCATCTTGTTGAAACCACATGTCAACCAAGTTCAGTTCTTCCATTTTTGGCAACAAAAAGTTTGTTAGCATCGAACGATAGCGATCGCCATTCACCGTAACGTTGCGTCCAACAGCATCTTTGAAAAAATACGGTCCAATGATTCCACCAGCGTACAAACCACACCAAACAGTGCATTTTTCGGGATGCATGGGCAGTTCTTGAACGGCTTCTGGTTGCTCTTCACCCCAAATGCGGCAATTTTGCTTATTTACGTAGCCATTCAACCAGAAATGAGCCTCATCGCTCATCGGACACGGACGCGAAACACATTTCGAACCGAACACTGATTTTGGTAATAAAATTCAATGATTTGCAAGCGTTGCTCGTTAGTAAGTCTATTCATGATGAAATGTCAAAGCATACTGAGCATCTTTCTCTTTGACACCATGTCTGACATCCCACGTGATCTGTCAAATACTACTGCATGAAAATCCTAACCTCAAAAAAATCACCCGTTATGTATATATGTATGTGTATCGGTTTATTTTCATCCGCGCTTTTGTGGTGGCTTGTGGTTGATTGGCGTCGCTGTTCTAATTTTGTTTTGCTTATGCTTTCCTTCCGCTATTCCTGCTTTCATTGGGCTTGTGTATACACACTGGCTCTAAGCTTGGCAGCATCAACATCCTACATACAACACAAATGTGTGTATGTATGTTTATATTTTCTTCCTTTTGTGGGTTGTCAAACACAAGCATCCATTTTTCATACGCACAAACACATTCATGTATGTATGAGCTCCCCCGCTGCTGCTTAAACACTTTGAAGGACGAAAGCCCCATTAATGCTGCGCCATGAACGACCCACTGAGTTGTCGGAGTGATGCTTTCAGATTTATGTATTTCAAGCGTTGATTTTTATGGTTCCTCCTCTGTACTAAGTAATCGATGATGGTAGGAAGGGCGGGCATTTTTATGACATTTTCGCTTAAATATCATATCATATGTCAAATGCAAAGTCATTTTATGCTGTCGAAATGGAGATTTCTTCAATGTACGAATGTGTGTACATAACTGCCTCTTAAATGTATGTACATATACAATAGTTAAACATACTTGCTTCTTCTTGAATCTTCGACGATCAGATGATAAAAATTCTCCGTGATACAAAAATAAGCAAAAACTTTTCGTATGAAAAAAAAAATCGTTTGCAATTCACACAACGCTCGAGCAGAGGTATAAACTTTTAAGTATTTTTCCTCAAGACGACTTTCTATTTCATTATTTTTTTTTTTTATTAAGCAAGAGCCTCTCAACTTTGAGATGTTGGTCCAAAAATGTATTGAATTGTCTTTCTCACCAAGAAGCTAGTCACTTGTCAGAACCGCCAATATTGGATCACCATAGCTGCCATACAAACTGACGAGCTCTAATAGTAGAGTCCCGGCACTTGTTCACCGGATCCCTTTGATCTTAGCCTCTGCTTCTTTATGATTTATCTTGTTAAGGATATTTTTAAGGACCTTGGCCTAGCTGTTGCCTTCTGTTAGCTTTATGATATCGGCTTCTGATTGTCGTTTGTGCCTGTTATAAGCGCTCTGACTGGCAGCTATATTCTACCCTTGTTGTCTCATTTTTGCGCTTTTATGTGCTTCTTCCAGCGTTTCTTCGTTTGCGTGAGTATTCTTTGCCATTTTAGGCCTTTAGACCTTTTTGCCACTGGCCGTCCATTTCGTTTCGTCTTTTTTCAATTACTGCGATGAGCAAGTTTCTACGGTAACTCTGGATTACGTGGAAAAGTTCGTCTAGCTGTGCCGCTCCATTCTTAACATCTAAGCTGACTTTTTTCTGTTTTCCCATCGCCATCTTTATAATTTGCACGATTTTTTGCAGTTTTCTAGGGATTCCTCTTCTGCCCGTCTCATTTGCGTATTGTCTCTTGTTTCGGTGAGATTTGAGGTGCTTCTGTGGTGGCAGCTCGGATGCTCTTCCTTTCTCCTTGTTTTGCTGATGATGCTTGTGTGACTAGAGTTTTCCTTGAGGCTATCATTCTTCAGTTTTGGCCGGTTGTTCTGGAGTGATGATAATTTATTTGTCTTTTCCATATTTATTTTATTGTTCTTTCCGTTGGGATTTTTGTTGTTGTTGGTGTGTATTAATTTTTGCTCTAGTCGGTCTCCGCTTCAAGCCGCTATCTCCGCTCGTTTTAACAGTTGCCTTATGTTCAGGGCCGTTATTTCCGCACTTTGTAACAGTTTCCCTTTATCAACCCCGTGGTTATCTATGCAAGCAGGGCCGCCACGCGAGAGTTGACACAAGTCTTTAGGTGAGCTTATGTTCAGAGTCAGGTTCGGGCACGAATCAGGAGCTCGCCTCAACTGAACCTATACGGCTAAAAAATTATGGCGACGTGCATTGAACATACTTAAAGACCTGCCAGGGTTTTTACTCGACGGAGGCGAGTGCAGTATTAGCTTGACAGCCATTTTTGTAAGATGTCACTCTTACCTACAGAGGTGAAAGACTACTGCTTTCGTCAGACCTTTGTAGAACTAATCTGTTCCGATTTTCCAGCACACTATAAATAGAATCTTACTAGCCTCGATTCTGTTGGGCCCTTACCCAGGGTTTTCGCCAATGTCTGTGCACGCCCTCTCGTGGTTAGGTTCTCCCTCGGTGCAACCCCGGTAGAGGTTGCGGACACTCATTTAAAGGCGGCATCTTTTCGCCTCTTCGCTGGAGGTTCATTTCGCGCATGAGGCGTTTTAAGCCAAACCATCCTCTCCTGCAGCTCTTGGTTAAGGCTGCTACTCTCAGCTAACCTGAGGGCACAATAGACCCTAGGTCGCGGTAGAATACATCATTAACAATATCTATCTCTCAGGTAACCTTCTTAGCATAGATCGTGCACTATCAGCCAGCTGTGGCCTTAGTAGTAGTCTGAGCTCAGCTTTACCTAAGTTTTTGGCAAATATCATCGTCTAAGAAAGCATTACACTTACTTTCTCTCCATGAAAATTGTTCAGATCGGAACACTATAGCATATTATCCATACAAGCTGGTGGATAAAAATCAAGATAAAGATATTTTTATACGTTTCTATATTATAAAAAATGCAACTGTGAAGTTATTAAATCTTTGATGCAGCCGAAGTTAACGTTTTCTTGTTTATTTATTTTCTTATTTTTTTATATTTTTATATATAATTTTTTTTTTTTATATTTTTTATTCTTTTTTTAATTTTTTTTTTATTTTATTTATTTTTTAAATAAAATTTTATTTTCATATTATATAAATTTTTATTTTTTGTTTAATTTTTTTCATATTATTTTTTATTTTCTTCAATAATATTTTTTTACAAGTTATCTCTGCTATGGTATGTTTAAATTTCATAATTCAGCTTTGTAATTATTCCATTATTACTTTCGGTGCTAATTCGTATAGTCATACGACTAAGGCACAGCACCTTCCTTTTGCTGCTTCCAAAATGAAATTCTGCTTTTTTTTTACCCCAGAACTCCTGCAATAAGCAATAAAAATGATGATTCAGTGATCTTTAAATTAATTTTACTCCATTGTCTGTCATTTCGTTATTTCCCGACGTCATCATCCGCATACACTCTTCTACATTATATGTATGCATGTATGTATGTTATTATTGCTCACGAGAAAAACAGAAAAATAAATAAAAATTTTAAAGCAGAAATCAAGTACAAATTCAGGACAGGTAAACAGCAGAATCGCGTGATATATGTATGTATGTATTCACTGCGGCATGTAGCTTTGTGTGCGCAGCATTTATATGTGCATACACACATATGTTCATATGTATGCGTGTTTTTTTTAGTTGTTTGTAGTTCTCATCTTACTTTCTTCCACCGCGGCTACACTTCAGCACAATACCTTTATGTTCTTCAGCGTAAATTCTCATGTTCTGCTTTAAACCAAATACACACTAAGAACGAAGTTGTGAAAAAAATGGTAAAAAAAATAAATAAGGCACACAAATTAGCTTGGAAAAAATAGCAGGTGAATTCGTACAACCTTTGAAAGGTTGGCATTCTGCTACACGCTCCCAATCGCTCTCTGAATGATCTGCTCTTTCTTGTTTTTCTTCTTTTAATTTTACTCCTGCTGCTTCTTTAAGCCCTTGGCACTCGTGATGCTCACGGCAAACCCCCCACTGCTGGCCGCTCATAAATTTCAACTACCTGTGAACGCCACAATGTGTTCTTTATTTGTATGAGTGTGTGTGCATGTGTGTGCTTGCGTCCAGATTGATTCGCCGCAAAGGGGCAAGATCGCCACTCTGACTCAGTGGAGCCAGTGGTTAAGCATAATTACAATTCCACGCGTACTCGTATATATGTATGTATGTATGTATGTACTAGTTACGATTAAATGTATGTATAAATCCATGAGTGTGTGTGCTCACTCGCATTCTGTTGTGAATTTTCTTGCTTTTAGCCGTTTTGGTTATACGATTTTGTACATTTTTGTCTTCTTCAGACTTCTTCGCTGCTCCGTCTTATCCATTTATCTCTGGGTAGTCGTTAGTCTTTATCGTAACGTCACGTAAGCGAATACATATTTATTTGTATTTACATAGCTACATACATACATACATACATCTGCGTGCATATCTCCGCATTTGCCCACAGAAAAGCTTCAAAATCTGTGTGTTTATAAATGTGTGTGTGTTTTTCTGCTGCCGGCAAAATTATTTAATTTTTTTCCTTGCGAATTCAACATTTTATTTTTTTCTATTTTAGATTTCTTTATTTATTTTTAGTATTCTTCATTTTGCTCTTCACTTGTTTGCTCTGTGCCTCTCTCTGTGTCTCTCAGCTTTTATGTTTGACTTTTTCATTGGAATGTGCGTCAGCGGCTAAGCAGCGGCTGACTTTTGCTACTGTTATTGTTGTGTTTCTCGTTGTTGTTGTTGCTGTTGTTGTCCAACTGCAGCTGCCGGTGTGTTCTATGTTCAATGTCAACGTTGCACTGGACTCTACGCTTGACTGGCGACTGTCAACAGCTTTCTTCAACAAGCCAAACCGCAGCGTGTCTCTGTGTGTTCACTTTGCAATTTAAATCGCTTTTGCGGTCAATGTTGTTATACCATACAACAACAACTTGTGAGTGGATCATGTGCAGATGTTTGCTTGCAGTTGTTGTATCTTGTTGTTGCTTACATACTTTTAACGCCAATTGGAATTTTTTGCTTTATCTTATCAGATCAAAATGTAAAGCTTCTTTATTTGAGAAGCAATCGTCTCGCACTTTGGCTTTCACCATTTTCCAAAACAACGGTGTAATCTCCGAAAAAATTATTCTAGTCGGAAGACTATAGCATATAGCTGTCATAAAAACTCAACGACCAAGATCAAGTTCCTAGGTTGGATTAGGTTAGATGGCTGATCAAAGATCCCACGTGGACTACTACATATATTGAGTTCTTTGTGAAGCCATAGAAAAGAAGTATCCCTTTTCCGAATTTACAAATTAGCAAAATAATAATTTCCATTCTCGCCAGCTCGGTGGGATGTCTGAAAGTATGCGCTTCCAAGGGCTTAAATCTTGACCTTCTAAACGTGGGACAGTCAAGAAGAAAGTGTTGAGTTGTTTCCACCTCCATACAACTTCTGAAGATGATGTCTGGCAGGATTCCCAACATTACTGTGTGGACACTAATAGGACATTGGACCGTTAAAAGCTCCAAGACTAGGGAGAAGCTAGCCTCACTTAGGCCCAGGGATCACTAGATCTCTTATCATCTATCTTGGGCCAAAAGGCTTTTGCGACAGCGCATGTACGAATGGTTACCCAGCGCTCACCAAGCTTGTGCGAAGCCCAGTTATAGTAGAATACAAGAGGCTACGGGAGTACCGCTCCGCTCCCATTCTGCCGATATCGGTTCTAGGATGCCATTTATTGCTAGCTCATCAGCTTTACAGTTTCATGCGATTTCTGGCACCGATACCAGTCTTGATACAAAGACACTCGACGCTATTGATAGCGAGGTTAGGCACTCTTTGGCCAGCCCGGAACGCACTGTTAATGAGTTCTAGGCTAGTATCTAAGTGGATGGTCACTTCTCTGAAGTAGGCTGCTCTCAGGAGCAGTAAATCTACTTAACAGCTTCTTCCCTCACACAACTCCCTCGGTGGTATATGGATAGAGAAGAAGTTGCCAGAGTTCGGTTTGGCGACTCCATGATCCAAGTGATCCGGTATGAAGTTAAAGTGAATGAGGATTTTCGAGTGTTCAGACACGTATTCTTTTAGAAACCCAAAGTCTCTGAAACTGATGGCAACTATCGCAGCCATACACCTTCCGGGGATGTTCACGGACAATATGGCAAGATGGCGTTAAGTGCCGTGGTTGGAGTGGATCTTAGTGCCTCACACATGCTGATAAGCGCTGCCTGCTGAACGCTCTCGGGTTTCTTTGCAAGTGTGGTCGTTTCTTAGGGCCCATAAAGACTCCATAGAACATAAGACTTGACTATTGTGTCAAGTTCTTGTGTGGAAAACTTTTTTATTGGCCGAGCTATCTTCACGAAATTTGACATGGTTTTCTATCCAGGCCTATGGTATAATCTTGGAAACAAATTTTTCAGCTAGGTTCACTATAGCAAAAAGTTGCCATACAAACTGGCCGATCTTGTTCTTGTGTGAAAAACTTTTTTATTATAGAATAAATTTTGACCAAATGTGGCATAGCTTATTACATATAGCTTATGGGTCCCATGCAACGCCTCAATCTCTAAATATATTGTTTAGATCGGACTACTATATCATATAGCTGCCATACAAACTCCCCTACTTGCTATATTATTCATTCAAGTCTAAGGTTTGGGGCTAAAGTGTCCGCAAAATCTAATAATTTTAAAGAATTTCGTTAAATGAGTTGCATTTACAATAAATACTGTAACCATTTTGTAAGCATCTGCTTGCTCACTCCACACCAACAACACATAAAACGCATATGTCACTGTCCTTACTCATCACAAACAAAAAAAAAAAAGACGAAAACGACACTAAATAAAGCAAACTATAACCGCCAGTCACGTTGACGACCACATGTTCATAAAAAAAAAGAACGGAAAAATGCTTTGCTGCCAGACAAACGCGCAGTAGACAGTACGTGCAACAGCACAGTTGACAGGACGGACTATGAGAAGTGACTGCATTCCTGCTTCAAATTCAATGCCCTTTTGCGCTTTTACCAACATGTTTACTATTTATGTTTACGAGCACTTCTTACTTAGAGCACTGTGTGTGCTGCATATAACCGGCAATTGGCCGCAGAACACTTGTACCGCAGTGCCAGTGCCAGAGCCAACAAAGCGCGCACTTGCAACATATGCGCATATGCATGAATCCTGCTTTGGACGCAACTGAACTTCACTAACGAACTTCGCGAGTTTTTTCTTGTGTTATTATAACCGCCTTTGTACCTCCGCTAAACCCTTGTCGGCGCTAAAGCGCAACGTCTTACTTGCAACACAGCAGCTCAAGTGTATCCTTTTGCTTGGCAGCTCTTGTTTGCTTGCTGCGCCACTAAAATGTTGCACCTTTTCACTCTTGCACTTGTCGACTTGACTTTTGTTTGTTTGTGTATGCACACAAATTTGTTGTTGTTGCAACTAACTTGAGAAATATTCATGGAATGTCGTCTTACCAGCACACTACTTCAGCGATTATTGTTGTCATTGCTGTGGCTCGGTGTTGGTCTTTATCCTCAAGCCCTGCGGCAGCAGCAACAACAACACCAACGTCGCCAATTTGCTGCTTTTCTTGTCGCTTCGAGTCAACATCACTTGATCTACTCCACTTCCTTGGCGCACAAACCGGCATTTTCTTATAAAAATATATTCCTGTCTTCCGATTTCCAAGTCTGCTTTCAAGCGCAAAAACCCGCGTTGTGAATTCTTGATGCTGCGCCGCCCTCCTGCCACTCGTCGCTTGCCATCAGCGTCATTTTTCTAGATCTGCAGCATCTTTAAGCCCGTTGCACGGCATAGTTGCTGTTGTTGTGTGTTGTAACAATGCTATTGCATGTCAAATGTCGGTATATACATATGTTTATAAGCTTGCCACCGTCGCTGTTGGCGAACACATGTTTGTGCCACACAGCGCCACATCGCCTCGGATAGCAACGACCGACTGCCCGTGATGTGATTCAATGCGTTGTGACGTGCTACGCCGTGTTCGACGCTATGTCTGTCTGTGTGCCGGTCTTTGTGTGTTGTGCTTTGTTGCATGTGTCGCGGCAACAATGCAACACTGCAATTATGCATCTCAAGTTTGAAACTCAATAAGACAATAGGCGAGGCGTTGCTTTCTAGGATTAGATTACAAGCAACTACAGTTGCATGGCTGCCACTATGCTTGTTGTTGCCGTTGCCGTTACTTATTTATTAGATTTTTGTACTTTGATAGCAATTTGCTGCCAACACACACACACAGTCTCACTTCCATATGCATGCATAACTTTTGCCACCGGTCCGTACCTGCTGCCCTAACGCTGATTAATTGCAATGGCACCAAACAATTGCAACTAAAACAACAATAACAACAAAATGCATACTCATCTGCTATCAAATCTTTAACGCCTCAGTACCTCAGCGCCTGCTGCGAAACCTTGTCCTCCGCCACTTTGCGTTATTCGCTGTAAAAATGAAAAAAAAAAAAACAATATTTGTGGGAGCAGTTTTTCCATTTTTCCTTTAATGAAATCGCATGAATGGGTTCTCATATCTGTGCCGGCCTCTTGTAATCCACCGTCTGCATATCTTGTGTACTTATTCATCGTCGGCTGTTATATTTTTACTGATCACTATAATTAAGCTGAAATACATGTGGTAATTTTGCCGTCGACAAACGGTAAGGTGTTGTTTGTGGCATGAATGAGATATTTTCGCATGAAGTTTATACACTATGTTTATGATTACATACCTCTTGTGTGCTGTTAAGACTCTAAACTTTAGAGATAGAGATGTAAACATGAATGAAATGACATAAATATTGCCGGCTTTATTAGTTCATAAAAATTATGTTGGATTAGATTTTTGAAGCATATGTCTTATACAGAAGACTTTTGTTTCGTTTGTTGCTGCACAGAGGCGATGTTAGGACCTCGGATCGTACGCATATCTAAAACACTGGATACATGTATGCCGTCTATCACAACATGATCGATCTGGTTGCTGGTTTTTCGATTCGGAGACAGTGAGATAGCTTGTTGAATTTTCTAATGCTGGAATGTAGTACTACAATAATCATATTTCGGGCCCCGGCGAAGTCGATCAGCCTCAACCCATTTGGGGATGTTTCATCGTGGAGGCGAAAATTTTCCGACCGTAGTGCCAAAGATACCTTCTTTGCCCACCGTGGCGTTAAACTCGCCAAACACGATTTTCATATCGTGTCGGGACAGCTGCGCTCCCAGCGCTCATAGTTGGCATCTTTGGTGACATCATCCTTCGCTTCCATTGGGGCGTGGCCACAAATCAGCGATATGTTGAAGAAGCGCATTGTGGCTAGACGTTCATCTACCGGGGTGAATAGCAGTACTCGGCGACTGAGTCTTTACTACGAATCCCAAACCAAATTTGCGCTCCTTTAAAGGGCCACTATAGTTAATTCCACAAGGACCAGCTCATTTCAGTCCTTGTCCCGTCAATCGCATTTCCTGAACGGCGGTGATGTCAGCCTACACTCTAACGAGGACTTCAACCAATTGGGCAGCGGCACCTTCCCAATTAAGGTACCGGATATTCCAGGTGCACGGCTTTAAATCGTAATCCTTAACACATTTGCAGGGGTCATCAACAAAAGGGGGGGTCTCTAGTCGGAGGCTGGTTTCTTCTTTTCCTTGGTAGTGTTTTTTATGTGAAGGGTCCCAAACCAAGCGCACAACCCTATGGAGAGGATGTTTCGCCTTCTCACTTTAGCTCACCATCAAACGGATGTTTTCTGGCTACCCAGAGGATACTTGTCAAAGACCGGAAGTCGTGAGCTGCTTGAGCCATGTGGAAAAGAATCTATTCTGGCCACTCCTAAGTGAATGGCAATCAGAGAACTTTCCTCATTTGCGTGAACTTCTACACATGACTCCATCCTCCATTTAGACAACCCTGATTTTAAAATGCATACGCCACCGAGCAAGTGCCTTGTATATTTTCAAAGTCTAATATATACTTAGAATATACACAATTTTCTATATGACCGAAATATGTAGGTATAACGTGATTTTGTTTGAAACTAAGAATTTGCTTTAAGGTTTAGGATTGGGTAGACATATGGCACTGCAGTTCTGCTGAAAGTAAGTAAGTAATGATGAATACTAAGGGCTTGGATAATATGTTGTTCTACTTTGTAGACGTATGTATATTTTCCATTATATATCATTATTCCAGCGGCAAAATCTGTAGTGAAAATGAAAGAGATAAAAGCTCTCTTCTTGAGGCCAGCCAGAGACTTTTTTACAGTCGTATTTTACATATAATTATCCCACGTAACTACTTTCTTCCTCGTAAAGTCGTATATATGCAATGTTTATTCGAAAGAAAATCAGTAAAATCTACAATTAGTGATCTACAAAAAAAAAAACATTTTTCTTCTGTTTAAAATTCCTTAACTAATAAATTGTTATTTATTTTTTTATAATTTTTTTTGTTTTCTGTTTGGCTTTCCCCCTCACATTGTTAGTGCTACAAATAATTTTTGCATAACCACTTCTAATTCCAATTGTTCAGCTGTTGATTTGGTCCGACCGATTTTCGTAGTTGTTTGTTTTGAGTTTTTGTTTTTTATTTTATTACTTTTTTTGGCTTTTGAAACTATGCCAATTTTAATTTGTATTGTATTTTTGCCAACTTGTTCCTTTTGCAGCAATCTGGCAATCATTTTTTGTTTTGTGTATTTCTGTTGTTAGAATTTCGCACGTATTTCTTGTTTTATCTCTATTTTTCATTTCTATTTATTGCTTTTTTGCTGCTGTTTTTTTATTTCTTTATTTTTTGTGGCATTCCAAAGTTTGCCACAGCAGCACACAATCGTGTTTGGAATCTCGGAAAGTGCCAACAATCGACTTTACTATTGTTGTTGCAAGTATGAGGCAGTGAAATGGTACTCCAGTTGTTTGCTTATTTTTTGAAAATTATTTATTGGCGAATATAAATTGTAAGAAATGGAATATTTTTTATTGAAATATGCTTTCGGTGTGATCTTTGGTTAGATGCATGCTGTAGTATACCTAATTTATACCGATTTTAAAACTAAATTGTACCTACTTTATAGCTAAATTGTATATTTTAGATAATAACAATTAAGATATGAAAAAAATAAAAATCACTGATTGAAAAAGAGTTTAATAAGAAGTAAAGATGTTGAAAAAATTACTGAAACACTAAATGTTTTTGTATTAAAATTTAATTGTCATAAAGTATATATATTACAATAATAAAATTTAATTTAACTTTAACAAGTAATTACAAATTAAATTAAACAAATTCAATTAAATAAGTTTTTTTCTTAATTAAAACTGAATATACATATACAAAAATTAAAAAAAAAAACAATTAATTCAATTTTTTTTAATTAAATTTAATTTAATTAGTCTCAGTATTAAATTACTAGTATTTTTTTAATATAAAAATGACTAAATTATAATTTATATAATAAATTTTTTATAATTTATATAATTTGAATTAATAAAATTTAATTTGATTATAACAATTAATTACAAATTCAATCAAAAAATTTAAAAAATCTCAATAAAATTAGTTTTTGTTTAAATTTAATTAATTAATATAAACAAATTGATAAATTAATTAAAATTTTATGTTTTTAAAATTAATTTATCTTTGTATATAATTTAAAATAATAAAATTTAATTCAACTTCAACAATTACATGTAATTATGTAATTTCTTTTGAAGAATTAAAAGTCTCAATAAAATTAGTTTTTTAATTAAATCTTATTAATATAATTAATTAATTTTAATTTTTTATTTCAAAAATTGTTGAGTTAATTAAAACTTTATATTTTTAAAATACATTATCATTAACAAACTATAAAAGTCAAATCCATCTTTAACAAAAAAAAAATTACTTAAAAAATTTACTTTTTAATTAAAATAATTTATAATTTTTTATACCATATATTTTATCCTTTGCTTATATGGAAATTTTTATTAATATAATTTAATTAATATAAAATTTAAATAACAAAATTTAATTGAACTTTAAAAATCAATTACATCTTTAATTAAAAAAACTAACTTTTTAATTAAAATAATTAATAATTTTTAATTATTTTTTTTTTAGTCAAATTGAAAAAATAAATAAAAATTACTTTAGTTATTAAATTTATTTTTTTTTTTTTTTCAATGTATTTCTTAATATAATTATAATATTTTTTATACCGAAGTTTTAATTATTATAAAAATTATATTATATATTATAAAAATACAAATTACAATAAAACATTATTTTTTTTTTGAAAGTTATAAATTTAAATATCAAAATTAAATACTTTTTTTCTAATTAATTATATGTCCAATTAAAAATTAAAATTAGTACATTTGATTAAAATAATTTATTAATTTTTATTTTATTTTTGCTTACTTTGAAATTTATATATATTTTTTAAATAATAATAATTAATATATTTTTGCTAATTAATAATAATTAATATATAATAATTTATTTAATTTTATTTTTTTTTTAATTTTTATTATTTTTTTTTTAATTATTACATCAAGATCATTTTTTATTTCTACTATGAATTCGAAAAATTAATTGTAATTTTTTTAAATTAATTTCTGTGATTTTTTTTTTACAAAAACCGCTACTATATAAAAAATTATGAGTTTAAATCGCTATCAACTAGGTAGACAACTCAAATGCCCAACCAGAAAGCAATGTTTCCTTGCTTCATAAACATTTCCTTTTACTCCGCATTCCATTACGGTCAATTGCGCACTCAAATGGCTGCAGCATTACTGCACATTTGCCAGAGTATCTACTTACCAACTGTGCTTTTGGACGAGTGTCTATGCCAAACTTGGCAAAAATGCGAACAGCAATTATCTGCAGTGTTTTCACGACAACAAAAACAAAAACAATAACGATAGCCATTGAGCTTTCATGCACAGTCAAATTACATGCGAAAGCATTTTATTGCAATGATAATTCCGATGTGCAAGTAATGGCATTTGCCGCAGGGGGGGTACACATGAGGAAGGCTTGTATTTATGTACTTATTTCACTATATAAGCAGGTGTGTTTGTATGTCAGTTATCAATATGTGTCGCCATGGTCAACAAGCATATTCAAGTGAAATGTATAGACGTGTGTGCTTGTGCACATGTATGTGTGTACTTATGTATAAGTGTATGTATGTATGTAAGCACGCACAAACTCGGAAACGCGCTCATTTTATTGCAGCTGCCTCGGTCGTCGGTCGTGTGCCGCACATTCACTGTCAGTGCCAAAGTCCGTCATCCGGCAATCGCATTATGACATACATACATATATACGCTAAAGCATGCATAGATTTGTATGTCTCATGCATGTCTGAAAGTCCTTTATCGCAGTTAATGTTGTCGTTTATAAATTAAAGTAAATTACTTTTGTTGCTTCAGCGCTCTTGAAGTGTGCGCTCAACGATCGTTGCACATGTATCTCTATGTTCCTATATACTTATGTACATTTTTATGTTGAAGTCTATTAATAAATTTGTTATCATCTGCCAAATTTCGGTACATAAATTTTTATAGCCTTGTTATCATAATGGAAGGTCAATGTACATATGTATATTTGAGGGACAAACATATGTTTCTCCGATGGATTGGGTAAAGACAATATTACTTAGAATTTAAATAAAAATTTTCAATACTTTTAATAACTGTAGTTGAAGCTAATTAGCCTTGTATACTCAGTTCTGTTCGTTACCAGTAGAAAGTCGTTTAATTATAACTGCTCTCCTAAGCCACCGAAGCAATATCTTGCTCTTTTCTTTATCTCTTCTTTCATTCTTCTCTCTTTCTCTCTCGAAGATTATTCGATAACGTTTGTGAGAAGTTATAAAACACAATAGGCACAATTTTATGGACCTTATCGTTTTCTGTCGAAAATCATCTGCTTCTGCGGCAGAAATACGCTTTCCAACCTACGGAACGATCAGTCAAGTCTATTAGAACAACAGAAGACTAAGCTTTTTCTTTACGCTACAGAGTAATACATACTTTAATCCGGTATTAATAACCTAAAATAGTCAGCAGCTCCCTTTTTTGACGTAGAGATGACTGACATTCAAATCCTATATCGTTTGTGGTAGGAACTCCCCTAACAAAGTTTTTTATGTGCTCATTAAAGTAGGTAAATTTTTTTCTATAAAGTCACGTAGGTGGAAAATGTTCTACGGATCATTCTGAACAACTTGGTCTTAGAAACTTGGATCTAAAAGGAGTTTTCGAGTCAGCGATTTTTAAGGCGAAATTTAAAAATGTGAACAATCGGTTATATGGGAGATATGTGGTAGAGTTAATTGATCTGCCCATTATCACTAGACAACAAATGATCAATAGAATGTCACAGTGCTTCTAATTTTTATAATCCCTAAAAAATTTCAACTTAGAAATCGCTGGCTCGAAACCTCAAAGTCTTTTGGCCAAAATTGTTCGGAATGATCCGTAGAACATTTGCTGCCAATGTGATTTTTCCGTCCGTTTTGGCTTCCTGTAAATCGACCCGCTCTAGAGCACAAGCTTACCATAAAAATATATCTAAATTTTATGATAAATTTTTTCAATAAAATTTCTTTTTTTTTTATCTTGGACAAAGATCTTCTTCGTTTCAAAATTTTATTCCATTCTATTTCTTAGAAAAATCCTTTATAATAACAAAATTATTTTTTTATAGCCTTAAGTCAATATAATTCAAGACACACACCATTTTCAATTCGATCACTGTTTGTCATAGCCAAGACGCACCCATTTCCCTGTCTATGATTGACTGTTTTATTGATCGCTTCAGAATTTGAGTTTATTGTAACTATATCTACATATATTTGTTGCAAAGTGTTATATAAATTTACGTATTCTTAATAATTAACATTGGAACGGAAAAAAATTTTTGAAAGGTCAATAAAAACATAATCTCTTAAGGGCTTGTAAACCCGTTTCTTTCTGGAAATTTTTGTGAGAGGCATTTTATTCAATAAATAAATAAAAATAGTTACATTGACAGAATTTCATCTACTTTAATAGTCGGCGATTCATTTTAAGAATTTTTGGATTCCCTTGATTTCGTAGCTAATCGTCAGTAGAACTTCCGAAAAAAAGTGCCTGGTCTGAAAAATTTTTTCTCACCGACTGTGAAATTTTGGGAGGCGTTTACACTACGTTAAAGAATTCTTACCGAATATAACTCCAAAATTATTAGACGAATCAACTTAAAATTTTTGAAGAATATTCTTCTAAGTTCTATAAAAAATTAGTTTTTTTTTATTTCAAATGTGGATATCACCCCTTGAACTAAGTTCATGGAACGACAAATGATTTGAACGATCGAAATGGGAAAAAAGTCTAAGCAAAAGCAAAGCACTGTTCCATACGAACATATTATAGAAGTATTGGGTACACATGTTTTTTCCAAAATTATTTTGTACTGTTGTGACCTTAAGTCCATCATGTGCACAGCCTATGCTCAGGCTCCAAGCTAAACATACATATTTACCGCTCAATCAATTTTTCAAGCTCGCAATCAATTATACTATTTACAAAGATAGTACAATATTACAATTATCGTATTATCTGCGCATTTTTTCTTCTCTAAATTATATTAGTTTTCAACAACACATGACTAATTAAGAGACCTTAGAAACCAGTAAAAACGCTCTACGCCTCGTTAACAATGTTTTTCCGATATTATAACACATTTTTCTTTCAACTAACCGACAGGTGTTTAGCCACATATTTACACACATACATACATGTGGTTTTACTTACTTACATGACTTGGACTGCTGATTACGCTGAGCACTTTGCAGGGTCTCTTAGCGTTCAGTACAATACACGTGCGCCATTGACGACTGACTGATTGACTAAGCTGTGGCCCATATCCATATGCATGTATGTATGCCTGTATGTACAGATGACGAATTGCAAATATTGTATATTTGTATATAGTGTGTCTATTTACTTATCTACATACCTATATACACACATATGTGCTGATCGATTTTTGCCACTCGACTGGTGCTCAGCTAATAGCATTTGCCAGCCTGGACTGATTGCTTTATTTGTTTATGATTTTTATACCCTGAACAGGGTATATTAAGGTCGCTAAGAAGTTTGTAATACACAGGCGGAAATTTTGGAGATCAGCAGCGCGACGAGTTGAGTCTATTCAGCTATGTTCCTCTGAGTATACGCGAACTGAACCCTCAATTTTTGAGTTATCGAGCTGAAATTTGGCACACGTGCATTTCTCTTTAAGAATTTGCTTACCACTTTGTGAGAATTGCTGATATCGGACCACTATAGCATATAGCTGCCATACAAACTGATCTATCAAAATCAAGTCTTTGTATGGAAACCTTTTTTATTTCACGAGATATTCTCACGAAATTTTGCATGAATTATTATCCAAGACAACTCTGCAATCTCCGAAGAAATTGTTCAGATCGGACCGCTATAGCATATAGCTGTCATACAAACTGAACGATCAAATTCAAGACCTTGTATGGAAACATTCTTTATTTGACAAAATATCTTCACGAAATTTGGCATGAATTATTATCCAAGACAACTCTGCAATTTCCAAAGAAATTGTTCAGATCGAACCACTATAGCATATAGCTGCCATACAAACGGATGGAACAAAAGCAAGATATCAACCTCTTATGCCTTTCGAAAAGCACCTGTGAAGGGTGTTATAGTTTCGGCAGCTGAATTTAATGTTTTTCTTGTTTTTTGCATACACACACACACATATATGTACGCGTGGTGTGATAAACCTTGTGGCAATTGTAGAATTCAATTCATCACGAAAAAAAGCAACAAAATGTAATTTAAATGTATTTTCTACGAATGTTATCGGGCAAACCAGTAGTTTGGAGCGACGTCAGCTGGCCGGCGGGGGTACATTTCTGGCACAATTAAAAGCAAATCACCTTAAAAATTATTTTCAAAGCTTGTAGCAAAGTCAAGTCGTTGCTGGTACACGTGTGTGTGTAAATAAGCAAAGCACTACATAACATAAATGTACAAATAACGAACTTGATCTTGAAACTGTGAATGAATAAAGTCTATACGCAAGCACACACGCTTATCTTTAAACATACATACATACAAGTATATCTATAAACACATATGTACATACTATTTGTATATCGGCGCGCAAATGTACAAAAATTGTATGCCGGAGTTAAAGTAGATAGCGAATTAGGTGTGGAAGTCGCTTGGCTATCGCAGCAAATTTTGTTAGCTGAAACACGCGCCGCATTATGTTCACATGTATATTCGTATATTTGCAAGTGTATGTGTGTGAAATATCATATATTGCAATTATGTTCAACAAGCTTTGCCAAAAAAAAGCATTCAAGTTTTTGCTGTCAACATTTGTTGATACAAATTCCAAATGTCCTCGTTTGAGGTCAGACTATAAGCTATAAAATGGAGATATTTCTGAAAAAATAAAAATAAAAAATACCTGTTTTCTTAATTACTTTAAACTTCACACTAATACTATAAATATATTAATTAATATTTATTTCGAAATATTTTGTCACGAGTAATATTTGTTAAATGTTTACTGCTTTGTCGATAATGGCCCTCGTAAGCAGGATGAACCCAGCATCTGAGCTGTAGAGACGCTGGCAAGCTATTAATCTGTAGATTAATATATTGTATATTTTAAGCAATCGGAAGTGTGTAATAATCTATCGATGGATAAAAGCTCCCAAAGCACTTTCATAGTGAGAGGCTTGGTAGAGGGTTGTTTATGGGTTACATGGGTTTCCTCATGCAAATAACGGCCTATTTCGATTTTTTTTTCATATAAAAAATTAAATATTTTTTTTACAAATTTTTTTGTTATTCGAAAAATACATATTTTACAAATATTTTCTGAAATTTTTAAAGAAAAGTATTCAAAAGTCGGCCATTACATCGCCATTTCCGGCAAACCCTTGGAAAAAAGGTGATTCCGCATTGACAACAGAGCCTCTTACAGGATCATCCGAAGTAAAAAGAAAAAAAGTGTTTTAGTTGAGATCACAAACTAGGTTTTGGACGAAGGAAAAACAAAAAGAAAAAAATTATAATTTTGGCAGACGTTTTTAAAAAAAACTTACAAATTTTGTTGAAAAATTTTCGACATTTATAAATAAATATCTACTTGTTCAAACAAAAATAGCTCTTCATTCAAGACCTTATAAATTATATCTCAAAGAGCTGTGCAAAATGTCATTAAGATCGGTTGATCGATCGCTAGAAATCTTGACAATCAAATTTGAAACTACGGAGGCGTATTTCCCACCAGCGAAGTCATTCGTCATGGACCACAACAGACAGTAATCACTTAATCACTTCGGTTCAGGTCCAGCCTGGTGGTTACATAGGACTTAACAACCAAGCTCCGAAAGCTTCTGGCAAGTCACTATGAATATGTGTGGCCTAGCGTTGTCAATAGTCGCTCCTATTTCCCAAAGCTAGTCGCTTCTGGGCGCTTGCTACATACAAAGGGTCTAATTGTTGAGAGTACAGTTCCGAATTAAAGGTTTGGCCGTAGCTTATAGAAGCAGCTTATAGTAGATGATCCGCTATCAATCCCAACAAACACCTGAAAAACCTTTTGGACCGTTAATTCAAGCGTGGTCAACCGGTGTGGTACCAGCTCATTGCGATAACCACCGTTTTCATTTGAAGTTGTTGTAAGAGGCCAATTTTTCATGTTGCCTTCAGAAATTCATCGATTTTGTTACGATTCAGCAGCGATACACAGATGGATGAATTAAGTCGATGAGGTTTCTTTCATGAACCATTCATCGACCTCCAGGTTTATTTATATGATCGCAAACCGCTTTTTGCATAATGTTTAGCTCCTGGTTTAACAGTGCTTGCATGACGGATGGACTCGACGAATTCTATTATTTTATCGATATTTTTTTGACAATTGGGGCCCTAGAGCATGGTGCAGCTTTGACATCATCATTTGATACGGGACGTTTTCAACGAAATCGAAATTGCAAATTATTTGTTGTCACAATATAAGAACATAACCACTATTTAGCCGCTTGGTTTGGCTTTTCATCTTTATTCTCTTTCACAATATGTACATATATGTTGTTGTTGCGGCAGAAAACCGTCCCGAAATAAATTTGAGCAATGCTGTCGGGTTGACTTTCCTTAGTTGAAAAAATTTGGGTCCCGTTCGGTTACGTAGACTCGACTGTCGTGGGAACGGAATCTTGTCTTTCCGAATCGCAGGGATACAGAGTCCCGAAATAAGTAAAATAATGGATTTCGTTTTATAAATCCAAATAAAAATAAAATTGGTTCTAACTGAGACGAACAGGTAACATAAAATCAATGGATTATGTTTTTTAAGCAGAAAGCTGAATTCTTTTATTTTTTTATTGAATTATCTTTGTCGCATCAGCTATCACATGCATCATTTTGTACAATTTATTATGAGTAATGCTGAAAGTAATCAAGCGCGCAAGATGATAAAAACGTATTAAAAGCGTAAAAGCAAAATGAAAACAATTGATAAAACAGCATGATAAGGTATATTTGTATTTGTTGTTGCGGTTCTACTTAGCGAACGCCTGCTCAAGCCAACATAGCTTGAACATCACCGCACCGCCATGTCAGCAACTGGCACCCTTAGCGTCTTGATTGTAATGCAAACACAGGTATCTGTATGTATATATCTCTTATATATTTATTTACATACATATACATAAATATCTTGGCAATGCCTTATTATCGCATAATTGCATCGCTATTTCGCGCTGACCGCCACTCGCCACTTGAAAGTCCGTGCCACCGCTCGCCAGTTGGTCGCTTCATAACTTCATAGGCGTGAGTCTATGCAGAAGGAATTACTCACATACACACACACACACATACTCGCATTATTCGAAGAGTAAAAGTAAGCAAAAGCAAAATTGAAACGGTAAACAGCAATTAGTGTGCGCCGTGTCTTCTGGTTGCCTTGCTGATTTTACATAGCGCCAACTGCCTTATATCAATATACCTGCATGCATACATACATACATACATATGTATGTACATCGGTGCTTAAGCATGTAAATACCGGTGTTTTTCAGCATTTAGATGCCTTTGAATGTAACTACATATATTTGTTGTTGGCTTTTTCTTCATTCATTTGTTGCTATGCTTATTAAGTTTACATGCATTGCATTTGCACTTGTGCTAGATAGCTTCGTCGTACATATACACATATATGTATATATATTTGTATGTGTGTGTGTGGGCATGTTTGCATGTATTTATGTAGGTAATGCATGTATTGTATCGCAAACAAATGGAGCAGAATAATAAAGTACGGATATGAATGCGGAAAATAATAGAAAAATCAAGCCATAAAGTATGAAACGACCATTTGCCATAGTCCACCACAACATCGATTGTTAGTTGTTGTTGCCACTGTTTAACTGCATACATACATACAATTGCATAGTGTATTGTTTCATGAAATGCAAAGGAAAAAATTTATAGCTGCTCATTATGCTGAAGTGATTTTTTGGCAGTCCTGCTAGTATGTATCACAGGAGCCTGTTATTAAAGAATAATAATTTTGAAATCTTCTTGGGAAAATATGAGTCACTTTGGCATTTTACCATATAAAGCTTTTAGAGCTGTTTCTGAATGTCTGGTTAGCAGTCATCTGTCAGTTAAGTTCCGGTTAACTTTATTGATACTCCGTTTTTGGTAAAAGCCTTTTTTAACCAGAACTTAGAGTTAGGCAACCAACTTACTACAGAAGACCATATTTTGTGCCCCGGCAAAGTCGATCAGCCTCAACTCATTGGGGGATGTTTCATCATGGAAATACTTTCCAAAGATACTTTCTTTGCCCACCCTGGCCTTAAAGTCGCCTAGCACGATTTTGACATCGTGGCGGGGGCAGCTCTCATAGGTGCGCTTCAACCTTGCCTGTCTTATAAATTGGGAAAAAATAATAAGAACTGCAGATTGCTTTAGAACAATAGTAGGACCCACCTACACCTACAGTCGCTAAGCAAAAAATGAAATTTAATAGCAATAGGGACACACTTAGTGTTTTTGAAGAAAAAATTTAATATTTTTCGTGGGTGTAATCTAAAAAATTGATTTGGTAATAAACGTGATTATTTTCCTCCCCAGTTGCCCAATGTCTCTTAAGTTGAAGCCTCGGCTGTCGTGAAATAAGCCCCATATCATCCGGCTGAAAACTGGGCATAGATAATGTTCCAGCGTTTCGTCATCGCCGCGGATGCTCCGCATTTCGCCGAATCTAGTTTTCCTTTTTTTGAAAGTGGGATCTTAAGGATAAGTGTCTTGTGATAGATAGATAGTAAAGATTGAGGTTGCAACCTACGGTCTATTGTGTCCTCCCTATAACACATATGCTCACCAAGGTCCAAGAGCCTGAACAATTTCAGGAGCCTGCTGGGCTCGACTGAGGTGATGTGATGCCTGTCTACGTAGATAGAACCTAGGGCCTTGAGCCTGCTTCTTGGAATTGCTGGAAAATCTAAAATCTGGTTTTCTGGGATTTCCTGTTCCATATTGCAGAGCCGGTAGTTTGCCCAAGAGACTATGCCCGTATTGGATAAGTGCTTCCTGAGCCTGCTGTGTCCTTAATAGTCCGCGACAAGGAGGTGGAATTTGTCTCGGGGGAGGTTGATTATTTTCTTAAACCTTGCCAGATTGTACTCTCCTAGAAGCAGCTTGGCATGGCGCATTTTTGCTGCCTACTGTCAGTGTGTCCTATGATGACCCTTATACTGTTACTGAACTACATTTTGCCTGGAAGTAGGAGGTTTTTGGTCTGTCCCCAAACTAATTTTGCTTTAAACAATACTTGAAGGAGCTGAATGGCCTGGCGTCTCCAGCTGTTCCAGCGAGGGCCAGCTTGTCTGTCTTTTTATTTTCTTTCATTCCAGTATGATTGGGTACCCAGATTGGTGCTACGGACAGCCTTACTTGCTACATGACTATCCACTGTTTATGGATTTGCTGATTTGCCTTTTAGAGCAGAAGCCCACCTTTCACCTTCTGTTATGGCCACAATTTTAGTCTGAAAGACTGAATTTTAGCTATTTAGTTTGAATTTGCCCTTTGTGCTTGGATTACTAAGAAGAAGCCGTCTCTTGTTTCTGTTCCACCGTTGAAACTGTCGACCACAGAACCATAAGGCCAATCTTCCCTACTGGGGAATGAAAAAGATGTATTAAATTTTTCGTGGGTGTCCTTAACTCGGGCTCTGTGCATTCTAAACCCGAGTTATTTACTCATAAAATCATGAGGCGGCTGGTCGTAAGCATTGCCTAATACCTCACTTGTATTTTCATTGCGTCCGGAATTTCCAACAAACAAGTCCGTTGCAACTGTTTTAGGAATTTAATACGACACTCTTCAGATAATACCATCCACCATACCACCACACCGTACTTTAGAGTATGGAGTATGATGCGGTTCCTATGATAGTCGGGTCTACGTAACCGGAACGGACTCGGATTTTTATCCGGCCAAAGTCTGTCAACTTGGCAGAATTCTGATTCTATTTGGGATCTCAAACCCCACTTTGAGGTAATGGGTGTTTTGCAGGAACTCCAGATTTGAAGAGCTTTAGCAGCCCTGGGGTCAATGTGGAGACAACACATCTTCGTTTTTTATCTAGGATAACTCCGAGATATTTGCGAAGTTTTCGTCCTTCTTGTGAAAAGACAGGTGTCTGCTTTAACAGTACAGTGTGGCCTCATATGACTTTTCCTTTTTCCGCCGCTTCCTTCAATGGTCATTCAAAATTCCTCCCAAATATATGTATAACCTCACTTCTTGTTCTTAAATAAACCAGTTATTGTTCTCTTTGAGAATCAGCTGCTTAGCTGAAGCCCATAACCAACCTAAACTCTTATTAGCAACTAACTGTGTAAATATGTATATATATTTAATCACCATAATCCCCATAAAAACTTCGAGTTAGAGAATTTAGAGTTATGGAAGGAAATTTATTTGAAATTTGACATCTATTACCGATTCAAGAGTTCGAGTTATGGAGAACTTCGAGTTATAGAAGTTTCCGTTATAGAAGAACAACTGTATCCGTATTTTCCTATACATTTGTATATATTAGTAAGTTCGTTCTTTTTTGCTCACTGTGCCGCGCTGCTGTTTCTTCTCTACCAGTTATTGCTGATGATGGTTGCCAATACGGCATTGACGTTGCCTGCCAATAAGAACTAAACCATAACCAAAAATCAACTGCAAGAACAAACACAATCAGCCAAACCCAACCAATGAGACCAACCGACAAACAGACCGGCCGCTAACCAATCAACCGGAACAAAATGCCGAATGAAATTTTCGAAGCAAACAAACAAACACAAAAGCGAAGCACAAAAACATTAAATACAGAAATGCTAACGGGATACCGAAATTCATTTTCCTGGGAGTGGTTGCCACAAGATAATTTGTTTAACTGTTTATGTAGTCCACAAGAGGAAAACAACAAAAAAGCATATCCGCCAACGTCATTGAAGCTTAACTGTAGTTGTACAATTTGAAGAGCTCCGATATTTTTGGAGTGTTTGAAATGCAATTAAAATGCAAAAAGTATTGTGTTGATGGAGTCCCTAAGACACACTCACATACATACATACATACATACATATGTATGTACATACAGATGAAGCTTCGTGTGTGAAAAGTAAAGTACAAATTTGCATATAACAGTAAATTCAAAAGAAAATTTCACAAATCACAGCAAAATATTAACACATATGCTGCTTGTATCCATGGCTTCATATGTGCCAAGTATGTATGTGTGTATGTGAGCTATCAAAAATGAAGCAACGGCAGCAACACTAGTCATCATCGTTTTTGCCAATGAAATTCGGCCATTTCGCGCTCTGCACATTGCCACACTCCACCACTGCCCTTACTTACTACCTTCAGAGATCTGCCTGTCTGTCTGTCTATAGGTTTGCTTGCAGCTCTGCTGTTCTGTTTCTTTTTTTTCTCTTCTGCTCCGCATGTGGCTGTGAACTTGTGAAGTTTTAAATCGCGCACAGCGCAAAGCGAAAAGGTTACTGAACTACGAATTCGCTCGGCAGCAGCCACTAAAACAATAATAACCACATCAGCTACAATAGCAAAGTCAGCAACAACAACGAGAAATTAATAAATGCTGCAGCAGCATAATTAAACTGCCATGTGACATTTGTGTGCGAAGAAGTTGACAGCTGGAGTTGTTGTAATGAAAATGTTGAAATTCGCCAAGTTACAAATAGATGAGAAATCTAGTGAGACAGTCGTTTGTAGGTATGTTTTATGTGGTAAAATGTGCTAATATGGATCTCTGGGCTGAACGAGGTGTAGCGCTAGAAGAGGAGTTATGGTAGGTAAAGCTTATGAAATTTTTTCTTTGCGATGTGTGATTAGGCAGTGTTTTTGAAATACAAAAAGAGAAAATTTTAATTTAATTTCGAATAAAAAAAAATATTTGGAAATAATTAAAAAATATGTTAAAATGATTTCAAGCTAATCGCATTAAATTATGAAAAAATTATGCTTTCAAATACATTTCAGGTTATAATTAAAAATGAAATGTCAATAAATTAAATGAAAGTGCAAAGCGTAACATTAAGCGAAAATTTAAAATGTCTTAAACGAAATTAAAAAAAAAAAAATTGCCCAAAATAATTTACTAAAATTTATAAAAAAAAAAACAAATACTATAAGTTGAAAAAAAAAAATTAAATGAAAAAACTAATTTTACTTTTATTAAAGTCGAAGATATAATTTGAACAAAAAAAAAAAAAAATGAAATGAAAATAATCATAAATATATAACTTAACGTAAAATACTGAATTTTGTGCATTTAATTCTAAATTAATTAACACCATATTAAATTAAATTTATTCAAGACAAATATGTTCTTTAATCCAATCAAAGTTAGAATATATTTTTGCTTACGAAAATGGTGAAAATAACCAAAAAAATATTCTTTGATATTAATTATTATTTTTTTTTGAGACACTTTTATAAAAAAATTATAGCTTTCATAAAAGAAAAAAATATTTTTCTTAGTTAAAAAATAATTAATAAAAAATAATATTCTTTAATTAAATTAAATTTATGTAATTAATAAAAATAGTATTTAATTAAAAGTAAATTGAAAAAAAAGTAATTTTTTTTCACTGAAATAAGTTAATAGACAAAACATATTATTGAATTAAAAATAATTAATTAATTAGAAATAATTATTTATTATTTTTAAGTTGTTAAAAAAATAATAATTATATAAATTTTTTTATTTAAGTAAAATTTATTAATTAAAAAATATTTAATATAAAATAAGCAATGGAAATATTTTAATTTAACTAAAATTAGATAAATAATAAAAAAGCATTTAATTAAAATGAATTAATTAACGAAAACGGATATAACTATCATCAAAGTAATCCTTAAATTTAATATTATTTATTAACCATTTTTATCAAACAAAAAATTTTGGTTTAATTTAAAATTGTTATTGAAAATGTTTATTTATGTAAAACTAACTAATTAATAATGAAATTATTTCATATAAAATAATTAATACAAGTTTTTAATATAATTAGTTAGCTAACAAAAATAGTGTTGAATTAAAATTAATAAATTAATTAAAATTAATTAATTCAAAATAATAACTTTATCGTAGAATTTTATAAATAATAATATAAAATGTGAAAAACAAATATGTATTAATATTAATTTTAAAAAATACTATGCTTTAACATTAATCATATAATTTAATTTAATTTAAAAAAATCTAATAAGTGAAAATTAAATTTTTGGAACTAAGTAAAAAAACATATAAAATAATCTTGTGGAGGTATTCCTTAAAATTTGGTATTATATTTTGAATATAATAGCTTTTGAAAAAAAAAAATTGTTTAATTAAAAATAATTAATATAACTCTTTAAATAATTTAATGTAATTTTAATTTTTATTGTTTATTTTTAATCAGACTATTTTAATTGAATACATTTTTTCAATTATTTTTTAATTTTTTTATTAATTAATTAATAAACAAGTGATTTAATTAAAAATAATTATAAAAATAATTTTAATTATTACACAATTAATTTAAATAATATTATTTATTAAAATAGTTTTAGTTAATTAAATCATGTGCTTATTAATTTATTTATTTAATTAATTAAATTACTTAGTTTTATTAAACAAATTAATAAAATAGTGATTTAACTAAAAGTAATTAGTAAAATAATTCTAATTATTAGATATTAATTATTAAATTATTTGTTTATTAATTTATTTATTTAAGTAATTTAATTACTTAGTTTCATTAAACAAATTAGTAAAATAGTGATTTAACTAAAAATGATTAGTAAAATAATTCTAATTAATAAACAAGTGATTTAATTAATTAAATGTATTTCAATAATTATTTAATTAATTAAATAGATTATGTTTAATAAAAAAATAATTCATTAAAAAATTTAATTAAATTAAATTAAAATTAAATTAATGAAAATTAAAATCAAAGTAAATTTAAAAGTAAAAAGAATTTTTAAATTAATTATTTATTATTAAACACAATTAATTTTATTAACAAATTAATAAATAAGTGATTTAATTAAAAATAATTATTAAAAAATTTAATTAATTAAAATTAGTTAATTAATGCAAAATTATATTTAATTTAACCTAGTTATTTACTAAAAAAATTATTTTCATGGCAGAATTGTTCAAGTTCCAATGCAGAGGTTGGAAAACTAATTTGAATATACATACATACATATGTACATACAATGTACAATATATGTGGGGTAGTTCATATAAAAAACACTATGCCTTAATATTAATAATTTAGTTTAATTTTCCTTCATTGCAATTTAATTAATTGAATTTATGGAGTTAATGAATACTCAAAAACTTTTATAGTCACATTAATTTTATTCACATATAAACAATTTGTTTGTTTGTGTGTGTAGTGACCTTCAGCCTATATGATTTCTTTAAATTATTTTATTGCAAATGAAATCAGCAGTCTTAAGCAAACTTAAAGCACTTAAGCGCTATTAAGTTCTTTTGCAAAAGCATCTAAAAATTTCCTATTACCAACCACAACCACCAAAAATGAGCTCATCATTCGTTTAGAGAGCACTTCGCTAATTCTTCGAGTGGTGTGTAACAGTAGTTGCCTTTTAATTATAAACAAAATCTTATCGCGCAAGTGTTTTCTTATTAATAACAGCAGATATCTATATACATACATATGTGTATGAGTACATACATACAGAAGTACATAGATACAAAAGTACGTAAGTGTATTTGTTGTTTGGATAATTTGCGCTGCGCCCTTGTGATGACGCAATCGAAATGCGAAAAGAACGCTAACGAAGACTGATAAAAGATTTTATGGTGATTAATTTTTATGAATAGACTTTGGCAGCGCTGCTAAAGTTACTAGATAACAGTGCAATGTTAAAGCCGCGAAACGTCAAGTTCAGCAGAAATTTGCGATTATTAATGAATATACATATGTATGTGCTGAAGTTTAAGTGTCTTGAAAGCCAACATACGCTAATGCGAATTAATGCAAAAGGCTACCGATAAACCAATTTAAGTGAGTTTGAAAAAAAAAAACGCAAATAAAAGTCTAGTGAGCACTGTGCTTAAAGCACTTAAGTGCGATGTTTCGAGTTCGCCTTTACATTGTGTTGATTTTTTGCTATTTATCTTCTTTATTGAGTTTACTTTTTCTATTTTGTAACACAATCAATCAACAATTCAGCAGCAGCAGCTTATTTGCCTAAGCTTTTTTGTTGTAGGAATTATATAATATTTGTATGAATAGCGTAAATATATTAGAATAATTATTTCTGTATATTTTATTAGTGTAAACTCCGCTACATTTTGTTAAGATTTTCATTTTGTTTGAGGCGGGTTGTTGAAGCCTGGTTCCCGAAGCTGATATATTCTGTCTGTTCCTATGAATATAAGCGAACCTAGCCTTTCGTTTTTGATTTATCGGTCTGAGATTTTGCTCAGGTCCTTATGTCTCTTTGCGGCTACTCATTAGTCGTAATCGATCGATATTGGATCATTATTACATATAGCTGCCATACAAACTGAACGATCAAAATAAAGTACTTGTATGGAAAACTTTTTTATTTGACGAGATATCTTAACGAAATTTTGCATGGATTTTTATTTAAGGCAACGTTATAATCTCTGAACAAATTGTTCAGATCAGACCACTATAACATATAGCTGCCATAAAAAGTGAACGATCAATTTTAAATTTTTGTATGAAAAACTTTTTTATTTGACGAGATATCTTAACGAAATTTAGCATGGATTTTTATTTAAGGCAACGTTATAATCTCTGAAGAAATTGCTCAGATCGGACCACTATAACATATATGTAGCTGCCATACAAACTGAACGATCAATTTTAAATTTTTGTATGAAAAACTTTTTTATTTGACGAGATATCTTAACGAAATTTAGCATGGATTTTTGTTTAAAGCAACGTTATAATCTATGAACAAATTGTTCAGATCGGGCCACTATAACATATAGCTGCCATACAAACTGAACGATTTTTTTTTATTTGAATTTTATATTCCAAACTCAAGCTAAACCCCGATTGATTATTCTCCAAAAACTTACTTCTACTTATTTAGGGACATGAATTGCCTCCAACCGGGTCGCTAAGATTCTTATCTACTCGAATAATTTTTTTTTTTTGAAGAAAACCGAAAACTATTATATGAAAGATAAGACGTCCAATTCAAACTTTTGTGGAAAACTTGCAAAATTATTATTACACGCTTTTAAACGAAAAATTAACTCTCTACATATAAAAAATTGACACACACACATTTATACGCATATATCTCCCAGCTAAAATTGCCTTTGGTCATAATAAATATCAAAATATTGCCGTCCATAGCCAATTTGTTCTGTGTCAGCATATTTTCTTATTATTTCATATTAGAAATAAAAGTATTTTCGCACACTCGTTTGGAAGTGGCGGGCCAAAATGCCAATCGAACGTTGAAAGCCGTTGTCGTCCGGCGGCAGCGACAAGTAGCCACTTGAGGTACCCAACATAGAACACTTGAGAGACACTCAAACACTTACCACAAAAATTGAAAATTGCTGCCTGCAATATTTTCGTTTTTTTCATTTCGTCAAGGCAATAATAGTAAAAACATTGCATAATACAAACATACAAAGACATACAAAGAGACGCTCGTGCGTGCCTTGAAATTTCGCCCAAAGGAAAGTAAAACGAAAAAATTGGTTACTCATACGCCATGTGGTTGATCAGCTGCCTGCCTGCCTGCTTGCTGGCATATAAAAACATATGTATGTGTTTTTGAGTTTATGTCTTACTGTGTGCGTTTATGTTTACTTTTGTGGTTAAACTATCGACGCTCGAGACGTCAACTTGAACGGCGTCAGCATTCAAATGGTCAAGTGATCGACCGAAGGTGTGTTTATGTGATGTGATGTGCCGAATGTGCGTTTATATGTATGTGTGTTTATGTGCATCTGTGTGTGTTACTTGAGCTTCGCCAAATATCAATTCGATTAATTTGCATGCAAACAGTGAGCAATCAAAATCGAAGACACGACATTTCTTTCAATTCCGCCGTGTAAATGAAGTGGCATACGAAATGAGGTATTATTTCACTCAACTTCACACATTCACACACACACACGCGTACTGTACTTATTGTTAAAATATACGTAACAGCCGTAAGCCTGTATAATTGTCTTTTGTTCATCTCTTCTTCTTCTTTCTGCAGTTTGTTTATTTCTGTCAATTTATTTGCTTATTTGCCGCTTTTGGCATGAAATTATAGTTGCGTCGATTGTTATCGGCAGCTGGAGGCAGTCTTGCGTCGTACGGACGCCGTGCATTGTTTTCTTCGACTGCGACCGTTCATTGCAGGGGTATCATTTCATCATTTTGTCAGCGTTTCAATGAAGCGCGTGTGTTCCCCTACAGCGTGCGTTGTGCCAAATCTTTGTGGCATTAATTTTTTCTTAATTTTTGTTTTCTAGTTGTTTTGAAATTTGAGTAGTGCCATATTGGCTAATAAAGCTAATAAGGGCTTTATGGCATTTTATGCAGCAGTTTGCCACCTTTTTAGGTGCCAAATATTATATAATTTCAACTGAAAACGAATTGTTTTTGTGCGCTTCGAGAGATGAGATTCGAAGTTTATTATGTACGGAGGTTTCAATAGCGATTGAAGGATGTAGAAAGAATGAAGAGTAATGTCGAAGTTTTATATATTTTTTAGTCGAAAATTTCTTAAAACTCACAGATCCGGGAGGTCTCCGAAAAAGTTTTATAGAAAGCTCTCGGGCACTAAAGCTTGCAAAAGCACGCACTGAAGGTCCCGCAAGGTTACAAACAACAAAGCTCCAGACAGCAGGTGCTAAAGTTTTCGCAAGATCCCAGAAAACTTTTATATAAGCCAAATAGAACGTTTTGGCTAGGCCAGACAATTTTTTACGAAAAAATTTCTAAAAACTTGTAGGTCTGCGAGTTCTCCGAAAAGCTTCTATGGAAAGCTCACAGATAGCAGAAATGTCCCGCAAAACCCAGAAAACTTTTATAAAAAGTTAGGTCTCTGAAAAGCTTGTATAGAAAGCTCACAGGACCCTAAGCTCCAGTTAGCAGGCACTAAAGCTCTCGAAAAATCTCAGAAAACTTCTATAGAAAGCTCAAAAGCACTAAAGCTTCTGCAAAATCCCAGAAATTTTGTATTGAAAACTCACAGGCATTAAAGCTGTCGATGGCATTATGCCGTTTCTGGGAAGAGATACATAAAATCGAAACTTTCCCATCACTTCCTAGAGGTTAATGTCCTGACACAACCTTTTAAAAAAGTTTATGTAGCTTTCGGATTCGTTACAGCTTTATATGTACGTATGTATATATAAATATTTTTTATTCAATTAATACTTATTCAATAAAAATGAAGAAATTTAAAATAATTGCAAATCGTATATCTTCTGGCAATGCACAAAAATATCATTAGCCCTCGGGCGATTATTTACCTTCCAAACTCGCATATACATAAAGACTTATCGGTATATACATATATATATATATATATACAAGTACACCAACGTCCTTGCGGCGCTGCTTTATTTATCGAATGACCTATTTGTTGCTGCTTATTTATTTATTTATTTACTTAATGGACGAGTATAATGTACAGTGCATATGCAAATATTTTAAATGTGCTTTTCATATGATATGCACATACGTATATATTTAACCATGTTGAAAGCTTTATTTTTACATACGTTCACATACTCGTTTGTTTAGATAACTTTTAATTTCTGTTTTGCATGAAATCATTTGCATTTAGCAGCCACATGGGGGGTTTTAAGCGCTGTCAGTCAGGTGCTGGGATTTCTATTGAATATTCCTTTGAATATTTCTTTGGTTTTATTTATTGCAAATGAACTGGGTTACCGTTGTGAATGATAGTCTGATATTTTCTTGATTAAATTTTCGTAAACAGCTTTAATATCTAACTAGACCACTTCATATTGGTTCGTATTGGACTTCCGAATGCTTATTTTGTTTTTCTATAAAATGCAACATTATGAAGAACTAACCATGGTGACTAGATTAATATTTGAGATCTAAAATACATTAGCAGGCACTAACGGTGCCACAAGATCCCAGAAAACTTGTATAGAAAGCGAGGTCTCTGGAAAGCTCACAGGAGGTCCTACGGCATATTATTTTAATATTTTTCACGTCTAAATTTCATATTTGTTGGATCGATCTAAGTAGATACACATGACAGAGGATCAAATTCGACTAGGACTGACCCATAAAAAAACTACATTTACATCTTTTTTAATGCAAATATTTATTATCGCCGTCAAAACGTGGTCCTAATGAACCAACTCAACCAACTCTATCAACACTTTCATATTGTTATAAGCTTCGGCTAGATTGTTGAATAAGTTCTGTGCCATTTTCATAAAACCACCGCATAAACCCACATAAGGTTCTCAGCTACATCGTGAAACATTTCTTTTGAAACTTTTATTGGACGTCGTTTTTACAAAAGCTTAGGATCTCTTGGTGCGAGTCTAGCATTGATACGTTTCATATCCAAAACATGAACCAAAATGTGTTGAGTCTATCGATAAGAGATGCTGAGCTTCTATGCTAGTTCTCTGATGCCAACATGATAGTTTTAAAGTACCGTTTCTTAAGCAGAGCTGGATGGACTATTAGCATGAGGCAAGTTTTCGATGACTTCACGTCCGTCACTGAATTCTTTGTACCACTCAAATACTTGTCTTACTTATAAAATGTACTTTCTAAAACACTTCTGTAAGATTTTTGATGAATCCCTTGAGTTCATTAGAAACCAAAACATTTAGAACAAACTCGTTGCTAAATTTTTTTCCAGGGTAAATAGCGCCAAACAAACTTTTCTCATGGTAAATAAACAGCTGCTAAAGACACACCATTGGACACATTTATATCAAACTTCACACAAACAACAATAAAATTGTTGCACCGATCTAGGAAAAAAATTCGTTAAAAATGTTTACCAGTCCGGGTCAAATTTGATCATATACCTAAATTGCCAGTTACCATTCTAAAAAAATTTATATCTCTAGAATAACACCATATGATTACATACTCAACTAGGAGAAAAAAATTCGACCAGTCCGGCTCAAATTTGATCAGACACCTAAATTGCCAGCTAGGACTATAAAAAATTTTATATCTCTAGAATAACACCATATATGTATTAGCATAGTCAATTTACACGAACATAAACATTTTTGCACCGTTCTAAAAAAAATTCGACCAGTCCGGGTCAAATTTGATCAGACACCTAATTGGCAGCTATCACTCTAAAATATTTTATATTTCTAGAAGAACACCATATGTAAGCATACTTAGCTTATTTTGCTTTTTAAGGACCCTGCATGCTGTGTTTAAGACCATAAACTTTCGGTTTTATTTTGATGAAGAAGCTTAGTATGAAAAGAAAAATCTCTTTTAACTGCGGTCAACTGTCTTACCATTTTATTTTGTTATTTAGAACTAAAAATGTATATGGTGACCCATAAAAAATTTAAATCTAGCACATGTGACACACCCTAATATTTTACAGTCATGCATTCATTATCTCATTAAAGCAAGCTTTTTATGCGCGCCTTGCATTAAGCGATAAAGTACCTGCAAATGAGAATGAATTGCAATTGAAAACGACATTCAAACATGCACCTTCGTAGACCAACTCAATCTGCCCGCTGCCCCCGTGCAAATCCAAATCGCCCGACCCGTCAGCCATGTCAATTAGCTAATCGACCAACCTTTGGCGCTGCATGCCAATTGCCGATAATTAAAAACTTACTGCAACGCAGTTTAAACTTATAACGGCGCTTTCTTTGTGCGCGCCCGCAGCTCAGCTTTGAGGGCGCCACAAATATAAGAAGAAGAAGAAGATAAAAGCAGGCGCATTGCATGCGCTTTGATTTCACTGCCGTGGCATGTCAGCGGCGCATCGATTTTCTTATCGCTATTTAATAGACGAAAAGGTCAGAGTGTTAAGCGCGGCGCTGTGCGCGACTTGTGCCTGTCGCTAATAACGCGTGTTAGCGCCTTGAAGTATGCAAGTAGCTGCAAAAAATTTAACAAATCACACTTAATTGCCGGCAATTATTGCGTTGGCGGCGCCTTTGTGCCAACCACTCCGCTCTTTCTGAATCGCTTTCCTTCTCTCTCTTAGTCTTTCACCATCCCGCTTCCTGCTTATGCACGGATTCAGCGGATTCAACAACTCCGCTGTGCGCTTCTTCCGTTTTCCCAGCGCCTATCCGCTGCCTAACACTCTGCCGGTGTTGGAAATTAATTGCTTTTCTTGTCGAAGCATTATTATTACTGGCAATTAGCCCAATTCTTGTCCGTATCTGCATTCTTGTCGCAGCAGCAGCGGCAGCAGCGACAATGTTGGCAAATAAATGCTGCACAGCAAGTTGAACTGGGCTGTGTGACTTTCCTATATCCACCACATACATGCATATATATGTGTTTGTGTGTGTGTCTGCATGGGTATGCATGAAAGCGGCCGCTTTGTTGCCCCCGAGGGCCTTCGCCATTGTTGACATACTTTTAACTTTAGTGATTGCTTTTTTACTTCATACTTCTTTCGCGCGGCGCTTTGAGTTCAACGGCTAGCAAAAAAACCATAATAAAAAAATAAAAAAACAACAACAACAAATTGCCAACAATGACGCTGGCAAATAGCAAATCATTTTAATGCGCTTACTTGCAAAGATTTCCAGCGCGTAGCCAGACCTGCAGCCGCACGTTGCAGATTTGTTTGTTGGCTTCTGTGGCCGGTTTTCCTTCGCTGCCATAAAGTTGCGTTCGCAAAAAAGCGCGCGCACTGCACACACATACACACAATTGCCAGAAAAAGAAAGTCAACTGCCTTTGGCGGCAGTTATAATGCCTTTTGGGTTGGCTGAAATTGATAGCAGGTGGCAATATTGTTGTTTTGTTTTTGGTTTTTTCGCTATCCCCTTTTCCTTTTATTGTTTTATGTTTTTTGCCTGTAATTTTGTTTACCAATTTGGCATTCGGCTGCGCCAATAATCCACCAAATCGCTGTTAACTTATCTATAATGATTGCAGAGGTAAACATTTTATGGGGTTCTACACTCAGAGAAAGGGTTTTACGTACTTAAGCAATGGAGATACAGTTTTCAGAAATTGACACGCAATAAGTTCAATCCATAAATTTGTATATCAAGACCAAGCAATCATCAGTTAGCTAGGTATGTTGGAGTGTTGTCCCTCTGTCTTCAATGAGCGCAGGTTGCCCTAACCTAGGGCCTATATAAACTTGCGTTTCATTTGGCGCTCTCAATGAAACTACTTATTTCCGTTATGCTTCTTCTGAACATCCACCCAAGGTATGGTATATGTCCAGGCTTGTGTTAGAGCTTAGCTTTGACAGGAAAAGTGGAAAACGGTTTCCATATTCCTTCTAGCTTGCAGCATATAATGTTATATAATGCTAATCCATTTGTAGAGCATGTTCTTCTGCTCCTTTATTGAAGCTGTAACTCTGTAAATACTATTCCTGAATCTATGTGAAAAGTTTTAGCTCTAGTCTTGAGCCATATCGGCTCCGTTAACTTGCAGTTGGTTATTGATTTCCATCTGATCCGAGCTATTTGCTCATAGTGAGAAAATATTAGGTATAACTGGAGGCTTTCTGTATCACCCCATAGTTATTCAATATAAATTGAAAAATGTTTCTTAAAGGTTCCTGGGAGAGTTCGACCAGTCCGGGTCAAATTTGATCAGACAGATCAGATATCTCTAAGAACACCATATGTTAGCATACTTAACTTACATGAACATAAAAGTTGTTGTACCGTTCTAAGATCTAGTCCGAGTCAAATTTGATCAGACCCCTAAATTGGCAGCTATCACTCTAAAAAAATATATATCGCTAGAAGAACACCATCCCTCGACTAACACGAACATAAAAGTTGTTGTACCGTTCTAAGAAACAAATTCTATACAGTCCGGGTCAATTTTGATCAGACACATAAATTGGCTGCTACTTCTCTAGAAGAACACCATATGTTAGCATACACAGCCTATTTTTCTAAGATAGAGGTTGTATCATCCTCCCCCACTGAAACTCTTCTTCATTAACGTCTATTGGGTAACCTAATCCGGTAGTGGTTATTGAAATCTATCCTTGGTAGTGTATAGTCTGATTTAGTTAAGTTTAGCTGGTTTAGGATGGACGGATTAATATTTTCTGTTCCAACCTCTTAATTGCTTTGTTCTGATAGCTGAACTTGCTGCTACTATCCGAGTAAAGACGTCTATGAGCATCTGATGCGGGAGTGTACTGAGAGCATCAGTCGGACAGCGTAGTGAAAATGGTTAGTGGATCTGTAGATCCTATCAATCCTGAACATATAACTAATTTATTTGGTTCAGCTTCCTTTTTCAAAAAAAAAGTACTCAACTTGTTAGTTAGAAATTGTTGCAGTCTTTAGATCCATCCAATTTCTAAGTCCACAGATAATTGTTTAACAAATCATCAACATCTTTATACTTGGGAGTAAATATTGAAAGGAAATAGTTGAATTTTGATCTGAGAGCTGTAACCTCCGAGAGCATGATGCATGGAATCGTCAGGAGTTTGAATTTTTAGCGTTTTTGGCAAAAATTAATGAAGCTCATGTCATATGCCTCATCTTGAGAAATCCTGAGAAAAGGTAGACCTTAATATTAATCCTTGCATTTACTTCAATATCTGCTTGTTCCCAGTGTGTCAAATATTTAACGCAAGTGTACACAATTACTGAGTTTGCGTCAGACCCACACGATTAAAAAATCGAAGGAGCTGCCAAACTCTTTGGGCATAAACTCTTATTTAGCAATGATGTGGAATGATGTGATAAAATGAGATCGAAGCTCGTTAATTGGTTGTCGATATCATTCGAGATCGATTAATTACTAAAACGTCATGTAAATAGGTTTAAAAACCAACTCTGAGTTATCATGATATTATGAAGAATTATGTAGATTCAGTTTTTGGTTTAATTCAAGATAATTGAGATGACAAGCAGACGATTATGTGAGTTACTCCCGTCGAAATTTCTCATAAACGTCGAAAGACCTATGAAACGAATCTCTACCTCATTAATATGATCTCCTTATAGATCCTTAGCTTACTACTTTGACGTATATTTTCTCAATTCCTAATACCGAAACTTTCCGCGCAGTGCTTAAATTTCTTCGATCTATTCTAAAGCCTTTCCTTAAGTGGCAACTTGTTGCGCTCATTGACAAGCCACCGTCAGTCACTTTTTCTGCATTACTTGTTTGATGCTGTGGAGTCTTGTAGAGTATTTTCAACTTTCATCTTCTGCAATTGAATTTCGTCTCATTAACCATGGCCTTTTCCAACGCACCGTCCGGTTTGCAGTCGCCACTCGCCACAGATGGTTTGTGATTATCGCCGGCATTGGCATGACTGTAATTTATCTGCTCGCTTGGCCAGCGGCCGGTGGCCAGACGCAATTGAAATGAAGCTCACGTTTGTGGCTTTGAGTTGTTTTCTTTAGCATTGCTTTTGCTTTTTTTTATATATTTCTGTGCTTTCTACAAACATATTTGCTGTGAGTGAGTGTGTGTGTATTGTGATTGTAAGTGGCGAAGTGTCTATTGGCATGAATTATGGGCAAAATCATGATATTTTGTAATAATTTGCCACCAACTCCAACTTCGCGTTTCTCTCCGCCAGCCGCTGAAGATCGACCGCTGTGGTATTCTCAATACTTTTATTTGCAAGCAATTGCTTATGTATAAAGATATGGATGTAAAAACATAGTTTTGTATACCCTGAACGGGGAGGCGCTATCAAGTATATATACATGTAAACTGACAGCGTGGCTAGCTCAGTCGATTTAATCCTGTCCGAGGCACAGTCGTTCTGCATACATGAGAAATAGTACCTCAGTTTTTGAGGTATCAATCTGAAATTATGCAGACGTCATTTTCTCCCCAAAAAGCTGCTCATTTGTCAGAATCATCGATATCGGTTAGTCATATCGGATAGCTGCCATATAAACTAACCGGTCAAAATCAGGTTCTTGTATGGAAAACTTTTTTATTTGTCTAGGTATCTTCACGAAATTTTGTATATTTTATCGTGCAAGGAAGCGATACAATCTCCGCACAAATTGTCCAGATCGGACCACTATAAACCATAACGGCCATATAAACTGACCGATCAAATTCAAGTGTATTAATTTTTGAGATATCTTCATGAAATTTAGTACGGACTATTTTTTAGTGCTTTGCTACAATCTCCGCACAAATTGTTCAGATCGGACCACTATAACCCATAGCTGCCATACAAACTGATCGATCAAATTCAAGTCCTTGTATGAAAAACTTTTTTATTTAACGAGATATCCTCACGAAATTTGGCATGGATTATTATTTGAGCCATTGCTACAATTTCTGAACATATTTTTCAGATCGGACCACTATAACTTATAGCTGCCATACAAACTGATCGATCAAATTCAAGTCCTTGTATGAAAAACTTTTTTATTTGACGAGATATCTTAACGAAATTTGGCACGATTACTATTTGAGCCATTGCTACAATTTCTGAACATATTTTTCAGATCGGCTCACTATAGCATATAGCTGCCATACAAACTGGCCGATCAAAATCATGACAAAAACTTTTTATACCCTTTTTGCCATAAAAAATACACCTGTGAAGGATATTACAGCTTCGGTCTAGACGACGTTAACGTTTTACTTGTTTTTATGTAAGTGTGACTTTGTGCGCATTAGCCGAGTTGTTGAAAGTTTGCAGCGCCGCAACTCCGGGGTATCATTACTGCATTGTTTTTGCCATTGCCGGTATATCCGCAGCTTCATTGTACAATACTACGTGCCGATTTGAAGTTCATATCGGTTAAGACGCTGACACAGAAACATTGGCATGACTTGCCACACCAGCTTATTGACTGACTGACTGGGCGGCGTGGAGGCCGTGTGGCGGCCAAAACATTATGATTGCTGTAAATTCGCTGCCATTTAAGACTTGTGGTGAGGCGCGGGGCACATTTCAAGCTGCCCGCCTCAGTTGCCGGGTTCGGCGTGTGTGTGTAACACTTCAGTGGCAGCTTCCACTGTTGCCTTCACTGCATTTTTCAACATTTTACTCTTTTATTCAATAATTCCATTTTCTATTCGAATGTTAATTCATTTCGTTTGTTATTGTTATGCGCTATTAAGTGCGTCCGTCCGCTTTTTTTTTACAATTATTTGATTGCTAGTTAAAATTAATTATAATTAATGGCGGTTCAAATGAGTGAGGTGAGCTAACGGCGCCGCCACCACCAAGTAACGGGTGATTTTTTTGAGGTTAGGATTTTCATGCATTAGTATTTGACAGATTACGTGGGATTTCAGACATGGTGTCAAAGAGAAAGATGCTCAGTATGCTTTGACATTTCATCATGAATAGACTTACTAACGAGCAACGCTTGCAAATCATTGAATTTTATTACCAAAATCAGTGTTCGGTTCGAAATGTGTTTTATCGACAAATTTTGTTCAGCGATGAGGCTCATTTCTGGTTGAATGGCTACGTAAATAAGCAAAATTGCCGCATTTGGGGTGAAGAGCAACCAGAAGCCGTTCAAGAACTGCCCATGCATCCCGAAAAATGCACTGTTTGGTGTGGTTTGTACGCTGGTGGAATCATTGGACCGTATTTTTTCAAAGATGCTGTTGGACGCAACGTTACGGTGAATGGCGATCGCTATCGTTCGATGCTAACAAACTTTTTGTTGCCAAAAATGGAAGAACTGAACTTGGTTGACATGTGGTTTCAACAAGATGGCGCTACATGCCACACAGCTCGCGATTCTATTGCCATTTTGAGGGAAAACTTCGGACAACAATTCATCTCAAGAAATGGACCCGTAAGTTGGCCACCAAGATCATGCGATTTAACGCCTTTAGACTATTTTTTGTGGGGCTACGTCAAGTCTAAAGTCTACAGAAATAAGCCAGCAACTATTCCAGCTTTGGAAGACAACATTTCCGAAGAAATTCGGGCTATTCCGGCCGAAATGCTCGAAAAAGTTGCCCAAAATTGGACTTTCCGAATGGACCACCTAAGACGCAGCCGCGGTCAACATTTAAATGAAATTATCTTCAAAAAGTAAATGTCATGAACCAATCTAACGTTTCAAATAAAGAACCGATGAGATTTTGCAAATTTTATGCGTTTTTTTTTTTAAAAAAGTTATCAAGCTCTTAAAAAATCACCCTTTAGCTGCTGGCATATAGGGAATTTTTAACATCCATGTTAGTGTTGTTGCTTTTATAGAAATGTGAAAATATGTATTGGCATTGAAATTTGTTTGCAGTGAATTTGAATTTATATGTTTGTTGGTATTTATAGATGATTAATTGAAGACTGTGAGTGGAGACCTAATTTTAGAGTTCGTTATCTAACCACAAAATAATACGAAAATATACATTTCGTTACAAGATCGTCGATAGAAGAATATTTCAGTTAAGTTAGTTTTAAAATAGCTTAGAATTCCAATCGTCCATGTAAAATCTGACTTCTGTGAGTAAGTTGAAGAAAATTTGAAACCTGTTCACGGGTTTTGTAGGCTACAACTCACTACAGAAGCGGTTAGCTGACTTTTTTAAAATATTTTTGGTAATCCCTTTCAATTGTTTACAGTACAGGTCCGAATGAGGATCTTAGCAGAGCAGCTCAATGTAAATGGCTCCCTACAAATCCAACCAAAAACTTAATATTTAACTGTGCTTAAATAATTTATATAGAAAGAAGATAGTAACTCACTTTTTACTTTTTTCCAGTTAACAGTAATTTCTTCATAAACGATCGTTTAAGTTCTTCTTCTAAGTTTTTCCCTTCAACAAGCTGGCAGATAATATAAGCCGCACTTGTCATTAAGTCTAACAAAGTTTTCTTTTCAACTTATCTTACTCACATATGTTTTTATAAAAAAAAAAAAAACAAGAATATTAATCAGCAAACGCAGCCCGCTTAGCTGTCGCGAGAACTAAATTGTAAAACTTTAATTGAAACTGTTTGCAAACAAGTTTCTAAAGTGTTAACTTTTTTGTAGGCAGCAGCGGGGTAGAGGTGAGCAAAAACTTGCCGTAAACATTAATAATGCATTTGCCATATTTAAATAATTCATAAGTGCACAAGACAAGCGAAGCTGGCTGCACAAAGTGCAATCAACGCCTGAGAGACCCTGTAGGAAATAATATAAAATAAAATAAAAAAATAGATAAATAAAAAAAAATAGAAAAATTAATAATAATTAAAATTAATTATTTAATTATATTTTTAGTATTTTATGCTGATAATATTAATATAGTTTTAATGAAGATATCTGTGTCTTTATTTATATTTTAATTTTGTGTTTTTAAGTTATCTACGATTTTCTTAAAAAAAAAAATAAATTTTGTGTTATTTTACATTGATAAAATATTTAATTTTAAATCACTCATTTTCATAATTTTATGGTAATTTTTTGAATTTTTTTATATTAATAATTTTATTTTAAATTTATTTATTTTATTAATATTTTTTATTTTATTTTATAACTATTTTTTTATTTTTGTTATTTCATTTGAGTTTATATCTAATTATTTTAATAACTTTTTTTATCTTTGTTATAATTTTTAATAATCTTTTATATTTTAATTCCTCTCATTTTAATTTTTTTTTGTTATTTTTTTGAGCAATTTGTATTGTTTTAAATATTTTTTTTTTTTATTTTTTTAAATTTGTTTTTATATTGTTTTTTTTTATTTTTTAAATTTGTTTTTATATTTTTTTTTTTTATTTCAATAGCATTAATTTTTATTTATTTTAATAATATTTTTTTATTTTTGTTTTGATTTTTTTAAGTTGTTTTTTTTTTATTAATAAAAAAACTAATTTTTAATAATATTTTTATAGTTATTTTTTATTTATTTTTTAAATTTGTTTTTATATTGTTTTTTCTTTGTTAATTAGTTTAATAACATTAATTTTTAATTATTTTAATAATATTTTTTTTATTATTGTTTTTAATTTTTTAAGCTTTTTTATGTTTTTATTAATAAAAATATCTAATTTTTTATAATATTTTTATAATTACTTTTTTTATTTATTTTAAATTTTTTAATTTTAGTTTTTCTTATTTTTTTTATTCCTTAAGCATTTTCTTAACTTTGTTTATTAATTTTTTTATATAGTACTTAACTTTTTCCTCTCATTTTCTTTTTTTATTTGAATTTTTTAAACATTTATTAATTTTTTTTTATTTTTTTATTATATTATTTTAAAAATTTTTTTTTTGTTTTTTATTTATATTATTTTTTATTCATGTTTTAATTTTTTTTTTATATAATATTTTTTTAATAATTTGTTTGATAAAATAAAATATGTAATTTTATTCCACTAATTTTTATATTTTTATTGTACTTTTTAATTAATTTTTTTTTTTAATTTTATTTGTTTTTTTTTTTTTTTTGATTTGATGAATTTTGTTTATTTTATTAATTTCTCTTAATTTTTTTATTTAATTATATTTAAACTTTTCCTCTCATTTTCATATTTTTGTTGTTAACTTTTTCTCGTTCGTCTCATTCTCATATTATTATTGCTATTTTTTAAAGCTTTTTATTGTATTATTATTTTTAATTTTTATATATACATATTTTTTAATTTTTTATATTTTTTATTTTATATGTTAAATTTTTTTGATATTGTTTCTTTATTTATTTTTTTTTTTTGCTTATTTTTTTTTCATTTTTTTATTTTTGCTTATTTTTTTAATTTTAATTTAATTTTGTCCAAATATTAATGTACATGATATATCATATGCACATATCAATGAGCACACCTGGCGCGGTCTACGCTTCGTTCCCATGACAATGTATGCGTGTGCAATGCGTTCTCCACGCGGCTTGCAACAAAATGCCACGCACGCACATCCGTGCAGCTCACAAAGTTGCATGTATGTCGCCGCACCTTACGCGCCGCCCGCCCTGCCTCTTGGCATGCACATTCACTTTGTGTCCATAAAAGGCGCATAATGTGCGGAAACTTCCCTGACTAATGGCATGCGAAAAGCGCCAAATATCGCAATTGTGCGGAGGTCGTTGCTAATAACGGCGCGTCTAAGGCTGAGTTTGGAGGCTGAGAGCCACCAGACAGACTGGATGTGCATGTGGCACGAGTTGCATTCCACTTTCGAGGATGTGCGTTTTTATTGTTTTACATTTTAACGGTATGCCATTAATAACCTCTTACTTTCTAGTGCCTTTTATGTTTTTGTATAAAGTTGCCATAAATGTACAGTTAATTATGGTTTTCTAAATGACTTACAAATGTTGCAGGATTTGTTGTTGTGGAGATTGAAGTGCGCTTAATAAAAATTAAATATTTTGGCATTTAATTTTTTTGTTATTGTCTTGCATTTTTAGTTTTTTTAATTGACAGGTGATATATCAATAAAAATTGATAGAAAATGCAATTGGTGAAAGTTTATACTAAAAATAGCTGTTTTAAGCTCGTTTTGGCACCAGAAATTTTATTCCGCACACAAATTTTAATGGAAATTCTTTGTTGAATAATTTCATCCAACGTAAAAATCGCTGAATGCTCTTTATGCACTTCAGAAAGACAAGCGTATTCTAGACACTAATGATTATTTTGATGTGACATTTGGCATAGTTGTCACCGACAGTCATACCAACTAAGAAAAAAATATGTCTACGAATAAGTTTTCGCGCGAAATTTAAATTAAAAAGTTTTACTAACATAATAAACTATTTCCTCCATATTTTATTTCAATTAACTGTGTTAGTCACCGAAGAAGCATAACTGGAAAATGCAAAATCACCAAAAAAAGTATTTTGCCTAAAAATTTAAGGATTTATCTTTCTTTTTTGAATCTTCAGTATCAACTGTGTCATCAAACACTAAATCGCATGTAATCTAATGCTTCTATATAAATATACAACAGCTGCATATGATTTCCATATATGGAAACCCTGATAAATATAAGCTAACACCCTTCAGCGTTATCAAATGTCATAACAATTTCGCCTATCGCGTCCAAAGTGAATTTCAGTCGAAAATTAATGCTAATAAATTATAAATCAAAGTGATTGGTAAACTAATATTTTCATTAATCAAATATGCCCGCAGCAAAATGTTAAATAAACCATCGATAACGATAAATATACCGTTATTTACTTAAGTAATTATGATATTATGTTCGTTAATATGGAAACAATAGCATTCGGCGCTGGAGAGAGCAAATTGGCACACATTTGCTTTATTACTTCTGGAAATAGGAAATATTTATTATAGTGAAACTTTTTTCTTTGCTTCTTATTCTTAATTTTCAGTGTTGACCTGAATAAATTCCTCGGTAAAAAACGAAATGTACAGGCAGGGGAAGGTAATACTGGAATAAAGCTTACCGAGAAATTTGGGTTATTTTGGAATGTTAAGAAATATTTTTTTCTTTGGTTACATCTTCGAATATACATTTTTAAGGGATTAAAATTTAAAACTAATCGATTTAGGCGTTTTTGAGTAATGTTGGTCGTCGACTTTGAAAACACTATTTGCCTTGCACTTCCAAGCATTCCGAAAAGCCTTTTGAAATTTGCGTTTAACTTCGAAAATATTCACCGAAACGATGTGAAATTTTCTATGTAAATTCTTAAATAAATTTATATTAAGAAAATAAAAAGCAACAATTTTTTTTTAACTGTATATAACCCCTTAAAAGAGCTACTTTTGTGAAATCCGGATCCGTGCTGACTGTCAACTTGTAGGTATTCTGGGATGAATGAGACAGTTAAAAGCATTTATTGCTGAGAGTGTTTACAGAAATAAAAAATACTCGATTCACCCAGACCACAAAATTTTATGTTTACCGTTATTTAAACGTTTTTGACTGTAGGAATATAGAATTGTATACACCATTTTCAGGTAGCGTTATCTGGTATGATTTTGTTCCAACACTGTCTAATCTTTAGTTTTTTGAGATATAAAAATTTGCATACGTCCTTTTTCTCTCAAGAAGCTGCTCTTTTATTGAGATCACCGTTATCGGACCACTATAGTATATAGCTATCATATTACAAACTGCCCGATCCAGATGAAGACCATGTATGGGAAACTTTTTTATTTAACAAGATATTTTTACGAAATTTGGTACATAATATTTTCTGAAACAATGCTACAAACTACCAACAAATTGTTAAGATTGAACCACTATAGCATATAGCTGTCATAGAAACTGAGCGATGAAAATCAAGTTCTTGTATGGGAAACTTTTTTATTTGACAAGATATTTTTACGAAATTTGGCACATAATATTTTCTGAAACAATGCTACAAACTACCAACAAATTGTTCAGATTGGGCCACTATAGCATATAGCTGTCATACAAACTTACCGATGAAAATTAAGAAACCATTTTATGCTATAAGTAATGCACTTATGAAGGGTATACATCCTATACGAATCTCTCGTTTTTATAAACCTACAAATCCAATTGAAAAAGACCTAACTACCATAGTGTCAAAAAACAGCTGATTTTGACAAGTTATGTCAGTAGCAAGATATCTCTCATTATGAGCTTGCTCTGAGTAATTCAGAGCTAAAATTCTAACTTCAATTTCAATAAAATGCAAATATTTTTATATATATACATTATTTAATTTTTTTATTGTAATAATTTGTGTGTTGCAAATTATTAACATTTCCTCTTTCTTCTCTCTTTTCAGGTAAGCCGTTAATTCCATTATCGTCTAACAGCCAACAGTTGTATTTTGGTGAGTTGATTGCCAAAAATGTGTCAGATGCGGTTTACTACGATTTTTTATTGTTATTGGCCAAAGCCACAGATGTGCGAAACCGAAATCAGTTAGAGGCTCGAGGCGGAAAATATAAAATATCCGCCATTGAGCGGTTTCCTTTGCCAGTTGTGCGCGCACACGCCCACAAAATCGGCAATGCAAGCAAAACCAACAAACAGTAGCCAGCATTTTCCAACTAAATATGTGTGTATGTATGTGTGAGCGTGTGTGTGGTTTAAGCTCGGCAAGCCTTTTTGTTGTAACATGCACTTTTGATCAATTGCCAGAATACTCTTTACATAATTAGAACCCTAAATAGGCTTAGGCACGTGAGCTTTAGGGCTAAAAATAAGCGGCAACAACAAAAAAACACGTGAAAAAATTCGCTTTAAATAGTCAAATTAGTTTTGTTGTTCTCCATTATTTCATTTCATTATTTACTTTTGCTTGTGCTTTCCTCCAACTCCCGTACACGCGTGCTTCGACGCCATAAAAGCCGTTGACGTGAATATATGAAGTGGATAATATGCAGCACACACCCACTCTACGCTTTATAGAATTTTTATAGTTCCCCATACACACACATATATATGTATATCTGCATACATTTTTAGAAATGAAATCGTTAAAGCAAACCGAACTGACAAGCCGAATTCCCAAAGTTGTTTTAAATTAGCCTTTGCAGGTGTGGGCGCGCCTTGAAGCAGACACCGTTCAAGTGCTAGTTGCATGGAACTCTGAACTCTCCAAGCTATGGTATGCCACAACGGTGCTTGGGTAGTATGTCGGTAACTTTTCATTGCGGCTGACACCAACAACAACAACACTAACATTCAACACTTTTCAAATGTTCGCGTGAGTCTTTGTATGCGGTTGCATTCTCCAAATTGCTCGCCACACTCAAATTTATTTCGACGCATGCTCATGTGTTTGTTGTTGTTGTTTGTAGTACATGCACTTGTGTGTGGCAGCTTGTAAGCACTTCAGGTGAGTGCCCAAAAGTCCAAATATATATCCATTTTCTGCATATTTTCAGTTTTGTACCCACTGGTGGTTTTGGCGTCGTTTTTTTTGCTTCATTTGAGAGATTTTGAGGTTAGGCGCATGTTAGTTATTCCTTTCAAGACACGAGAAATTTGTACAGGCTTCTGTACATAATTTATTTTTATTGCAAATTTTTCAAATGTCTCGGAGACAGAAAAATTTTTAAATAAGAAATTACGACTTTATCAAAAATCTGTCTCATTTTTATGATGGAAAAAAATGGTGTCTGTTGACCACAAGATTTTTCAGCTTAGCTCAAAAAATTGAAATTAATTGCAAATATTTTGTTCCTTCGATCCTCATCTGACAAATATATCTTAGAAATTGGTGTAAAATTTTCCTCACCGATGCTCTGAACAGTCTTTCGAGAAAATCAGGTTTAAAGTTTTGGGAGCCGCGAACTAAAAAAATTCTTCGAAATGCGAAACTATTGCTGGATCAAATTCGAAATTATTTTTATATAAACTGGATAGAGATCTCGCAGACCCTCTGAAGAATGTTTCGAGAAAACTGGTTTAAAGTTTTGGGAACCACAAACATAAAAAATTCTTAGGAATGCGAAACTATTTGCTGGATCAACTTCAAATGCGTATTATTTTATACATAAACTCGGTAGAGATCTCATTTCTTTCATAATACTGTATTAAACCCATTGAAAAGATATTTTGACTGCAAACAGAGAGTTGCATTTATTCTGAAACCAGTAAGCGCCAAGAACTGAAAACCCAGAAATGAAAATGAGTCAGTTTAGTAACAGAAAGGTCCCAAAAAATATCCAGCAAGCAAAATTTTAAATTTACAATCCGTTCGAAGCTAACATATAAAATTATCTTTTAAATCCTGCCTCTGTTAAAGACTTGGAAAATTATTCCTACTTGCTCAAAGATTGGGTTTTATTTCTCTATTTAGATTTGTCTCTTCTTCCAATGCTTCATATTCTTTATTAGCACAGACACTGCTTACGCTGTTATAGCCGAGTTTACAACCTTTAATATAAACGATACCCCAAGTCAAAGAGCGCGTACAATTTTTTAAGGTGCGTGTCCTTGTTCTTACTTAAGGCGCACTCTTGGTTGGTCTTTTTATTTTTTCACATTCCTATAGCTTATATCTTTAAAAATGATATACTACATTTTCATTTCGATTTCTCAAACTGTTTCTGAGTTACAGCCATTTGTAGTTTAGTCGCTCAGTTCAATCAGGTCAATTGTTTGCTACTTAACAGTGTTTTTCTCAAAACGACATTTGTTGAATTTGTTGCAGTGATAGTTCAAAGGCAAATGATCCGATCTTCGAGAAGTTTGTTTTATGATTCCTTAATTTTACATAAAATACCTGTGGGTTTTTGGTTTGATCAAAAAACCGAATTTTGTCGACCAAAATTTGGGTTAGAATTCAACTTTTTTTAAAGCCGCCATCTTTCAACTTTTGAACATGTTTTTTTCCGAACTTTGTTACAACACGAAGAAAATGTCGTGGACCTTATAAAGTATATAATTGTATTAATGATCGACATTACAAATTAAGTCGATTTAGCCATGTCTGTCTGTCGCTGCATGTCCCTACCATTTTGAGATATTGTTCTGAAATTTTGCACACATCCTTTTTTCTCCAAGAAGATGCTCATTTGTCGAAGCCGCCGATATCGGACCCCTATAGCATATAGTTGCCATACAAACTGAACATTCGAAATAAAGTGTTTGTATAGAAAGCCTTTGCATTTGATGAGATATCTTCAAGAAATTTCGCATGGCTTATTGTCTAAGGCAAAGATGCAATCTCCGCAGAAATTGTTCAGATCGGGTCACTATAGCTTATAGTTGCCATACAAACTGTTCAATCAAAATTAAGTCCTTGTTTGAAAAACTTTCCTAGTTTTAGAGATATCTTCATGAAATTTGGCACGGACTATTTTCTAAGGAGTCTCTATAATCTCCGAAAAAATTGTTCACATCGAACCACTATAGCATATAGCTGCCATACAAACTGATCAAAGAAAATTAAGTTCTTGTAGGAAAAGCTTAGTTATTTTTGGGGATATCTTCATGAAATTCGGTACGGATTATTTTCTAAGGCTTTCCTACTAATCTCCGTATATACTGTTCGCGTCAGACCACTATAGCTTATAGCTGCCATACAAACTGACCGATCCATGGTATATCAAGTTCTTGTAAGACAACGTTTTTTTTATTTTTGAAGGGTTTTACAGCTTTGGTGCAACCGAATTTAACGTTTCTTCTCATTTTGCCGCTATAGCCGCCCTGCATTTATACACGCTGCAGTCAGAGCTCGAAAAATATTTGTTAGGAAAAATGCTCGCTTTAGCATGAAAACTGTGTTGCACATGTCCAACAACCGACAAAACGCAAAATACCGCCAACGCCACAGTGGCAGCCCACCTTCGCCTGCGCCACCGCCCTGCGAGCCAAAAAATATTATTACAAATACTTACCGTGCTCTGCTTCGCCTTTTTTGTTGCAAGCCATTTCAATTCGCTGGAAACTCATTCATTGGGGGCTGTCTGCGCGCCGTCTGGCCTCTTAAGCCACAAACATGCATACTCGTACTTGTGTTTGTGGGTGTATTAATGCAACTTGGTGTGTGTGTGTGTGCTTATTTGCCCACCTGCCCGCTTTTGAATGAGTTCCGTTAGTTGGCTGCCACGCCGCCGTCACTATGTGCAATAAGTTTGCCTCCTGAGAATTCGCTCGCAGACATATGGTGAGACCCTGTATGCTTGTGTGCACGTGTATATGTATGTGGATATACAATATTACCGGGCGGATGTGTTTGTGGATTTTTGGTGTTGCATGCGGTCGTTGGTGTCGCGTCGCATTTTTCCGGCGGGGTGTGGGTGCGCAATGCCAGTTCGAGACAAATAAAAGCAATTCATTTACTTACCTGCATACTTTGTTGTATGGCCAGTTGTTGTAATGCCAGCATTTGTTGCTGTTGTTGTCATTTGCGGTTACCACAAAGTCACTCACCGGCGTGTTGTTATTAATGAAGTCACAGTTAAGTAGTTGCAACGTCAACTTGTATCGGTTTACCTTGCCATATTTCGCAGTAAATATATTTAAGCATACTTTGTTGTCGCTGTTGTTGTTGTATTTTGGTAATTGTGCATCGTTTTGTTAGTTTTCGCGATTGAATTACTTACCTGTTTACTTGAGCACGACGCCGATGCTCGCCGCCCTCGCTTTGCTTCATTTATATATATGTTATGTATGTATGTACATATGTATACATGCATATACATATGTATGTGTGTATTTCCTGGCTTGCAATAATTATTTTTTTGCCAACGTTGACTGAAATTCGTGCACGCCACTCCGTCTGTCCGCTGGAATTGCATTTCAATTGGGTCGCGTTGATTTGGTTTCGTGTTAAACGAGTTTTTCTGCGCGACAAATACACCTAATAATTCACCGAAATTACATAAGAAACAGCACAATGTTCAATACATGTAGTTTTGTATATGTAATTAGTCATGTGATCACTTGTTTGCTGGGACCGGTGGATTACATCAATCGCCAGTTGTTGAGAAAATTAAAATAACTTGAATTTTTCGAAAACAAACACAAAAGAAACAAGTAAGGAAGGGCTAAGTTCGAGTGGTATCGAAGATTTTATACTCTCGCAATTCGTAAAGATCAATGGCGGGAAAGTACTTTCAGGTGTTCTGTTTATATTGGATAGTCGAAAAAGTCTTTTCGTATTTTTAAACAAATTTCATCTAATTTTTTTATATTTATAATGAACTATAAGAAACCAAATATAAATCATTTTAGTCGACCACTTTTTGCCATTTCTCCACTAGATCCATTATTCCATCAGTGTAAATCTTTTCTGGTTTCTCGGCGAAAAACTGCGACAAGTAATTTCCACAGGCATCTCTTGAAGCCAACTTTATTACATTAAGGGAATTCTGCATTGACCGAATCAAATGGTAGTCCGTTGGTGCAAGGTCAGGGATATATGGTGAATGCATGAAAACTTCCCAGTCAAACTCTCCCAGTTTTTGCCGAGTCATCAAAGATGTGTGTGGTCTGGCGTTGTTCTGATGAAAGACGAAGCCCTTTCTGTTGATCAATTCTGTCCATTTTTTCGATTGCTTTCTTCAATCTCATCAGTTGTTGACAGTAAAATGTAGAATCAATCGTTCGACCAGGCTAGAGCAACTCATAGTAGTTGATTCCTTTTCAATCCCACCAAACATTTAGCATAACTCTTCGAGGCGACGATTTGTCGACCTTCACTACGTTTGGACCATGATCTTTTTCGCACATTTTGTCGTATTTGATCCACTTTTCGTCTCCTGTTACCATTCGCTTCAGAAATGGTTCGATTTCATTTCGTTTCAGCAAAGAATCGCAGATGTTAATTCGGTTCATTAAATTTTTCACAGACAATTAATGTGGTACCCACACATGGAGCTTCTTTTTGTAGCCAGCCTTTTTTAAATGGTTCAAAACCGATAAATGATAAATGTTAAGTTCCTTAGCAATGTCACGGCTTCTTATATGGCGGTCCTGGTCAATATTTTCCATAATTTCATCGACTTTATCAACGATAGGTCGAGCAGAGCAAGGTGCATCCTTTACATCAAAATTTTCAGAACGGAAGCGAGCGATCCATTGTTGTGCTACACGAACTGATACAGCATTGTCTCGGTAAACTTCACAAATTTCATTGGTGGCTTCCGTGGCAGTTTTCCCTTTTTTAAATATTATGGTTTAACCAAAGAATTTTGCCTACATTTCGGCGCGGAGATCCATGCTAACTCACTCTTTAGTATACAATTCAAACAAGAATTGTTTTGATTTTCATATATCGGGTCTTTTGGACCTAACTTTAAACTCTTTCGAGCCGTATCGCTTGGTTGAACTCCATAACTGTGGGATTAACTGGTTCTATCGTAAGTAGTACATCAGTACTGTAATCTTTCCATGAGCAACTGTAGTTATTATTTTACGTCACCTACTTAACCATAATCTTTCTCAAATATAACCTTAGTTTTGGCAGTGCTTTTAAATTCTCTAATGCTGCTTAGCACCCACTTTAAAGCAAATTTATCTACGCACATGCGTAACGGCAACGAGATGCCAAAACGATGCTTAAAGCAGATAAATACTATTCAGCGCAATGCAGAAAGTAAACGAAAGCGGAATAGTGAAATTAATGTTTGAAAAAAAAAAGAACCAAGTACATATTCGTAAAGCACGCTTAAATTAACCCGAGCAACTTAATTTGTATGACTTAATGACCCTAAAGAGTCTTTCATTACTGAAAGAACGAACGATGGTGGGATAGCTAGTATAGTAGCGGCCGTAGAATTAGAGGAGAGAGTTATGTATTTACTTAAGAAGATATTTTACGATCAATACCATAAAAGAGAGGATGAGAGAGTAAGATATTTACTTAAAGAAACTAAGGCTTTAAAGAAAATTTTTTAAGGTCTATACCATAAAATTCACTAAAAAACTGATACTATACTAGATATGTTTAAAGAACCGAAAGAGAAGCAAAAAGTTTAGTCACATCTCTACTCAACCGTTTTACTTCTGGGCCCTATTAAAGATGTGAAATGTGAATTCAATATAAGAGCATATGTAAACAACTCAATAAAGTCGATTATTCTCTTTCTATTTGCTCCGATCTATTATACATTTTTCAGTTGCTTGTTCGTTTCGCCACTCTCCAGTGTTTGACATGGTTTATTGAGAGCAGCAAATCTGTTACTATGTACTTTTCATATAAAATTGAAGGTTAAAGAAGTTGATATATAAATTTTTCGATGATATGTCTACAAATTGCCAAAATTTCTCGGGATCCCGATAAAATTTAAAAATTTCGGGATTCAACAAGTAGTCATAAAGTTATTCTTTTAAGCAGTTTAGAACTTTTCTTTAAAAAGTACAAAAAAATATCTAAACATTTTCGGGATCCCGTGTTTGTAAATTTTAAAATCGGATTCAGTATTCAAAATGCAGTCGATAAGTCTTTTTTTAAGCAGTTTGGAAATTATCCAAAAAATAACAAAAAAATTTTGGGATCCCGAATTTCTAAATGTCAAAATCATGAAATCTATCAAGTTTTTAGTCTTATTATTGGGCTAATTTTCTTTGAAAAGTCAAAAAAATATCTAAACATTTTCGGGATCCCGTGTTTGTAAATTTTTAAATCCGATTCAGGATTCCAAAAGCAGTCGTTAAGTCTTTTTTTAAGCAGTTTAGAAATTATCCAAAAAATAACGAAAAAATTTCGGGATCCCGAATTTCTAAATGTTAAAATCATGAAATCTATCAAGTTTTAAGTCTTATTATTGGGCTAATTACATTGTTTGTAAGCATAAAGAGTAAGAAATTAGCTGCCAACGATTCTAGGAGCACATAATAAAAAGGTGGCAACGATGACTAAGCATGCCGACAATGAAAGCAGGTACAGATAATGAACTAAACCTTTCTACCGATGGACGCGATGTACATATGTTATATACTCGTATATGCTGTATGCCTATATGACAACCACAAACACAAGCGATATTTGCTTTTCGCAAGCCTGTAATAAATACTAAAGACGCCATGGGGCCGAAGCGAGGAAAAGGCAACGAGCTGATACACACCAGCATATTTATGGATGAAAGTACATACAATACATATACATATATAGTATATGGATGTGAGAGTGTACATATATGCAAACATACGTATGTGTGTGTATATATGTAAGATTATGCTTATGTGAGTATTTATTTGTATGTGTGCATATTTGCGGTAGCTGACTAACCAACATTTTGTCAACGCTCCGATAACAATAAAACGAACGCTCATAAATATAATTAACGGTAAATAAAAGTCACAAACAAATGGCAACAAATTTAAGTTATGCTTAAAACAAAAATAAAAATAAAAATCAACAATAAACGACAGCTAAAATAGCCCAGTTATAAAAAGAGGTAAATAAAAACGCGAAAAAGTGGCGAAAAAGAAGAGTTAATGAAAAAGTTTAACAGTAAAATTGCCAAAATTAAAATAAAAACAAGAAAACAGTTAACTTCGGCTGCACTGAAGCTATAATACCCTTCACAAATACAAAAGTTTTCACATAAAAACTTGATATTGATCGATCTGTTTGTATGGCAGCTATGTATGTGCTATAGTGGTCCGATCTAAACAATTTCTTCGGATATTGTAGCTTTGCCTTAAGCATTAATCTGTGTCAAATTATGTGAAGATGTCTATTAAATTAGAAAAGTTTTCCATACAAGAACTTAATTTTGTTCGGCCAGTTTGTATGGCAGCTATATGCTATAGTGGTCCGATCTAAACAATTTCTTCGGAGATTGTAGCTTTGCCTTAAGCAATAATCTGTGTCAAATTATGTGAAGATATCTATTAAAATAGAAAAGTTTTCCGTACAAGAACTTGATTTTGTTCGGCCAGTTTGTATGGCAGCTATATGCTATAGTGGTCCGATCTAAACAATTTCTTCGGAGATTGTAGCGTTGCCTTAAGCAATAGTCTGCGTCATATTTTGTGAAGATGTCTATTAAATTAGAAAAGTTTTCCATATAAGAACTTCATTTTGTTCGGCCAGTTTGTATGACAGCTATATGCTATAGTGGTCCGATCTAAACAATTTCTTCGGAGATTGTAGCTTTGCCTTAAGCAATAGTCTGCGTCATATTTTGTGAAGATATCTATTAAAATAGAAAAGTTTTCCATACAAGAACTTCATTTTGTTCGGCCAGTTTGTATGGCAGCTATATGCCATTATGGTCCGATAGTGGCGATTTCCCCAAGTGAGTAGCTTCTTGAGGAGAAAAGAACGTGTGCAAAATTTCAGATCGATATCTCGAAAACTATGAGACTAGTTCGTGCAAACTTAATATATCCTGTAAAGGGCATAGTAAAGCTTGAGGTGTGTATGTTGGCATGTATGTGTGTAAGCAAGCATATCTGTATATGTGTGTGCGAAAAGTGTCAAAGCGTGCCGATGCCGGCGTCGTCAGTTGTGATTTATGATAAAATAAAAATATGCCACACTTGCTGACGTGCATTCGTTGTCAAGGTATGCATATTTGTTAACATGATTATTGATAGCTGTGTGTGTATGTGTGTAGTCACCAGTTATGACCATTTACCGCTATTTCTTATAATTTACACTGCATGCCTTGGCTTTCAATTATTTTAGCAAACAATTGCAAATGTCATGTACTTATACATACACATACTATATATCGGCGTGTTTATTTATTTGTGTATGTGTGCGTGTTAACTTTTTGTTGCAGGCAAGTACTAGTTTTCTGCATTACAGATGACACGGGAAGTCGTGAAAGTTTCAGTTTTCTGCTATTTATGTACTTTTTATAAACCTTTTTATTTATACATATGTATGTGTGTGTGCATGGTGTGTATGTGTTTGTGTGTGAAAGGCAGCAGTAACAATAGAAATGGCAAATAATAATATTTCTGCACATATGACGGCGCATATTCGTTACCATAGACAAAGCAAAGGCATTTGTGATAATAAAGGCATCCTGCTGTTACTGCCTCAGGCGTGTAAATGAGAGACTCATGCAAACTTAATTACTATTATGCCAATATATAGTACATCAAACTATACTTTGTTGCATGTAGTTCAGTGTAATTTGCATAACGGTATATGTAAATCACGCGTGTTGATTTTCAAACAATAAGATTGCGGGCGACTTTTTAATATTTTTGCTCTAAACAGAGTGAAAGTAGAGGAATGAAAAGGCAAAGTCCTGACTTTAAGGTTTTTGAAAAGTTGTTCAGGAATAAAAATTAAAAAAAAAAATCGTGGAATGCAGTCGACCAAACCGGTAGTAGCTTCATAAACATTATCAACTAATTCCTGGGGAGACATCTCCTGAAAATTCTTGGGAGACCTGTAGATCAAATAATCATATTAAATGTGGCATGGACTGAACCTTACATCAACGTCATTCGCTCCGAATGTTCCTTCTCTCTGTCTCTCTTTCTCCACCCCGTGTAGCTCACTGAAGTGGACTCTAAAAGAGGTTAGGTGTTTCTGATTTCTCTATTTCTCTTCTCGTTAGAAGCTCAATGTATGGTTGCCATACACGATTAACGCAAAAAAAAAAACTCCTCATCGACCCAATTTCTATCAATAAATGGTTAGGAAATCGGTCCATTTCTAAAGCGGAGGGTTATTCTTCTTCTCTATTGGCGTAGACACTACGTATGCGGTTAAAGCCGGGTTTACAGCAGCGCTCAGTCGTTCTTCCTTTTCGATGGAGATTCCAAGTGTAGTCAAAGGCTTCCTTACCTCGTTTTTCCAACGGAGTGGTGGTCTACCTCTTCCTCTGCTTCCCCGGGCGGATACTCCGTCGAATACTCTCAGACCTGGAGTGTTTTCGTCCATTTTGTCTCTTAATTCGCTGAATTATGTCAATATCGTAGTATACCTCGTACAGTTCATTGTAACGCCGACTCATCAGATGTTGTCATCGTCCATGCCTCTGCACCAAATAGCAGGACGGGAGTGATTTGTAGAGTTTGATCTTTGTTCGACGAGAGCAGACTTTACTTCTCAATTGCCCACTAAGTCCGAAGTAGCATCTGTTGGTAACAGTTATTCTGAGTTGGATTTCGAGGCTAACATTGTTTTTGCTGTTAATAAGATGGACGAAATTATCTACAACTTCGAAGTTATTTCGTCTTGCCCTCGTTCACTACCAGACCCATTTGCTTCGCTTCCTTATCCAGTGTGAAAAAGCAGAACTAAGGCGGATGGTTGCTGGTGATAAAAATTGTGCTCTTTACGCCAATGTCAAGTGAAAATGGTCGTGCCCGAAACTCAGTAAGTCGGCGAAACAGCGGCCGAGGCAGGATTGACAAAAACGGAAATAACCTTTTAAAGGTTGCACTCTTACGACCACATTCTTCAAAATAATTAGACCATCTAAAAGATGCAAACACTCCGAAGAAGCCACTCCTTTGGCCAATAAGAGAGAAATTGTGTTCCATTAGAACTTAGCTTGGTTGGAAAGTTCCAATCCGTCCATCTTCTAGAACTGGAACCAAGTGGTTACTATATGTTTCTACCTACAGGTATAGCGAAGGATTCCCCTCCTTAATTTGAGTTACCACTTGTCGGAGCCTGGCCTCAAAAACCGACTGCGCCAATATATTTTGGCCAATAGAAGATGAATTGTGTTGAATCAGGACGACGCCAGTACACATACATATGTATATCGCTAGTGACTCGCCAGAAGCTTCGAGAGCAATGTTAAAAGGTTCCAATATGTCCATCTTATAGTCCGGACCTGACACCAAGTGGTTACTATATACTATATTTCTAGCTATAACGAATGAATTCGCTCGTTAATTTGAGTTTCCATCTGTCGGAGCCTTGGCTTAAAAACTGACTAGCCCTGATTAAAAATACAGCAAGAGAGTTTTCGCATCCTTTTTTTTTTAGTTTCATTATCATTATCGAATTCATTTTTCATGTTAAAAAAACCCTCATAAAATCCAATAGCCGTTCAGAGGTGAAGATATTCTTTGGCTCTCCATTTCTTGGTTAACATGAAGGCTTACTAATAAAAGAGTATGGCGAATATTACTAAGAATTCCTTATTACTTTGAAAGGTAAAATTAAAAATGTTAGACTTCGAAGAAATGGAAATCCCGTGCGCGTACTTAATCGTGCTTACTAAAAGGAAAGCTTCATACTCCCGAGAGATTGATACTAAGTGGGAAGTTGCATGTTCTTTTCACATACATACACATGTTCGGCTACTAATATAACTGTTGGTATAGTACACATATGTATGTGTGTAAGTACATGCTTGCAATGTCATTAATGCACAATGAACTACTTTAGGCGAGTTACTACTCGTTAGCTAGTCAAACAAAGGGGCGTTGGCGTCGACGACACATTATAACGGCTGATTGGTTGCATGAATGAAATGCATTAATTATACCTTTACTCACATTTGTTGTGTAACAACATACACTTTGTCGCGTTAAATTCAAATTGAGTTTACATTTTGGCAGCTGTGCATATACTGTTAGTCGCGAAACACCTTTGAATAATTCATTTCTATGAGATGGGGAACCTTTGGCGGTGATTCACCGCTACATATAATTTTACATGACTGTGTTTTGGTACATTTGTTTGTCGAGAGATTATTTTCACTTGGAATAGTCTTAATATTTTAATAATTGTATGCAGCAAGTTAAAGAAGACTGTGTCAAGGTTGGAGACAGCATATCAAAACAGTTTTATCTAAGAAGCAATACTATGCTCAATTCTATGCTGGCAATTTTTTCAAAATGTTTATAATACGCGAAGACTATTCACGCTTATAAAATGTGGGAACTGGTATTCACGGATAGAATTCTCTAACGACCTAAAATTTCGATGTTAGAGCACTCTGATTTTATGTTGTCAATGTGCAAAATCCTTCATTTAGCCGGTTATTTATGAGTTTTTTCCCTTTCTGGTGGCCTATTTCTACTTTGTCTTTAAAACTGGTCGACTTTCGGTCAAAACATAAGATTTTTTGACACTTGTAATTGAAGTAGTCACTTGTCTACATACCAATCTGTCACGAGTTTGAGGCAAATCAGTCAGTATTTGAAGAGAGTTCAAGCTTATTGAAGGTTGAGGGTTCCATACCTAAAGATCAAGAAAATTGGGATAACTTTTTTGAAAACAACGACTCTACGAAGTCATATCTTTATTTAAAAACTTTCATTCAATTAAATCGGAATCTTGAAAGCATCTATCCGGTCTAAAAAGGAGCGTTTTTCGTTAACTTACTTGTATTTTTTGGATAACCAAGCCCACGACGGTCAGGCGTCCTCAACCTTATCAACTGAGGAAGGTAATCAGCCGAAATCCAACTTGCGGATCTGCTACGACCGCATTTTCTGCATTTAGACAAAATAAGAGAGGGAAAATGACAGTTTTTGATACCTCCTACAACAGCGCCATCTATAGATTTTTATACTCTGAACAGTGTATATTAATTCTTCGGAGATCCTATGAGTATATACATTCATATGTATGTCCTTCTCTATATACTCGAAATAGTCATTCAGTTTTTGAGCTATCGGTCCAAAAAAATGCTAGTTTGTCGGGAACGCCGATATTGGACGGGCTCAAGCTCCTATATGGAAAACTTTTTTGATTGACAAGATATCTTCACGAAATTTAACACCGACTTTTATCCAATAAAACGCTACATCATACAAACAAATCTTCCAAATCGGACCACTATTGCATGTAGCTGCCATATAAACTGAACGATCGGAATCAAGTACTTGTAAGAAAAACTTTTTCATTTGACGAGATATCTTGACGAAATTTGCCATAGACTTTTATTCAAAGCAACACTACATTCTCCGAACAAATGTTCCAAATCGGACCACTATAGCATATAGTTGCGATACAAACTGACCGATCCGAATCAAGTACTTGTATAGAAAACTTTTTCATTTGATAAAATATCTTGAAAGAATTTGGCGTGAGTTATTGCCCAAAGCCACGGCGCTATCTCCGAAAAAATTGTTGAGATCGGATTACTATAACATATAGCTGCCATACAAACTGATTGCTCAAAATCAGGTCTTTGTATGGAGAACTTTTTTATTCGTGAAAAAATACTCGTTTTTAATAACTGCATTTATTTAAGTATACCGTTATTATTTCTCGAAAAATATGAGACAATTTTCTCGTTGAAGTTGCCAACATTGAAGACAATTTCAAAATTTCACCAATTTTTCACAATTAAAGTTTTCTTCGCTTTCATATTTATTTTCTATTTTTCTTATATAATATCACCTCTTTCGGCAATTATTTAATGTTTAAAATATTATTTAATTGGCCATATAATTTATATGATTTCGCGCCCTGCATACCTTCGCACTTGCGCACACCCATACACACTCCAATACCTACACTTCCATTTACCCAACCGGCTGACAGGTTTTTCCGGCGCTTCAAGTGCATGGCGCAACACCGGTAATAGAGATTTCCTCAAGCAAAACTTCACAACACTCACTCGAAATAATTGTGAATTATTATCAAAACATTCACACATTGCTCCACGCCGCTATTATTACCATTGCGATGGCTGTTGGCTGACCCCCAATGTCAGCAGACGCCGCTTTGGGCTGCCAAGTAGCTCTACGCGCCGATTGTACAGCCTGTCAGCTCTGTTAAACGGCCGTCTGTTCATACAATAACCAACTCAGTTTGCTTGCAGTAAAGTCTTGTAGGATTGAGTGCGTGTGTGTGTGTCGGGGCATCTCTTCACCGTTGTGCCACTAAATCAAATGCAAACACCGCACATTTTAACAAAACCAGCACGCAATGCAATTAATCATTTCAACTCATAAAAGTAAATATAAAAATACAATAATAACAAACAGCAATAAAAACAACAAATTATATGAATTTTGCGTTTATCACTTTAAAGAAATTTTACGAGTGCGAAAGCTGCTGGTTAAGCAATGAGCGCAGAAAACAACACACACACACACAGGTGCATTTATTTTAGCACAAAAGCGTATAAATGAACTTTATCTTGAGTTTGGTCGGTCAGTTTGTATGGCAGCTATATGCTATAGCGGACCGATCTGAACAATTTCTTCGGAGATTGGTCCATTAGCTTAGAAAATAGTCTATGGCGAATTTCGAGAAAATATCTCTACAAATAAAAAAGTTCTCCATACAAGGACTTCATTTCAACGGTTCGGTTTCTATGCCAGCCATATGCTTTAGTGGTGCGATCGGAACAATGTCTTAGGATATTATAGCAATGCCTTGGACTATAATCTGCGCTAAATTTCGTAAAAATATCTCGTCAAATAAAAAAGTTTTCCATAGATGAACGTGATTTCGACCGATTAGCTTGTATGACAGCTATGTGCTATAGTGGACCGATTCGAACAATTTCTTGGGATATTGGTCCGTTCTTCTTCTTCTTTACTGGCGTAGACACCGCTTACGCGATTATAGCCGAGTCAACAACAGCGCGCCACTCGTTTCTTCTCTTCGCTACGTGGCGCCAATTGGATATTCCAAGCGAGGCCAGGTCCTTCTCTACTTGGTCCTTCCAACGGAGTGGAGGTCTTCCTCTTCCTCTGCTTCCCGCGGCGGGTACTGCGTCGAATACTTTCAGAGCTGGAGTGTTTTCATCCATCCGGACAACATGACCTAGCCAGCGTAGCCGCTGTCTTTTAATTCGCTGAACTATGTCAATGTCGTCGTATATCTCGTACAGCTCATCGTTCCATCGAATGCGATATTCGCCGTGGCCAACGCGCAAAGGACCATAAATCTTTCGCAGAACCTTTCTCTCGAAAACTCGCAACGTCAACTCATCGGTTGTTGTCATCGTCCAAGCCTCTGCACCATATAGGAGGACGGGAATCATGAGAGACTTATAGAGTTTGGTTTTTGTTTGTCGAGAGAGGACTTTGCTTCTCAATTGCCTACTTAGTCCGAAGTAGCACCTGTTGGCAAGAGTTATCCTGCGTTGGATTTCTAGGCTGACATTGTTGGTGGTGTTTACACTGGTTCCAAGATAGACGAAATTATCTACAACTTCAAAGTTATGACTGTCAACAGTGACGTGAGTGCCAAGTCGCGAGTGCGACGACTGTTTGTTTGATGACAGGAGATATTTCGTCTTGCCCTCGTTCACTGCCAGACCCATTTCTTTTGCTTCCTTGTCCAGTCTGGAGAAAGCAGAACTAACGGCGCGGGTGTTGAGGCCGATGATATCAATATCATCGGCATACGCCAGCAGTTGTACACTCTTATAAAAGATGGTACCTTCTCTGTTAAGTTCTGCAGCTCGAACTATTTTCTCCAGAAGCAGGTTGAAAAAGTCGCACGATAGGGAATCGCCTTGTCTGAAACCTCGTTTGGTATCGAACGGCTCGGAGAGGTCCTTCCCGATTCTGACGGAGCTTTTTGTGTTGCTCAAAGTCAGTTTACACAGCCGTATTAGTTTTGCGGGGATACCAAATTCAGACATCGCGGCATAAAGGCAGCTCCTTTTCGTGCTGTCGAAAGCAGCTTTGAAATCGACGAAGAGGTGGTGTGTGTCGATTCTCCTTTCACGGGTCTTTTCCAAGATTTGGCGCATCGTGAATATCTGGTCGGTTGTTGATTTACCAGGTCTAAAGCCACACTGATAAGGTCCAATCAGTTTGTTGACGGTGGGCTTTAATCTTTCACACAATACGCTCGACAGAACCTTATATGCGATATTGAGGAGGCTAATCCCACGGTAGTTGGCGCAGATTGTGGGGTCTCCTTTTTTGTGGATTGGGCATAGCACACTTAAATTCCAATCGTTGGGCATACTTTCGTCCGACCATATTTTGCAAAGAAGCTGATGCATGCACCTTATCAGCTTTTCGCCGCCGTGTTTGAATAGCTCGGCCGGCAATCCATCGGCCCCTGCCGCTTTGTTGTTTTTCAGGCGGGCAATTGCTATTCGAACTTCTTCATAGTCGGGCAATGGAACGTCTGCTCCATCGTCATCGATTGGGGTATCGGGTTCGCTTTCTCCTGGTGTTGTGCGTTCACTGCCATTCAGCAGGCTGGAGAAGTGTTCCCTCCATAATTTAAGTATGCTCTGGGCATCGGTAACTAGATCACCTTTGGGGGTTCTACAAGAGTATGCTCCGGTCTTGAAACCTTCTGTAAGCCGCCGCATCTTTTCGTAGAATTTTCGAGCATTACCCCTGTCGGCCAGCTTATCAAGCTCTTCGTACTCACGCATTTCGGCCTCTTTCTTTTTCTGTCTACAAATGCGTCTCGCTTCCCTCTTCAACTCTCGGTATCTATCCCATCCCGCACGTGTTGTGGTCGATCGTAACGTTGCGAGGTAGGCAGCCTGTTTTCTCTCCGCTGCGACACGACACTCCTCGTCGTACCAGCTGTTCTTCTGCACTTTCCGGAAACCAATGGTTTCGGTTGCAGCTGTACGTAAGGAGTTTGAAATGCCGTCCCACAGTTCCCTTATACCGAGTTGTTGACGAGTGCTCTCAGAGAGCAGGAGTGCAAGCCGAGTAGAGAAACGTTCGGCTGTCTGTTGTGATTGCAGCTTCTCGACGTCGAACCATCCTTGTGTTTGTTGGCGTGCGTTTTTTGCTGCACAGAGGCGGGTGCGTATTTTGGCTGCAACAATATAGTGGTCCGAGTCGATGTTAGGACCTCGGAGCGCACGCACATCTAAAACACTGGAGACGTGTCTTCCGTCTATCACAACATGATCGATCTGGTTGGTGGTTTTTCGATCTGGAGACAGCCAGGTAGCTTGATGTATCTTCTTATGCTGGAATCTAGTGCTACAGATAACCATATTTCGGGCCCCGGCGAAGTCGATCAGCCTCAGCCCATTTGGGGATGTTTCCGCGTGGAGGCTGAATTTACCGACCGTAGTGCCAAAGATACCTTCTTTGCCCACCCTGGCATTGAAGTCGCCAAGCACGATTTTGACATCGTGGCGGGGGCATCTCTCATAAGTGCGCTCCAAGCACTCATAAAAGGCATCTTTGGTCACATCGTCCTTCTCTTCCGTCGGGGCGTGGGCGCAAATCAGCGATATGTTGAAGAACCTCGCTTTGATGCGGATTGTGGCTAGACGTTCATTCTCCGGAGTGAATGATAGTACTCGGCGACGGAGTCTCTCTCCCACCACGAATCCAACACCAAACTTGCGCTCCTTTATATGGCCACTGTAGTAAATGTCACAAGGACCTACTCGTCTCTGTCCTTGTCCCGTCCATCGCATTTCTTGGACGGCGGTGATGTCAGCCTTTATCTTTACGAGGACATCTACCAGCTGGGCAGCGGCACCTTCCCAATTAAGGGACCGGACATTCCAGGTGCATGCCCTCAAATCATAGTCCTTATTTCGTTTGCCATGGTCGTCATCAAAAGGAGGGGCTCTCATCCGAGGCTGTTTTTTCCTTTTCATTGGGGGTGTTTTTTTACGTGGCGGGTCCCAAACCCAGCGCACAACCCTATGCAGGGGATGTTTCGCCTTCTCACTTTAGCTCGCCTTCAAACGGATGTTCTTAGGCTACCCAGAGGATACTTGGTCAAAGACCGGAAGTCGTGAGCTGCTTGAGTCATATGTAAAAGAATCGTTTCTGGCCACTCCCAAGTGAATGGCGATCAGAGAACTTTCCTCACTTGCGTGAACTTCTACACATGACCCCATCCTCCACATATTGGTCCGTTACCTTAGAGAATAATCTATAGCAAATTTCGTGAAGATATCTCTTCAAATAAAAAAGTTTTACTTGCAAGGACTTGATTTCAAGGGTTCGGTTTCTATGCCAGCTATATGCTATAGTGGTCCGATCGGAACCATTTCTTAGGATATTGTAGCAATGCCTTGGACTATAATCTGCACCAAATTTCGTAAAAATATCTCGTCAAATAAAAACATTTTCCATACAAGGATTTGATTTTCATCGCAAAGTTTATATGGCAGCTATATGCTATAGCGGACCGATCTGAACAATATCTTCGGAGATTGGTCCGTCAGCTTAGAAAATAATCCATGGCAAATTTCGGGAAAATATTTCTACAAATAAAAAAGTTCTCCATACAAGGACCATTCGGTTTCTATGTCAGCTTTATTCTATAGCGATCCAATCGGTACAATTTTTTCGGTTCGTAATAATATACTCAGTTCAGGGCATAAATATTAAAACTAAGGCTTTCTTTGTCAGCTCAGCTTTTTTTAATTTGGCTTATGAATAAATGTATGCGCTTTTCTTTCGCTTTGTGTCTTCCTTCGTGTTCTTCTCATTGCTAATTTTGCATATTTTAATTTATTTTATGCACAAACTTCCAGCGTCATTTACCATTTTTGCCACTTGGCCGCCTAAAGTGCGTTGACTAACACTTTCGCACATGAATATGCAATGTTGCTGTCTTTCAGTACATTTGTGTGTTTGTGCGCATGCGCGTGCCTGTTTGGCTACGCCATTGCGTGAATGGCGTTTTAATTAAATGTTAATGCTCAATTCACTGTGGCATTTTGCAGTTTTGGTTTGCAAACCAACAACACAAACAATTGTTAAGGTTTACAAAGCAACAACAACAATTTTCTTAGTTAACAAAGCAACAACAACAACTTTGGCAAACGTTAAGATAAGCTGTGCGCTGCGCATGCTAAGGCATTACGCCTTGTTTGGGGTGGTCGTAGGCTTTTTAAGCGGAAAACAACTTCATTATTGGCCAATTGTTGCAGCAGCGGGAAGTCTACATTGTTGTGCATACATGGCTATCACGATTCCGTGGCGCGCTAATGTTGATAAATATTAATGCAAATAAATTTGTGGAAAAATTAGCTCATTAAAGTAAGAGATTTAGTGTTACTGTATCATAAAATGCAATTATATATTTATATTTAGTTTATGTGGACTAAGGGTAGATACCAGCCCTTCATGTTTGCCACCGATTTATATTAGACAAGCGACAGGTATTCACACTGTGTTATTATGTTATATGTAACATCTCTTAAAGTTTCCTAATATGTGGTTTAAAAGCAACAGGAAGTAGGAAAATCAGCACAACCGATTTACGATATGGTTGCTAGTTGGTTAACTATAGATTTATTTTTTGTTATTGATAACAAATTAATACTGATCGTTACATACCGTATACATTTTATTGAAGGAGTAGAGAGAGGATTATATTTTCGTTATATTGGGCCCAGAGAAGGTAGTGATCGAATCTATGCATTTTTGGTATCAGGTCACACCATATCAAGTGTGCCATGCTACCCAAATTGTAATACGATATTTTCCATATTTTGTGTTTTATCTCTACCGGAAGGACGAAATAAGCGTTCAGTAGTTTCAAACCATTCAAAGAAGTCCGTATGGATGATATATTTTCCGCTCTACTACAGAATAGTACAAACCTACTGTCTCACTGCGTAGCTAGTATGCGGTGATCCATTTCGAGGTTCCCTACTCTTTTAAAGAAAAAACACAGAAACTTCGAATTTAATGAAGAATGTTCGAATTCGAAAGAACATTCTTTGGCATTTATTTTTTGAAGATTATCTCTTTCAAATGTTGGCCACGTATACGTCTCAGATGTCCATCCGTTGAATCCAATTTTCGATGACTCGTTCGAGCATTTCGAATGGTAACTGGCGAATAACATGCGTGAGCCTTACTTCAAGGTCTGAATCGAAGCGTGATTATGTGATTGACTTTAGACTTTACATGTCCACACAGAAAAAAGTCTAACGATGTGCTACGATCTTGGTGGCCAATCGAGCAGCACAAAATGTGAAATTATCTGCTCACCGAAGTGTTCTCTCAATAAATCCATCGATTGATGCGTTGTGTGGGAAGTGGCGCTGTCTAGTTGAAACCAAATGCGATCTCCGCGATCACGAGCTACAATTTCAGGCATCAAATAGTCGGTTATCATGGCGTGATGAGGGTCGCTATCATCGTTTACGTTCTCACCGGCATCAATTTTGAAGAAATATGCACCGATGATTCCAGCGGTCCACAAACCACACCAAACCGTTGCCTTTTTTTTGGTTGAAATTGAAGTTCTTGAATCTCCCAGGTTCTTTTTCGTCCCAAATATTGCAATTTTGCTTGTTTACATATCCATTGTGCTAGAAATGGGCCGCATCGCTGAAAAAAATTTGGCTTGAAACGGATCGGATCATCTTGGAGCTTTTCAAGAACCACATAAAGCAAGGCGATTTGAATTGGGAAAGGGCGAGCGGCTTCAGTTCTTGCACAAGCTGTATTTTGTATGCTTTAAATTTAGAATCTCGACGTAAAATGCGCCAAGTTGTGCCATACTTTAGTCGGTGAATGACGCCGAATCGATTCTCCTGGGTGTTCGTGTACCCTCTCAGCTGCGGCTGCTATATTTTCTTCACTGCGTGCTGGACGCGGTCTATCCGGTCGAATATTATCCAATAATGAATGTTGGGCCCCAAAGTGGGTATTGATGTTTCAAATAGTACGCTCAGTAGGCATTAATCGGAGCTTGCGTGGGTTAGAAATAAGTGTAAAAAAATGGCGCATCCTGGTGACATTGATCCTGACTCTCCTGGTGGTCTGAAAAAATAATCAAAAAAAATTTTAATCAGTAAGGATGCTGTTATAGTCCCTACCTCAGGGAACACGAAAAAAAAATTGAAAAATCGCGACTGCCTGAAAATAAAAATCAGTTTTTACGCTTTTTTTGAAATTCCTGAATTTTTTAAAATATTAAAAACGAAAATTCTGACACAATGCTAGTAGGAACGATAAAGGATTATATAAAGAAGGTTCACACAAAATTTAAAGTAAATCGGTTGTATAGAACTTGAGATAATGCCGGCACCGTGTGGAAAAAAGTAGTTTCGAGAAAAACGCGTTTAAAAAAGTGAGTCTACCTACCTACCGGGCTAGGTACTGCGTCACTAAAGTAACTGTAGCTCTTAAAATAATTTTAATTTTTAAAAATCCTTTGGAGGATATATTCTTAATCGTCTAAACTTTAAATACATTATATGAAAAAAAAAAATCGAATTTTTCAAAATTCTAGAGTAGAATACCCCCTTAAGGGATAGAGGAGAACGATGAGACGCTGGAACATTATCCTTGCAAATGCTCCCAAAGCTCCAACTTACAAGACATTAGGTAGCAGGGTAGTATTTTAATCGCCAGATTTGATGGTTAAGGTTTTATTTGGTTACCATCCGGCATTACAATAGGCCTATCTGCGGCCGTAGGTGGTGTGGGGATCTTGCGGCTCTCTCTTCAACCAACCAACATTTAAAATGTACACCTCAAATACCCTTTGAGCTATAGTATTCCTGACATTTTTCTTTGGGTAGTTATCGCTTTTAGTAGTTTTGTTGAACAAAAGTGCCGTTACTTGACTTCTCAATACCAAGCTCCTCAGATTTAGCAGTACCATCTGGCGAGGCATATAGTACCATACACCAAGTCTTCATTGCAAAAGTTTCCAACACAAACCGCAAAAGCTACATATTTTATGTCAAAAGCTAAAATATTCTGCGAGAAACCCCACAATTTAACATCACTTAAGTGAAATGTCATAAAAAGAGGTGTTTGAGCCGGCAGCGAGGTACACCATTTCCCAGCTAAGCAGTGCTAATTACCTCTTAAACTATTATTTCCGCACATTGCACATTAATTTCCATAACCAATGTCATTGCAGTCATAAGCGGCTGACACTTTCCCAGCTTCTCACATGCGCTGCAATTTCAAATTCTTGCATTTTATTGCTGCCACCAACAACAACATTACCACCACCATCGACATCGCCATCGCTAAAGACGTGTCGTGGTATAAAGTGCAGCGCCGAGCTTTTAAGACTTCCTCCTTTGCGCCATTAAATTGTGGCAAGGCACAGACGCTACCATTTCAACCGCAGTGCAGTTAGACACACACCAACAACTCTCTTTCACAGCAGCGCCCGCACTGCGGCTTTCCTAGCCATTACCTTCCAAAGCAGTCTGAGCGCAAGAGCCAACCAGCCAGCCAGCCAAGCCGGCATCCAATGTAACCAGCGTTTCATTTCCGGAAATTTGTTATTCCTACTTGCTGCCTGCTGCTTGCTGCCACTTCATTTTACAAGTCTCGACAACTGCCTTCACTTACACATTTTGCATGCCAACGGCAACAGCAGCAACAAAACACACCTCTAACTTAAATGGAAGTCACTCAACAGCGCTGGTTGCTTACTTATACATATTCAGCGTGTTGTTGTTATTTCATTTATTAAAAAAAAAATAAAAAGGCACAATTAATTTACAATTCAACTGGCTCGGCCACAGCAACGTCACAGTTCGACGGCAACGCGTCAACGTGAAGGTTATTTGATACGCGCGCACTTGGCATTCATTACATGTGAGAAATAGAAGTAAATGGAAAAAAAAAAACTTGAAAAAAATTAGAAAAATTTAAAGAAAATACGCAAAAGCGAGTGCAAGATGTGCAAACAACAATGAAAACTGCATATTCATCACTTAAATGACTAACAGCGCTGCCGAAGACTCGCGAGTGTGCAAATTGCTTTGCTTTGTCTGTTGCGCCTCTTGACGTTTCACCCGGCTTTTTGCTGTTGACGTCCTCTTTAACACTCACAAATGTTTGAATATTTGACCTCCGTTTGCCTTCGTCAATTTGACATTTACTTTTATAAGTGTCTACGCGCCTCAATGGCTTTGTTTTAGACATCCTTCATGGTTGGCTTCATGAAAGCTGTTAGCGCTTAATTAACGTAATCTTCTGCTTAGCCTTCGAAACCGAACTCATTTCTGTTTGAGAAACCAAAAAAGTTTAAATAAAGTTTTTCGAATCAATGCTTCCTGGTTCTTGATGAGTTCCACAGGAACAGAGTTCCTTCATTAGGAGGGCCTCTGCCTTCATACTCTGAAATACTCTGTGCTTAAACTTGACAGAAAACTTTCATTTATTGAGTAGAAAGACAGCTGTAGACTGCCTCTCTCCTTATTCTGCGGCTCACGTCTTCAACCAATTTGAAAAGGTGAAATACCCAGAGCTCAAACTTGATAGAAAATTTGCATGGAGACAAAATATTGGGGAGAGAGTAAGAAGGGTGGCAATCGTTCTATTGTTGCAGAAAAGCTATAGAGAAAAGGGACTCTCACCAAAGGTGGTGTTTCAGCTCTATGAAACCTTAGTGAAACTAATAATGTTATAATGGTTTCGTCTGGCGGTGTACACTCGAAAAGGCCACCCTTACTAAGAAGCTGAAACGTGGAGAAGAGCACAATAAATTTTTCACGTATGGGTCGAAGCTCGGAGGAAAGATTGGAGGTGAGTTTTCTATAAGGAGCTCTACGTCAATCTTAACTTTATGCTACATTATTACTGCAGTCTGTCGAGTAGAATTGGCAGCTATTAAGCTGGCTCAAGACGTACTGCTAGGAAGTTTCAGGGAGGTGAGCATTCACACCTACAGCTGAGCATTCACACCTATAGCTGAGCTAGATTGCTGCTGAGCAGCTGGAGCCACTAACTGTGCGCTCAAAGCTAGTCAAAGAGGGTCTGTTCTCACTAGAAATAGCAACAAGCTACTTCATCATCAGTGTCGTTTAGGTGTCTGGTCATAGCGGAATCGCTGGAGACTGTAAACCCGATGAGTTGGTCAGAGTGGCACCTTTATCTCTCTTACATCGGAATGGAACCGAGTTGGATCTCTCAGTAGGCATACGAGGAGTATGTCTAAAATATTGACGGACGCAAGTAGTCAAAGTTGAATGAAGGACGGTGATGTGGAAACTTTCAGGAGGTCCGTCTTGTAATGCTGTGGATAAGACATCTCGGCAATCTTACCTTTGATGAACCATCAGACATAGATGAAACTGCCTCAGCAAATCTTTGATAGGTTTAAAACGCTTTGGAAGGGTCTTATGATCTATTATATAAAAGCTTTGGATCACATATTCCGATCCAAGTGAGATTCCTGTTAGGATCGGCTTCTTAACCCTAGGTTAGCTAACTCTTTGCCACTCTTGAAAGCCCACGACATGCTCAACTTTCTGGTTTTTAACTATTATTAGTTAGATTTTTCTTACTTAAGTCTTATTAGTTTGAAACCTAATATAGAATTTTTTTCTTGTGAAATCGATTAATTTCTCTTCTCTTACTTCCACTTTATTTCTCTCGCTCTTTTCTCTTTCTCTATTCTCTTACTTTATTTCTCTCGCTCTCTTCTCTTTCTCTCTTTTTCTTTCTGATTTTTTCAAATTTTTTGTCTCTTTCTCCTGTTATCTGTGTGTTAGGGAAACTCTCCGCTTTCATAGTTTTTTAAGGTGTTTGACCGGACGCGTCAAGGTAACCTGAACGAAACCAAACCTTCATGAATCCGGTGTAATTTTGTGTACAAAATTAAGGTGTAATTCCTGATATTACTAAGAAGCATAATAAAGAATTTTTGTAGGTTTGGATATCGATACAATGAGTTGCAGCTAAAAATCCAAATTTGGCTAAACAGTGTTTCTTTTCTAAATTCTGATACTTTTTCGATCAATCTCTAGATTTAAAAATCCAAATCTGATATCTAATATCTAAAGATTAATGGACCCAAAAATACTGAAAAGACACCGCCTTGACGTCTTCGAAACAGTGGATTTAAATGAAGTTTCTCGAACTTAAATCTCCAGACATTTTTAAAGATGCAAGTAACAATACAATTGTTGAAATCTAAGAATTATTGAACGAAAAAGAAATACTTAAAAAGTACCGCCTTGACATCTTTAAGCAGTTGTTCCCATCATCTCCTTTGCTGTTAGTTGGAATATAGTTTCTCTAACTTTAATCTCGAGACATTTCTAGAGATAACAACCTAAGTGTTGAAATTATTAATATTCTCACAATAAAATTATTTCTCCATTATAACCCAAAAAATGCTACAAATAAAAATACCTTCACCGTTAACGGATATTAAAAATGTTTGCTAAACTAAAATAGCTTCGTCAGCGTTGCGGCTGAATCACGGAAGCAAAGCAGAATAAACAGCTGTCAAGCGCATTAAAACAGCTGACTGCCAATAAATGCAGCGAGTATAAAAATTCTCAAAGGAAATGTTTTCCGCTGCACGTTTCCTTTATTGCTTTCCGTTCATGCTGGCGTCAGCGCAGCGAGTCCATCCCTCGCTTCACCACACTATCTGCTATGTGGCTGTTGGTTGCGAAGCTTTGCAGTTATTCCAATAATTTTGTTGTCTCGTTTATTACGAGTCTTATTACTGAAAATTCGCTTTATCGCTTCGAAAATCGTTGAATGTGCGTCATAAGCTTTAGTTATTGTCGTTTCTTCAGCCAGACAACAATGTTGCAAGCCATTCTTCAGCGCCACTTCAGCATAACGGCTTCATGCGCTTCAAGACCGTTCACTATTCTTAGCTCGCGTAGCTTATTGTGTCTTCATTTCGCTTTCTTCACTGTGCTTGCTGGCTGTAGCTTTTGCTTAGCGGCTCTTGGCCGACGTTTTCATGCCTTTTTGCTTTTCAATATTTCGTTTCGGTTTCCAGCTTCTTTTTCTCACTCACCGTCATTGTTTGTGCATTTTTTTCGAGCGTCTTTAAAGGTTTGTATTCATTTCGTTGATTATCTTGTTGGAAGGTAAAAAAACTTACGCGAAAACATAATAACTAAAGATTGAGTCATTCATATCGTTTGTAAAAGCTTTTCCATTATTTCGCCGTAGAGTTTTAGGGTAATACACAATCTTTTTTGTGCGTAAGAACTTAGCTTTCTACGCGCCTGTTTTTTAACGTTTCTTATTATTCTCTTGTCTTATCTTTGCAGCTAGTTTTGTTGCTTCGATAAGCGATTTGTGCGATTCTGTTGCTGTCAAAAGTAGTTTGATTTTCTGTTCAATAATATGGGCCGGGTAAAAGTTCGTTCACCCATTGAAGGCTTTCATTATTAACGAGTTCATATCGAATCGAGAGTTTTTGAGAGTAAAACTATCTATAAATACCAATGCAAAAAAACATTTTCTAAAGCGAAGTAAACTTTCTTTTTAAGTTTCGAGTACCCGAACTGTTGAACAATTGAGTGATCGAACATGCTTTCCGAAATGCTTCTAAATCGGGTGTAAGAACTGTCAATTTTTTAAGTTTTGCAGAAGTCGCTGTATTCTTTGCTAAATATATTTACACAGATCACCCGACTTTTAGCTGTATTCGATCCGTAATCTCGAATTATTAGGTAATAACCTATTAGTTCTTCGAAATCTGAAACAAAGCCAAGTTCACTTTCAGTTAAGCTTTGTGACTATTTCCTCAAGGTTTGATATGGCAACCCATATGGAGGGGGTAAACTTATTAATATCAGCGCGCTTTTTCTCACACTTAAGTATATTACACAAACTATTATTTCTTCGTCATCTCACTAGATCAACACTGGAAATCGGCTCGGGCAGAATGCGAGACTCTCAAAGTTTCCTACTTTTTTTTCTGCAGAGAGCTATTTTTTAATAGGCATTATCAACCTAAGATTACCTTATTAATATAAGCGATGCGATACAAATTTAAGGTGTCCTAAATATTGATTATGTGTTTGCGAAATATTGGTCCGAAGATTTGATTACTATATAAATATTCGGTCTATTATGTCTTCTTGGCTAAGTTGTCCTTCTTATTCTCGAGATACTTTATCGCCCGAAGATAAATTGCTGAATCAAAGTTGTGAGAGAAAAGTATAGTGTTTGGTAAAGGGTGATCCATTTCAAGATTCCCTACTTTTTTAAAGAAAAAACTCAGAAGAACATTCTTTGGTATTTATTTTTTGAAGATTATCTCTTTCAAATGCTGCCCGCAACTACGCTCAGATGGTCCCTACGTTGAGTTGAATTTTCGATGACTTGTTCCACTATGTCGACTGGTAACTGGCGATTGACACGCGTGATGTTTTGATCCAAGCCCTGAATCGAAGCAGGTTTGTCCGCATAGACTTTACACTTTACATATAAACACAGGAAAGAGTCTAACGGTGTGATATCAGAAGTTCTTGATGGTCAATCTACCGGCTCAATACTTGAAATTATTCATTGTTTGATGGGAAGTGGCGTCGTCTTGTTGAAACCAAGTACCGCCGAGATCACATTTCAGGCATCAAATAGGTTACGTTTCACTGGCATAATTTTTGAAGATATATGGATCGATGATTCCAGAAACCACATCAAACCGTAATTTTTTCTCGTTGGAATGGCAACTCTTGAATATTTTCAGGTTGCTCATATTCCTAGATGCGGCAATTTTGCTTGTTTACATACTCAGAAATCATCGCTGAACAAAATTGGCTCGAAAAAGTCGGATCTTCTTGGAACTTTTCAAGACCACGTAGAGCGAAGCGATATTGCTTGACAAAGTCGAACGGCTGTACTTTGTACGCTTTCAATTAAAGATCTCGACGAAAAATGCGCCAAGTCGACTCTTCACTTTAGCGGGACGTGAACTATTCGGTCGAATATTATCCAATAATGAATGTTGGGTCTCAAGATGGGTGATGGTGCTGCAAATTGTACGCTCAGTATCCCATTATGTTGACCATGGTTTCAGTTTCGTTACTCGTAACTTGAGTTTAAATTAGCTTCGTTACAAAAACTTATTAGTTTTTCTAATTGAAATAAGTGAAACCTGCAAAGGTCATCGGACTCTCGAGAAACCCTTTTGTATTTGAAATTTCGTGTAATTAAAAAATAAAGCCATATTTTGCAATTGGCTTGCTGCGATTTTAGCTTTCACAAGTTTTCATTAAAAAAGGCGCTCATAATTCATAATTTTCCGCGTTTTTATTGTTATTGCTTTTTGCTCAACACAGCAAATTGCGGCGAGTTTAGCAAGCGCCACCTCGTGGTAGTGCCCGGAGTCGGTGCATGGCGGCGCGGCTATTGATGCTGCGAGGTACATATGTCCACATGTACTTGGTAATGTGTCTGTGTTTATATGTAAATTTGGCAAAACAATCATCATTATTTATACAACAAAGCGAGCCAAAAGCGGACTCATAAATAGCCAAGACTATTGTAGGTGGTCTTGTTGCAGAAACACCAGTGTGTGTTGGAGGTGGGATGTAATATAGCTAATGTATGTAGCTTTGATATACATATAAGGCCACAGCTCAGCATCTGCGCATTTTTGTTAGTGTCTTGAGTGCTGCAAAGAAATTTGCAACTCATTGAAGCGATTATTAGCAGCGTGTTTGCTGCTTGCTTTGCTTTGACTTGGCACCGTCCAATCGGCGTCCCCGCTCAAGTGCCGTAAGACTGTATGTATTTCATATGCGCCAGCCATAATTTAAATTTTCTTTCCTGCATGCCATATTATTTGTATACCCTGCACAAGGTATATTGAGTTTGTCGCGGAGCTTGTGGCACCCAAAAAGGGAATGTCGAAGAGCCTTTAAAATATATAATATATAAATTAAAGATCATTTTTTGAGATATCGATTTGAAATTTCGCACACGTACTTCCCTGCCCAAGCAGCTTCGCACTTGTCGGAACTGTCAGAATCGGACGACAATAGCATATAGCTGTCATACAGACTAATTGGTCAAAATCAAGTTCTTGTATGGAAAATCTTTTTATTTGACATGATATCTTGACGAAATTTGGTATGGATTGTTGTTTAGGCCGACGGTATAATATCCGAAAATATTTTCCATAACGGACGACAATAGCATATAGCTGTCATACAAACTAATCGGTCAAAATCAAGTTCTTGTATGGAAAACCTTTTTATTTGACATGATATCTTGACAAAATTTGGTATGGATTGTTGTTTAGGCTGACGGTATAATATCTGAAAATATGATTCCGATCAGACTACTATAGCGTATATCTGTCATACAAATTGATCGGTCGAAATCGGGTTCTTGTATGGAAAATTTTTTTATTTTACAAGATATCTTCATGAAATTCAGTATGGATTATAGTTCAAAGCAATGTTACAATCTCCGAAGAAATCATTCAAATCGGACCACAATGGCATATAGCTGCCATACAACTTGATCTGTCAAAATCGGGTTCTTGTATGGAAAACTTTTTTATTTTACAAGATATCTTCATGAAATTCGATATGGCTTATCGTCAAAAACGACAGTATAATCTCCGAAAATATGATTGCGATCAGACCACTATAGCATATAGCTGCCTTACAAATTGATCGGTTAAAATCGGATTCCTGTATGGAAAACTTTTTTATTTTACAGGTTATCTTCACGAAATTTGGCAGATATCATTATTTAAAGCATTATTTCACTGAGCAAATTGTTCAGATCGGTCCAGTATAACATATAGCTGTCATACAAACTAACCGATCCCAATCAAGATTAAGATCTTTTTATACCCTTTTATGCTATACGAAAAACACCTGTGAAGGTTATTGTTGCTTCAGTGCAGCAGAAATTAACTGCTTCTTTCTTGTATTTATTTAGATAAGCAACAACAACAACAATACTTAATCGTTTTAGTGGTAGCAGCATCGATGGCGGCACCTCAAAGGCAGATCATTTGAATAAGAAAATTTTGCATTCGTGTCTTCTCTTGTTTCCTTGCACGTATTAAAATTTTCTAAAAGCAAAATGTGTGCAAAATATTTCATGCAAACCTGTTGCTACACCCACTCATAAGCGCTGCGTTCCCGCCTCTTTCTATACACCTGTTGCGGCTGCTGATGCTGCAATGTTGGTATTGTTGATGTTTTTGGTATTTTTTGTTGTTGTTGTCGTTTTTATTACTTTTTGTTGGTTATGTTGTTGGTTTTGTTGGTGTTGTTATTGGTTTTGTTGTTGTTGTTGCTGTTCCTGTTATTGTTGCTGCAATAAAACTTGGCAAATGCTGTAGCTGCAATTGTGCATAACATGTTTGCTCAACAACAACAACAACAGTAATAATAATGATAACAACCACAGCAGCAACACAAATTCTTATTGTTGCAATTTTTTGCACTTCCATGTCGGCATGCATCAGCATCCTTGTATCTACATACATACATACGTACACACATATACATTTGTATGTACATACATATGTCTGCTTTTTTTTCAACTTTTATTTATTCATGTGTGCCACTAATGAATTGCTCAGCTTTGCAGTGAAAGGCGTGACGCCGATTGCATTGTTTTACCACTGCCGTTGCTGCTGCATCTGCTGCATTTAATATTTGTATGTATGTATGTGAAATTTCTTCCATCGAATCTCTGCAACTGCCACAAAGCTCGTTCGGCCGCATGAAAGTTCACGCCTTTATGTGATTTGTGTGACGTGCAAATTATGGCTGCCGTCAAGTGAACAGTGTGCATTTAGGCGCGTATCAGTGCAACTAGTCTTATATATAATTATATAATTACATGTACATACAAACAATGCTAACTGTAACTTGGTTGTGCGTTTTCTGCGCCCAGTTCCCCCAAACATTTAAGACATGCTCTGCTCCTCATCTTAAAGTGGCAGCTTTGCGCCATCCCATTCCGCTACATTTGCTGCCATATTTGCATATAAACTACATATGTATAACATGTATGTATGTATGTATGCCGGTATTTTCATATGTTGTTGGCACACACGCCTTTTTTCTGGTATGATTGTCTTGATTTATATGATTTTATTTCGTCTTTTTTTTTGCAAGTACGCATATTTGAAGTTCTTATGCTTCACTGAACTGCTTGATTTATATCGCTCTAAATATATACATCTATATATACATATATGTATGTTCTATATACGAATTGATATATTTTTGTGTAAATTCAAGAAATTGCCAACATTTGGCAATGACAAATTATGTATGCTCCCTCTCTGCTGCCTTATATGGCGCGCCATCAATTTTGCTGGGTGTGATTTGTGCTAATTTTTCACATAATTCTCTCATGCGATAAATTAATTTATTTGCGAGAACTATATACAGATAGTCACATTTCGTTTTGAATCCAACACCAAATCGTCTTAGCTCTAGGCTTTTGCAAAACCGCAGCTCAGTCTGGTGTTGTTTGTGCAAAGTAAGTGATTATTTATTAAATAAAATAATTGTGGCAAGTATGCTTACTATTTCAAAAAAGAGTTTAGTTTATAACTTTGCTAAATTTGCGAGACCAATTTCGAGTGTTATCTTTAAAATGTCGAAATCGTGCGAAGATTTCAAAAAATTAATAATAAACCATGAGATAACCTTCTTCGTTTAATAAATCTCAGAAGTAGCGAATAAAGAGTTCTGGCATCGAATGAGGAGGAAAATAAAAGTGAACCGACGTTTCAAAGCTTCCAAATAATGTATAAGTTTATGTTTTACATAACCTAAAAAGTCTTTAAACTGAATCAAAGACTACGGCTATTACTCCTAGAGTAACTTTGCGACAGCAAAGGAACTACAAAGCAGTTACAAGGCAGCTACAAAATTACAGAAAATCATGTTTTCAACATTAGCAAATTGTAAAGACTAGCTGCCGTCGAATATTTCTCGTCTGATTCTAGAATTGTAAGTTATATTTTTTATCTAATACACCAAAAATAAGGGTAGCCGAAAAAGTATTTCCAATCAAACTTCCACCTTTTTTTTCATATTTATAATAAACTTTAATGAACCAAATGTGGCCGACCACTTTTTGCCATTTTTCCGCTAGAGACATTATTGCATCAGTGTAAAACTTTTCTGGTTTCTCGGCGAAAAACTACGACAAGTAAATTTCAGGCTTATCTTGAAGCCAACTTTACTCCATTAAGGGAGTTCTGCATTTACCGAAACAAATGGTAGTTCGATGGGGCAAGGTGAGGGCTATAGGGTGGTTGCATCAAAACTTCCCAGTCAAACTCTCCCAGTTTTTTCTGAGTCATCAAAGATGTGTGTGGTCTAGCGTTGTCCTGATGGAAGACGAAGCCCTCTCTGTTGATCAGTTTTGGCCGTTTTTTCGATTGCTTGCTTCAATTTCATCAGTTGTTGACAATAAAATGTAGAATTAATCGTTCGTCCAGGCTGGAGCAGCTCATAGTTCCTTTCATGATTATTTTCCAATCCCACCAAGCACTCTGCATAACCTTTCGATGCGTCAATCCTTTACATTGCGTGTGACCATTTTTTGAGCTTCACCGTACGTGGACCATGATCTGTTTTGCACTTTATTGTCGTATTTGATCTACTTTTCGTCTCCTGTTACCATTCGCTTCAGAAATGGTTCGATTTCAATTTCGTTTCAGTAAAAAATGTCAGATGTTAATTCGGTCGATGAAATTTTTCACAGACAATTCTTGTGGTACTCAACCATCGAGTTTCTTTTTTAAATGATTCAAAACTGTTTGATAATAAATGTTAAGTTCCTTAGCGAGGTCATGGCTGCTTATGTGACGATCCTTTCCATAATTTCATCGACTTTTTCAATGATAGGTCGGCCAGAACAAGGTGCTTCTTTCACATCGTAATTTCCAGAACGGAAGCGAGCGAACCATTGTTGTGCTACATAAACTGAAACTGCATCGTCTCCGTAAACTTCACAAATTTCATTGGTTGCGTGGTATTCTTTCCTTTTTTATACAAAAATTTTAAAATATGTATAGCGAATTTTTTCATTATTTTCATTAATTTTTGAACAGCTGTAACTTTTTTTTTGGAACTTCGCCGAATTTAGTTTAGTTTTTTGGTTACATAAAGCTTAGTATCTTGCCTGTCCCACACTATATGGTATGACGCAATATGAATGGTAGCACTGGAGATATACGAATGTAATGACATCTATTGTCAAAATACGAAAAGACTTTTTCGACTACCCAATATTTTCCAAAATTATTGTTTGGAGCCCTATTATGCGTAGAAAATATTCTTTGGCTTGAAATTTTTTTAGTTATTTTAAGTGACATTTACTGTACATTCAGTATATCCTTAAAGATGGTTATTAATGGATTACCCACCTATTTGACGTAGTACTATATTTCGGGTAGTATAAAATTTTGTTTTATCTTATCGATTGCTAAAATGTTCTCAGAACCCAATAAGTTCGGTTCTTCTCAATTGTACTTTCTTGAAGTCTTAAATTGTCTCAGCAATTTAATTAAGTCAACAATTAATGGTCAAGAATATGCTAATTGATTCAATTAACGATAACCTAAAGTTAGGTTACCCACTTTGTGTTTTACACAGCGCTTAATTGAGTCAATTTGGGAATTTTCTTTGAGGTAATTTGGTAAATGACTAAATTAAGCTTGATAATTTGACAAACTGGATAAGTAATTTGGCTGAGAGTTTGACAGATGCTTTGTGAAATATTCTGCAACCAAAAGGCTATATGTTTAATTGTTTCCTGAAGACTTAACGAATTGATTTTGCTTTGACGAGATGAACTCGACGACTGTTGATTTAACCCGCTTTAAGTATTAATAATTGCTCAGTGTATCGCTTAATTATGTGCGATAAAAACTACAGCGCGAAACAATATTTTTTTTTATCTAAAATCAGAAAACGGAATATTCGAAAATAAAATTTTTTACTTGGAAAAGTCAGCAAATAATTTCTAAACTAGTAGAGAAATCTCGTGCCAAGACTTAAAAGTTAAATCTGATCAACAATTTATACACGTACTCACTTAACATTCCTAAAATTGCCAGAAATGTGCTCATTCTCAATGATATCGTGAGTGTGAAATTCGGAGTAGTTGTAAATAACGGTCTATAGAAATTAGATTAGACTAATTGCTTTCCATTCAACGGTAATTCGTAGCTATTTGAGCAATAAACGTGTAAGCAGGTACTGTTAGTAGAATTAAACACCAATTAGGAAATGATAAACAAGATAACCAAGCTTGAACAACATGTGTGCCTGAAGCGACGAAATTAAATTTTTACTGCTCTAGATTGTAAAGTAGTTACATGCCACACGAGTGAGTCAGTTATACACATGAGGCACACAAAAAATTTCATATATGATTGTTGCTTAAATTCTTGCCGAAAAAACTGGAAGCCACGTCCATATGAGTACGAAAACCCCGAAAATAGTTGGACGACAGCAAACGTGCGCTGTTCTTACCCAATTTTTTTCTACTTTTAATTTTCTATGTCCCGCTGTATTGTATTGTGGTATTTTCACACAAAATTTGGGTCAATTGAATGCTTGAAAACTGGTTCGACGGTGGCAATTTAGTACGTGCGAGCATGGAATTTCCAGCAGCAACAACAATCAAGCGGTAAATAAAGTAAAGGCAGATATAGGGTGGAGTTAAACGCGAAAGAAACTTAATATGAGTATGGCTTGTAAAGTAAAGCTAGGTTATGTACATGTACGCATGTGTTCTTCATAATTTGGACTCGGCTCTTGGTTTGAAATTGTCGTCTACTTTTTTTAACTTCTGCAATATAAATTTTCTGATTTTGGTAAGCAATTCTTCCAAGATCAACTTCGCTTCTCTTATGTGTTTGTGGATTCAGTAGTTTAGTTTACGGAATAGGTCTCTAGTTTGGTTAATCAACGGCACTCAGGGCCTGAACCCTGAACCTGTACGCTTAAAAAAGTCTCGATAACAGCATTTATGGATCACGCTCTAAAAAAGAACTGATGGAGTTAGAAGAGGCACTTGAAAACTTTTGTTCAGGATCTTGTTCAACGGACAAGAAGATATTTAAGTGCTTTCTCTGTTTTCATATATCAGGTTAGGTTAGGATAATCTGGTAGGCCAATACCAGATGGAGTTCAGTTCTCAGGTCCAAGAGAAGTAGTCATGCTTCAGAGAAATGTTCCATTGTTTCCCTGGTGTCCTGCTCTGGACATTTCCTGCAGTCCTGGATATATTGTTTCTCGGATATTTTTTGTTTTGCTCCAATTAATAAGATCTAAGCTCCCAGTGCCCTTGAAAGATTCGAAAGCACATAGTGAATTTTGCTGGACAACACCGTCTTTTTTAGAGCAATCACTACCAGAATTGCTTGCTGACAGTGAGCTCGAAGCTAGTGAAGGAATGCACGACCGCACTGGCGTAATCACCAGGCTACTTCTACTAAAATGGGAACGAGCAGGGTTCCCCTAATTCAAACGGGGGGCTGAATCCATGGGCTTCGCACGAGCTTAGCAAGCACTTGTGGGATTGCGAAACCTTCTGCCCCAGAGTGGAACACAAAAAGTCCATTGAATTGCATGCTCTTAGCAAACCTCACATCGACGCACTGATAGACGTCCTAACTGGACATTGTCGCATTGGATCTCACGGAGGACACAGTTTGTCAAAGTTGCAATTAGGAAGTTGAAGTGGAAACATTTAGCAACTTTCTCCTCCACTTTCCAGCTTTCGGCTGGAGAGTAAAATTGAATCAACTCGGTTGCCCTACTTTTTACCCGGTAAATCGGGTGGATTTAATATTAGCCGCCTCAGTAAATGTTTGGCAGTCTCTAGGCATTTTGTCGATAGGCGACGGTCTTTTTGAACCATATCTAGGGGTTCGGAACATCACATCGGGCAAGCGTCTCCAGTAGTCCAAGTGGTATTATTCGTGGCTTAACGAGAAATCAGCCTATTTATCTAACCCCGCCTCCCTACCAGAGGTTGTGGACCAATTTGGAATACCAAGCAGTTATGACCTCAAAAAAAAAGTTGAAATCCAGCTTTCATGTTAACAGACAAATCAGTCAGGATTTTTTCCGTTCTTAAAACAATTTTATTTTTGAACCTCCCTCTCTTTTCAAAGCCTCGGATCGCTTAATTTTAACGTAAGTTTAGACGTTGTCAAGCTTTTCACTCAGCTATTCTGTACTGCTGACAATATATCAATTTAAACGAGTTGCGCGTTCGTTTCACCACTCTCTAGGTGTTGTACTCGGGTATAAAAAACAAGCTTACCGCACAGCTGATAATAGCTGCTCTCGTTATACATATTTTTCGCCTCCTCTCCACACACACACGAGTACTTAAATTGCCTGGTGTGGCACGAAACTTGCGCGACGACGCTTTAAGTACATGTGTGCATAACTATAGCAACATTGTTGGCAAAAATAGTACAACAACAACAATTTACGAATATAATTTGCAATAACAGCTGTGGAAAGCGCACACAAATTACCCACTAACTCCATTACCACGAGTGAGTAGCTGTCGGCAAATTCCGTGGTCGAGACACACACACACCAACTCAAAACATATCTGTAAACATATACGGCTCTGTAACACTCGGTTCGTATAAGGCCAGGACTAGAGCAAAAATTTTAAAAATTCACTTAAAACGATTTGCGGCAACTTATCCGTTAAGCGCTCACCTCCGGTGCGGTGAGCGAGAGAGGTGCTGAACCAACTCAAATGTGTTGTTGTTGATATATGCATATGTCTGCTTGTAGTTACATGTATGCGTAGGCACACTGACCAACTCAAATCGGACTAATAACAACGCGCGTTGTTGTTGTTGTTGCTGCTGCTTGGGCAGCATTCTTGTGCTGAAAACGCCACTGCTTTGATTGGCATAAATGGGCAGCCACTGCTTGATTCCTGCGCGACATATAATCTTTTCCGTAATCACTTCATTCATTGCCACAACATTCAGCACGAGATTAACAGCGCACACATACACACACACACACATGTACACTCAAGCACCTCTATGTCTATGGTTTGGCGCAAGTGGGCGTTTCGCCAGCAACCGGCAGCGCCACATCATGCCACTCTCATTCGTTTTCAATTGAATTTAATGTTCTTTTAAGGTTCTAGGTACATAAGTGGACCCGACACTGGAGTGGGCTTTCGTCGCAGCTTCGCTTCTTATAGAAGTGCTAATGCGCTGCGACTTTAAGTGCCAATGTCTATGTGTGTAGGTGAGTGTATATTGCCGTGGATCAGCTGTGTCGGTAGTCGTCAGTCGTAGGTAGGCGTTAATTTGATTTGCTGTTAAATTGCAATTAAAACGAGTACTCGCTCGCACTACTAGATTTATGCTCAGCCGATCGTTAGAGCAAATTAATTTGTAATGGAATGGAAAGGGCGAAATTCTATGAGTGAACTGGGTGTTGAATGTGTCAGCAAATCTACACTAATTGGTGTTGATAAAAAGATGACACCATAAAGGCACACACCTAGATGTTTTTGTGAATTATGTTTATAAATATTTTAAGAATGCACAGTAAGCTAACCGAAAACTAACAGAATACACTTCTTCTTTTTTATTGGTTTATGCGGTTCTTCCTCTTCTCTGCTTGGCGCCAAGTGGAGATTCCAAGCGAAGCCAGGTCCTTATCCACCTGGTATTTCCAACGGAGTGGAGGTCTTCCTTCTTCTCTGCTTTCCCGGCGGGTACTCCATTAAATACTCTGGAGATCTATTTGGACGGCATGACCTAGCCAGCGTAACCGCTGCCTCTTAATTCGCTGCACAATGTCGTCATATATCTTAGTTAGCAGATTTGGGTTGCAGGTTCCGATGAGCTGCATGATTTGTTCCAGTTGCGGTGATGGTGCAGGATCTATATTCTTTCTCTTGGCCGGCATGCGATGTCTTTCCTGTCGACCGCTACTAGACTGGCTCCCACGTATATCTCTCCAATCTTGGTTGTTCCGGTCTAAAGCTGGACCGATCCTTCGTTATCCCATGCTATCATTTTGATCTCTGATCTTGCAGTGAAAAACTCGAATTGCTTAATCGCACTTGAAGAGCCGTGTTTCAGGATGTCCCTCATCCATCACGCCAATATTATTCCGGGCCACATCATTAAACGATTTTGCGAATGTCACGCCCTTTGTCTACGGCCTTTTGGCTGACGGCTTACATCTGTCTCTTGCTAACGGTTCGAGCTTAAAATTGAATAGAACCACATTCACGCAGTTAATGGATTCTTGGAGCTCAGTTGTAAGCTTCTTATTGGTTGGTGATTGCAGCTACAGCCTTTTCAACAGGAAGGCAGCACGTAAAACTTTGTCATTCCCTGGCAAACGCACTACTAGCAGCAACATTTTCTTTATCTCCATCTCTTCCCTGTTTAGTAGTCCTACTTTGGCTACTGGTTTTGGTTCCGGCTGCCGCTAGAGTTGTTGCCTTCCAGAAGCTTGATTTCTGTCTTTGTGTTGGCTGCTTTCGAGGTCGAAACAACTAGTTCCCTGCGGCTTTTTTCAGGAGACTCTTTTTTGTTGTTAGGGGAAATATGTCCGTTTGTTTATCGTCCCTACCACGTAAGGAGGCCCTCTTGTCACGGAGCTCGAGGTATCCATAAGCTCCGTTCGAACCTGGGTATTTAAGAGCCCCCAACCAGGTTGATTCCTGGCACGGGTCGCCCTTTCTGTTCTGTTTGATAAAATTCCGGGTTCGTTCCAGTTACATTGACTCAACAGTCATGGGAACGATCTATTACCGTCACCGACACCGTCGGTCAAGGTTCAGCGGGAAATTCTGCAGAAACTCATAAAAAACTAATATTTTCTGAGCTTTTGACCCGACGCTCAGTCCATGGGTGTCCATTTATTCCATTCACCTCATTTTGATTTATCGATTTGTATACCCTTAAAATGAAATTGTCGTAAGGAAAAACTTGTTTTCATTTCTTTCTTTTCTTGCACTTTCTTTATTGAAAACTACAACAAATCCTTTAAGTGGCTGTCGTTCATTTTACCGTAATACGAAGTTTTTGTTGTTTTCTTACGACCTTTCAAATCTTACCAATTCCTTCTCACCTGCAGCGCCTGTGTTTAAAAAATATGAGCACTTTCAAATATTTTATGATTTTTGCTCCATAAAAGCATAATATCCCTTACAACTTCCAGACACTTTGCTTCGGTTTGCTGCAATTTGCCATTCCAATGACATAGAAAGAAAGATGTGACATGTTACAAGCGAACAAATGAAGGCAACACTTTGCAGCAAGAACAATTTATGGTGCATACAATGTATGTATATGTTTCGTGGATTTCTTTAGGTATAAGGGGTGTGAATATTTGAACAAAAGGTGTTTTTTCGGAAAAAAAAAAATTTTCGTAATCCTTTGATTAAGACTAGAGAACATAAGTCTTACTATAAACAAAAATAATATTTATATCATCATCAAAAATTAATAAAATTTCGTTTCTGCTTTTCAAACTAACCGATCAACTAACCTATCAACTAACCGATACAAACCGACCTATAAAAATTAGTTTCTTGTATAAGAAACTTTTTTATTTAACAAGATATCTTCACGAAATTTGATATGAATTTGTGTCAAAAGCATCGCTATCATCTCCGAAAATATTTTCTGGATCGGACCACTATATCTAATAGCTGCCATACAAACTTAACGCACTAAATTCAGTTCATATATGGAAACCCTTTTTAATCAACGAGATATCTTAACCAAATCTGGTATAGATTATTATCTAAAGCATGGCTATAATCTCCGAAGGAATTGTTCAGATCGGACCACTATAGCATATAGCTGTCATACAAACTGACCCATCAAAATAAAGTCCTTGTAGGAAATTTTTTTTCATTTTACTAGATAACGGAACAAGATTTGGCATGGATTATTGTCTAAGATGATGCTACTATCTCCCAACATATATTTCAGATCGGACCACTATAAAATATAGCTGTCATACAAAGTGACCGATAAAAATTAAGTTTTTGTATGGAAAACTTTTTCGTTCGACCAGTTATCTTCACGAAATTTTGCCTGTGTTATTTTCGAAGACAAGGTTATAATCTTCGAAGATATGGTTCAGATCGGACCACTAGAGCATATGGCCGCCATACAAACTGACCGATCAAAATCAAGTTTTTGTATGGAAAACTTTTTTTTATCGCAAATTATCTTCACGAAAAATTAGAAAAAATTAGTAATTGCAATAATTAACAATATTTTAAATAATTATAAAAAAAAAATATTTTACTGTATATTTAAAAAAGGCAGTCATACCCCTAATACATATTTGCACCTGCATTATAATGCAGAAATAGCTGGTGTGTATGCTTTTGTCGAGCTATAAAACAGCTTCCTCTTGCGCATATATATATTTTACTATAAACATATGTATTCATACACTTACACACATACATACACATATTTTTAATAAACTCATGCTCAGGGCCAACAGCTTTTATTTGAGCTCCTTTGCGACACGTCAACGCTAGGAACGCCCTATAATGCTTGTAGCCTTATTGAATGTGTGCATGTGTGTGTTTGAGCAGTCGAAAGTTTAACACTTGAACTTGCAATTTGCAAAATTGCCAGTCAATTGTGCCGTAAAATACAGCAAAAATAGCCCGAAATATGAGTGAACACCATGCACTCAAATATAAATACATATGTACATATGTTTTCATACCCGCACCCGCTGGTGTGTGCTTTTAATGTAATGGATGTGTGTACGTGCCACCGCATGCATTGGCACACGCTTCAAGCAGCTGTAATGTTGCCACAAAAAGGCGCAAATTTACTGCAGCAAACAACTTTGCAAGTGGCAATTGGCCGCCCGAGCACAACAATGTCAAGTATGATGCCCCCGCTGCCGCACCAGCTGCAATTACAAAAATGCAGAAATGCACACACACACATGCGTAGTTGAATGCAGTTGCACATGCATGTGCAAAGTGTTAGAATTGAAGAGTATAGCGGTATAGAGGCGTGTGCAAACATTTGTGGCGACAAGTGGCTGCACAGCAAGGCAACAAAAGCGGTCGTGGCAGAGGAGCGCGGCGTTGCCACTACAACTTTGAATAGCGATTTCTGTGAAAAATACAGTAGTTAAATGGCAAATAGTCTGTCGCAGTGCAACAACAGCAAGAAAAAGCGCAAAAAATAGAGCACATCTTATTCACACACACACATATACACACATACTTTCATATTTGTACACTCGGCCACACTGACACGCAATTTAACATATGAATATTACATTTCACGAGCTCGCTTTAGAGGCAAATTAGTGCATAATTTAGCAAAAGCCACCGTTAGTTGTGTGGGTAAGTAGCCGGTCGTGCCGTTAGTTCTAAATTAAATTATTGTACTTTTTCACTGAGCTGTGTAATAATAATAAAATGTGGAAATGAAAGAACGAACGCGGAAAAAAAGTCTTAAAAAAGTAATTGTAAAAAATGTTTGTAAAATATAAAAGCTAGAAAAATAGGAACAAAAAATGTTGAAAGAAAAAACCATTAAAAAGCATTAGCATGCAACACAAATAAACAGGCCCTGAAATAGAGCAAAAATGCTACTTACATTAGGCGGGGAGCACACGTGCAGCATCGCAAGCGGTGAAGGGCGGGAAATATATACATATATGTATGTAGATTTGTATGTATGTATTTTAATGTAACAAGAAAAGGTGTTAACTTTAGCTGCAAGCTATAATACCCTTCACAAATAAAAGGAACTCGATTTTGATCGGTCAGTTTGTATGGCCGCTATATGCTATAGTAACTCGATCTGAACAATTTCTTCGGAGGTTATAACGTTGACTTGGAAAATACTTCATGCTAAATTTCATGAAGATATCTCTTCAAATAAAAATATTTTCCATACAAGAACTTGATTTTGACCACTCAGTTTGTATGGCAGCTATATGCTATAGTGGCTCGATCTGCACAATTTCCTTGGAGGTTATAAGGTTGACTTGGATAATACTTCCTGCCAAATTTCATGAAGATATCTCGTGAAATAAAAAAGTTTTTCTTACAAGAACATGGATTTGACCGTTCAGTTTGTATGGCAGCTATATGCTATAGTGGCTCGATCTGCACAATTTCTTCGGAGGTTATAACGTGGACTTGGACAATACATCATGCTAAATTTCATAAAGATATCACGTCAAATAAAAAAGTTTTCCATACAAGAACTTGATTTTCATCGCACAGTTTATATGGCAGCTATATGCTATAGTGGCTCGATCTGCACAATTTCTTCGGAGGTTATAACGTTGACTTGGATAATACTTCATGCTAAATTTCATGAAGATATCTCGTAAAATAAAAAAGTTTTTCTTACAATAACTTAATTTTGACCACTCAGTTTGTATGGCAGCTATATACTATAGTGGTCAGATTGAAACAATTTGTTCGGAGGTTGTGTTCATGCCAAATTTCTTGAGGATATCTCGTAAAATAAAAGAGTTTTCCATACAATAACTTGGTTTTGAGCCTTCAGTTTGTATGGCTGGTATATCCTATAGTGGTCCAATATCAGCAATTCTCACAGATGAGCAATTATTCAAGAGAAAATGACTTGCGCTAAATTTCAGATCGATATCTCTAAAACTGATGGACTAGTTCGCGTTCGCATATAAACTATATAAGATCCCTGACGCCTCCTTCAGTCTGTTACAAACTTTTTGACAAACTTAATATACTCCGTTCAGGGTATAAATATATGTGGTTTACATATATACTATGAAATATACTGACGTAGTACCGCGCTCGAAAGCATCTAAGGGCTGTTAACCACTTCTGGCCGACTCTAAGCCCATTGTGGTACCAAAATGTATACTTAAGTGCGTGCGTCTGCCGCCCCTCGCGTGTCCATAATCTGGTTAGCAAAGTGCTGTGTGTCAGCTTACATACTACATACTATAGTTTTCTAGTTGGAATATGTAACATATATGTACATATGTTTGTAAGCTTCTAACTGTCAACGTCATAAAGACAACATATTAAGGCGTTAGAATGTGAGAAAAATAACTTTTAAATAAACAAATGACAAGCATAACAGCAAAAAGCTGTAAGAACTAATAATAGCAAAATATGTATGTGCTAAAAAAACATTTGTGGAGGTTGGACAGTAAAAAAAAACACGGAAAATTACTTACATATGACTTCGACAGTTATTTTTTCATAGTTTCATAAAGCTGCAAGAGTGGCTTAACGTATTTTGGAAACCGTGAATTTGTCAATTTCAGAAAAAGTGTCTATATATATATACCCTACCAGGTTAAGTCATACAATTGTTCAAAAATCGATGGTTCTCACTTGGACAGATATTCGTTCTTTGTGTTGCCCATAAACTCTTAAAAGTGGATCACGAGATCCTCATTCATCAACGAAGCGCTTTGAGTTTATCACAATTTTATTAAGTCGGTTGATATCAATCCCAAAAAAGAAAAAACCACAAAAGATATGTAGAGACATTTCACTTAGTCTGACCAAAGCCGGGCGTCGGACAGTCGCACTGTGTATGATAGTGTCCAATAAGAATATTTACAATTGCGGCGAGATTGACTTTTCTATGAGCCAGTAGTTCGGAGGACCACTTACAGTTCGCTCTGGGCCAGAAGTGTCTCGCAGTCGTCCAAGTTCTTTTTCTTCCTGAGCTCCCTGGAGGTTCAAAGGTCCAAGAATGCCAAAAAATTTCAGAAAACCGACCGGTTTCAAACCGTATAATAAGAGAGAATAGGTGCCCTCCATAGCAAGCTCTTCGGCTTTCCAGTTTCAGGCAATTCCGCAGTGACCGTATGGAGAAAGCTTCAAGCTCTAACTAATGAAAAAATGCACTTCTTGAATGGTTTTGATTGATGTATGCCCCTCTCTGAAAGAAACTGCCCTTCGAAGCAGGACATCTGTCTGGACACACCGTCAACGTCAAGTTTTACGTAGAAATCCTCAAGAGCTTCAAAGGAAGGGCGCCCTACATCCCAGATTTATTTAATTTCCTTTCCTGAAAAGGCCGATGAAAGACAAGCATTTTGAGACGACAGAGGGGATTCAAGCAGCATGCATCCCGGCTCTCAAGACTTTTCCAGAGAATGACTTCAGTGACGCCTTCAATTCTTGGAAATCGCGCTGGCAGCACTGCATCGACTCAGTTTTTAAAGAAGTCCTATGACTTTTCAGACAAACCCTGTGTTAAAAAATATGCCAAGCGTTAGACAGATCGATAAACAGTAATATTGAGGTTTTCCATGATCCTTGCGAGGTTATGTCCTCCAGAGAGAGAGCTAGTTCACTAGGCTCCCCTTTTATGTCCCCGGAACCCAGTTTAGATGTATCCGGTTGCACATTGATAGGCAGTTCAGCCTTCCTATACACTCCTCCCCTAAAAGCGATTTTATCTCATACGCTAAGATCGCCTTTAGTGCCGCTTGACTATCGCTAAGTATAGTTGCGGTGGAGATTGAGTTCTGCACACTGACTTAAAGCAAAGACTTCTGCTTGAAAGATGCTCGGAAAACGTTCTATTGATATGGATAGGCACGGTATGCAGTTCCGTTATGCCTGCTTCAATGCCTTCCGGTTCGAGCCGTCAGTGTACCACTGGAGCGTGTGTCGAGCGTGGAGTCATGCCACTCCGCCTTACTGCCTAACCTAACCCTAAAATTCTTTGTAAAGTTAATCCTCTTCGTAACGCCGTCCCTTGGAAGAACGACCAGTGCTGTATCTTCTCCTACGGGCCTTTATTTGTAGAGATGACATTACCTTCCCTTTGCCGTCACCCTTTGCTGCCATTAGCAGCAGGGTTTGTTCAGCTAATAAATGCAAGAATTTTGTCTATATTCGAGGAGTTCTAAAGAATTCTTGAAACCTCAAACAAGGTTTAAGAATTATTAATTTTAAGGAAAAAAATATATATAGATGTTTGTATATATTGAAACTAATATTTTTCAACATTTATATTTTATTTTATTTTTTTTTTATAAAAATACATTATTATGCTTTTAATAATTAAGAAATATATTAAGTTATATATTTTATATATTTTTTACTTAAAGAAACTATTCAATTACTGCTGAAATATTTAATGTGCAACTTAAGTAATGGCCATAGCAGCGCCCATCCCTCATAGGCCACCGGCACTTGCGTGCTTAAACGCCATTGCGTGCGTCGCCTTGCGTTACACTTTAGCGTATGCCAACATATTTCGTACACGCATGCGAACGAGCACACACATACCGTGACGTTGTCAAAGTGCTTACCAATTTTATAACACCGTAAACTTGTCACAATGTTGCATTTAATTAATAAACAAAAACAAAACACACAACGCCCAAAAGCCATGGGCAAGTCTACATATATATTTGCATTGCGCCTAATTGGACGCACCGGCGTAAATAAGCGGCATTTGCCGGCTGATCTGTCACAGCAAAGGCATAACATGTCTAACAACATAACATGCCCACCACCCTCAGCGCTGACACACCGCACCCACCGGCAGCTTATGTAGCCTATGACCCATTTTGGTGCTATGAGGTATTTGACTGACTTGGCCTGTGTGGCTCTTGACGTTTGTGGCATAATAAATAGTATTGTAAAAAATGGTCAAAAATATATATGTATATATTATGCATATATTTCACTGAGAAAACGTCAGCAATTGTGCTCAGTGCCCATTCACATCGCTCATTTGCCCTTTTTTGGGCTCGAAGCATTTAAATTACGCACGAGTTGGCAGCACTTATGCGCCTTTTGGTCAGCTAGAATAGTGAAAGTTGCCTTTTTTGTTGGTTTTATAACTATTTAATTTTTTTTCAAAACTAATGCATGGGAACTTGTAGTTGCAACCAGTAATGTCGATAATTCCATTTGAGGTCAACAATAAATTAATTTAAAAAGAAATATTTATGGCTGTTGGTCGGTTGGTCTACGCCCTGCAATTAAAATGCTAAATGTGACCATATGTCGAGCATGTGATAACTATAAATACGCCCATAAATATCTATCACTTGTGGTTAAGGTATGGAAAACATTGCTTTCAGTTAGTAATTAAATCTTCAATATTTGTTGTTGACATTTCTAATGATTTAACTGTCACATGTCATCTGTTTAGTTGCAAGTCATAAATAAAGTTATCAACACAGCCACACATTAAATACAAAACCATCAAGTCGTATATTTCCTTTTTCCAGAAATATTTCATTTTCACTTGCATCGCGTATCATAATTTTCAAAATTTTTCATTTATTTTCTCCTCCTTGTTTTACAGCGCCTCCTCTTCACTGTTGCTTGTCAGCCCATTTAATTTCGGTTTTCATTCATCTCTTTGCATTTTCATCAATAGTCAACCTTGAAAATTTCATTTCGATTTTCGCCCGAGGTTTCGACTGTTACCACCAACACTGGCTGACAGTGACATTGCCATTGCCACAGGAATTTCCTCAATACTCATTTATTATTTGGCAGTGTTCTCGCATGCACAGTGGGTACTTTGCCAAAATCTACTTGACAAACCTTCAAAATGCTGCATAAATAATTGAAATGTACTTGCACTCACATGTATAGATAAAACTGTAGAGAGTGGATGCGTAAAATACCCTTTAGGAACTTCTATAAATATTGAAGAGATGCAGTTTTTTGAGAGAGCGAGTGTATTTTTTCTGAGCTTAAATTGGTGTTATTGAGTAAAAAATCGATGGGTTAGAACAAGGGAGTAATGTTTGATGCTTAGTTAGACGCTTGGTTAGATAGGTCGCCCCTAGACTGCCTAGTGTAGTCCTTTGTGAAGTCAAAGAAAAGAAGAGATCTTTTATTCGAACTTATGAATTAGTAAACGCTTAGTAGCCAATATAAATTTGTATAGGCGTTTTATTTCCACTCCCGTCAGTTCAGTGGAATGTCTTAAGTGTTTAAGCCTTGACTTCACAAGCGCGGGACAGTCAAGAAGGAAGTGCTGAGTTGTTTCCATCCCAACTTCTTCCAAACGGTTTCTGCAGATAGTCTGGTAAATCTTACAAGCATGAACGCCAATAGACCTGTTAAAATCCTCTCAACTAGGGAGAGACTAGTCCTACTGAGGACAAAAAGATCACTAGATCTCTTGCCATCGATATTGAGCCAAAAGGCCTTTGCGACGCACCGTCTGGCGCTGAACACGCTTTCTCGAAACCCAGCTTCCACCCCAAGCTTTAACCCAACGTAAAGAAACTCCTCACCCCTTTCCTCCAACGGCTTCCTCTCACCCACAACTCCCTCGTCGGTATATGGGCAGAGAAGGACTCGCCAGAGCTCGGTTTGGTGACTCCATGATCCAAGTGATCCAGTATGAAGTCGAAGCAAGTGAGGACCTCCGAGTGTTCAGATACGTGTTCTTTTAAAAACTCAGATTCTCTGAGTCTGATAGCAACTTTCGACGCCATACACCTGCCAACGATGTCTACGGGCACAGTGTGCAAGATGGCATTAAGTGCCATAATTGGAGTCGATTTTACTGCACCAAACATGCTGATGAGCGCCGCTCGTTGAACGCTCTCGAGTTTCTTTGCAAGTGTGGTCTTTTCTGAAGCCCTCCATCATACAGGGTAGGCCATTTAAAGTTGACCCATTTGTTTGTTTGCCAAAATTAAGGCGTCGCGGATAATCAGCTGGGTTTAGTTTTTGTGCCATTTGAATTTTATATGGAAACATCTTCAAATCTTTATGAATTAAGCGTCGGAGAGTGGTGCGAGAGATGTCTAATTCCTGAGAGCGGCGATAACTCGATGTCGATGGAGTCTCCTCAATACTGGCTCGTACAGCTTCGATATTTTCATCAGAACGTCTTGTGCGTTGTCTGGATGCATGACTGGCATTACTGAGATTACCGGTGTTCACAAATTTTGCGTATAAAGACTTAATTGTGTTCTTAACTGGAGCACTTTTCACTTTATTTTTTTTGCGAAACGCACGTTGAGTTAACACAATTGAAAAGTTATTTTGAATATAAAGCTGAACAATTTCAGCGCGTTCTTTTGGAGTGTACTGTTCCATGGTATAAATTGTCTTCGAATGACGCTTCTAACGCGATATGACATTAGCCGATTTGTCAGCGCTGTTAAAAGTTACAGCGTTGCCAGATGGGTCAACTTTAAATGGCCTACCCTGTATAAAGACTCCATAGATTATTATGGGCTTAACTATGACGTCGTAGAGTCAGAAGATACCTCTCGGTGAGAGGCTCCACCTTTTGCCAATGGCTCCTCTTGCAGTATAAGCCAATCAATGCCATTTTCAGTTTCTCTTCGATGTACGGCATACATGAAAGCTTGCTATCCAAGATGAGCCCTAAATATTGCACTGTATTCGTCGGTTGCAGACGCATGTCTCGCATTTGCGGCCACCGGGATCTTATATCTTCTAGTAATCTCGCTTTTACTTGGGTTGATGTCGACCAACCACTTCTGACTGTCCAATTTGCTACGACGCTGAGATACCCCTGCGTAAACTCGTACTCGGTACTCAAGAACCTTTAACCATAAGTGCTATATCGTCTGCATAGGCAATGACCAGGATTCATAGAAGAGCAGGGAGAACTCCGCCTTAAGGGGTATTAATGACGATTATTGGGAGATATTTTAGAATATCTACCCTTAACTATCAAATTATGAAAATATTTCGATTTTTTCAAATTTCTAGGTAAAAATGTTCCCTTATGTTTTTTTCAGTTTTTTCTTATATTCAAAATTGATCTTTTGATCTGCCTTAATTACATATCCATATATCTGACGCTTTTGCGCCAAAATGTAGGCAACAATTCTACATACTGTGTATTGATACTACATTCAGATAGGATATAGATAAATTAATTGTAAAAATTTTTCGTTAAATTTTTTCACCGTTCAGAAGTTTCTTACAATACTTTGCCTAAGTCAATTAGTTCTGTAAGCACTGCTGCACTAAAATTGTTCTTCAATAACATGAGTTATTTTTCATACAGGGTATTGTCTCTCACTTGACTATTTGAACAGTTGTATTGGTATTCTCTTTCGAATGTCATTGCCAGCAATTGTCTTTGTGGTTCTTTTATTTAACTTAAATTAAAGTTACTGCTCTCGAAATGTTATATAATAGTCGAACTTGCATGATACATTAGAAGTTAAGTGACTGAATGACAAATATGACATGCAGGTATAAATTTATAGAAGAAAGTGTGAATATACATAGTATGTATATGTATTTAGATATTTAAAGAGAATAGAAAATGAAAGTAAGACAGCATCTTACCTTAGAACGATAATTTTACTACAATTTCGAAGTAGGAATCCTGAGTTTCTTTTTTAGTTATTTATGTACATATATACAGTTTTCAGAATCAATAATTTGGTTATTAATTCGTCTACATATTACGAGGTTTGTTCAAAAAGTATTGCGAATTTTGTATTTCTTAAGAAAGTGATTATTTCTAAATTAATGAATATCTATTTCCTCGCCTTCAAAGTAATGACTTCCGATATATTGCAGTGCTGCCAGTGTCTTTTCCAATTCTCAAAGCACTTAAAAAAGTCATATTTTGTGCTCTATCTCCTTAATAGGGAATAAAAATAGTCACAGGCGGTCAGAACTGGGGAATACGGTGACTGTGGCATCATTAATGTTTTGTCTCTAGAAAAACACTGTCGTTTTTTTATAAAAAACATCTCGACCCCGACTCATACCAAAATCATTGGTTAAAATCGAATTGCACGAGCCAATCGATATGTTTAGTTCCTCAACGATTTCTCTAATGATAATTCGACGATTTGCCATTACTATTTTCTTCATTCCATTAATATTTTCGTCTAGTGTTGACGTGTTTGGATTTCCTGCACGTTCCTCATCGTTCACATATTCACGACCCTCTAAGAACATTTTTTGCTACCGATAACCCTTGATTTATCTACGGCAGCTTCACTATATGTAAGGGAAATGATTACCAACATAACGCAACAAAATAATCGAAAATCGAATGCCTGTAGTCCGTGGAAATTCAATATTTTTGATGATTTTTGTACAAATATCATATAATTGTTATCAATCTCACACATTATGTTAGTTTGTACGAAAGTTTGGGAACTTCTGTTGTTTCTTACATTCCGATAGATCTTTGTAGTTGATATGAGGTATGATGCGTTATCTAAACCGATTTTAATCGATTTTTAGCTTCTTTTTTACAAGATCAAAAATTTTCCTATGGATTACAAGAAAAAATTATCGATATTAAAGTTATCGATAAACAATTATGAATTTTTAAAATCATCGATAAAAATGTCGATATTAAAGTCAACAATAAAAATATCGTTATTAAATCGTTATTAAAGTCATCGATACAAATGTTGATATTAAAGTCAATAATTAAAATATCGATATTAAAGTCATCGATAAAATTATCGATATTAAAGTCATCGATAAAATTCGATAAATTAGAGTATTCGATAAAAATTATCGATATTAAAGATCGATAAAAATTTTTGATATTAAAATCATTGATAAAAATATCGATATTGAAGTCATTGATAAAAATATTTTTATTAAAGTCATCGATAAAAATATCGTTATTCAAGTCATCGAAGAAATATCGATATTAAAGTCATCGAAGAAATATCGATATTAAAGTCATCGAAAAAATATCGATATTAAAGTCATCGATAAAATTTATCGAGATTAAATTAATCGATAAAATTATCGATATTAAAGTAATCGATAAATTTTTTAAATTCCAGCCTAAATTGGGGTTAAGAATTTCTAAAAAAGTTATTGTTAGTTAGTTAGTCCCCCCTAATATGAGAACAAAATAAACCACATAAAATGGAAAAAATAGGTTTTTACAATTTCTGGATACATCTAGACAGTTAGTTATTAGTTTCTTCAGGCTTCGTCGGACAAATTTTATTTTAGTTAAAAATAAATCACAAATAGCGCATTTGCCTTTCAGAGCGCTCATCTTCTAAACTACTCTTATCAATTCTCCGCATTGTCTGTAGACGATAAGTGGCACACATTTTGTCAATATTTAATTAGAAAGAAAGTTATCATATTTATAAATATGTGGTTTTATTTAGTTATTTTCCGTTGATCAGTTGTAACGTAGTGACTCATAAATCTCAAGTACATACACAAATATTAATGTACGCGTAGCGCGATGACAATCGGCTTATATCCGTATAGACTTACATACATATGTATATGTATGTATAGTAAACAGAAAGGAAAGCCTGGCAAATTTTAAACATTAAATGATGAATGTTTTTTCTGTAATTAATTACCGTCATTCTCATCATTTTATTCTGCTCTTTTTTCTTTTAGCTTCCTGCATAAATGATGGCTTCCAACTAAGAGATATTTCTACCGAAACAAAGAAGATACCGTGGAGTCGCTGAGGCATACGCGTTGTCAATTAGTCAAATTAAAAGTAAATATACATGCAACTGCCAAAAAAATTGTGGAGAAAAAGAATAGTAAAAAAGGAACAACGCGAGGACGCTGCTGAAAAAAAGGAAAGAATAAATTAAATAAAGAAAATAAACAAGCAGCCTTAAGCCGCTTGAGAATTAATAAATTCGTGGAATACAAGCAGAAAAAGAAGTCACACACTCAACATATGTTCCACACTCACAAGCAGTCGATCGAAGACAACAACTCTACCTGGAAACACCTTTCATGAAATGACACAGCTGTTATAATTAGCAGTGACACAAACCTGAACACACGTTCCACCATTGTCGATACTGCAGTGTGAGCAACGTTGGTTTAAATAGCGAAGTGTTTTCAACGCGAGGTTCGTGTATTGTACATGCTGCTTGTGGAACATCGCACTGTCAACACACGATCGTATAAGAGATCACGGTATAAGTTCCAAACAGCAAAAACGTAGTGAAGAGCGTAAAGTGGAAGCAATAGAGCATCATTATTTAACAGAGGGGAACTGGACTAGCCATAATGGATTCTACAGATGGGCGCATTGTACGCGCTCCAGCGCGCCGTAAACGCAACGATGAGCAACTGGTCGATCGGGTGAGTACACAAATACACAAATTTATTTATTTCTTGTGCGTATGGAGCGCAGGTATTGTTATTTAATAGTACTTGGTAAGGCTGAGAAAAGCTGAAATTTTAGAACTTTTGAAGTTATCGCCAAACTTATTGTAAAACTGTGTTATTAAATATCTGAAAAATGTAAATATCGAAAAAGTTTTGTTCAGCTCGGATAGAAAAAATCTGAATACAGTAATTTAGGCATGAAATGCGTTTAAAGCTAAATTTGAGTACCGATCAGGTTGGTCAATAGGTTCCGATGGAATACATAAGTATCACCTATTCATTATTATAGAGAAGTTTCGAGGTTTTCTCATTTTTTTTAAAGAAAAAAACACAGAAACTTCAAATTTAATGGGGAATGTTTATTATCATTGGAAATATCATTCTTTGGCACTTATTTTTTGATGTTTGTCTCTTTCAAATGTTGGCCGCCGCTTCATCCGTTGAATCCAACTATCGGTGACTCGTTCGAGCATTTCGACTGGTAACTCGCGAATGACACGCGTGTTGTGTTGCTCTGAGGTCCGATCGAAGCGGGATTGTCCGCATAGACTTTAGACTTTACATGTCCACACAGGGAAAAGTATAACGGTGTGATATCACACGATCTTGGTGCCCAATGGACCGGCCCAAAACGTGAAATTATCTACTCACTGAAGTGTTCTCTCAAGAAATCCATTGATTGATGCGATATGTGAAACCAAAAGTTGCCGAGATCAAAAGCTTTGCTTCCAGGCATCAAATAGTCGGTTATCATGGCGCGATAATGGTCGCTTTTGACGGTTACGTCTTCAGCGTCATCATTTTTTAAGAAATATGAACCAACGATTCAACCGGCCCACAAACCACTCCAAACCGTTGATTTTTCATGATGAAATGGCAGCTTTTTAGTCTCTTCGGGTTGCTCTTCATCCTGAATTCGGCAAATTTGCTCGTTTACATATCTATTGACCTAGAAAAGACCCTCACCGCTAAACAAAATTTGGCTCGAAAACGTCAGATGTTCTTAGAACTTTTCGAGAGCCCATAGAGCAATGAGATGTCGCTTGGGTAGGTCGAGCAGCTTCAGGTTTTGCACAAGCTACTATCTACCACTATGAGCTTCAAGTAAAGGCAATATTTTGCCAGCAGTTGCTACAAACTATTGGAAGAAGTCCTAATCTTTCCAGATTAGTGTTTCTTTACAAATAAACTGCGCTGCAAGTGCATATTTTCTGCTTTAACATCCATTAAAATTTATTATTTTCTATTTAATTTCCATTGAAAAAAAAGTGTGATTAATTTTTATTAAACCGCATTAATGGCGCTGGAATAAAGAATTTTCTCTTTGCACGAGCCATTTCTCGCATATGCAAAACGCCACCACCTCCACCGCGCCACCCGCCAACAACAATGGGCGCGATTGTCTTACAGCTCAGCCGCGGTTCTGTGGCGATCGCATGCGACGCTAAGCGTTGATCACTGCCAAGCTTTGGAATCGTTAGACGCTGCTGCCAACACCACAAACCGCACAATTGTCTGCGGCGATCGGTCGCATGCGAATGCCAATGCACTCTAATGAGTGTAATACGAAAAGAAATGTGGTTGTATGTAGGTGTGTTGGTGTGTTTGTTTGCATGAGCTCATATGCAAATCTGCTGTGGCATAAGGAAATCCAAAGCGGTTAGAAATGTAAACGCATTTGTGGCGTTTTTTGTTTCATATAGATTTTTCTGCGGCGTTTTTATACCCTGAACAGGGTATATTAACTTTGTCACGACGTTTGTAACACCCAGAAGGAAGCGTCGGAGACCCTATAAAGTATATATATAAATGATCAGGATGTTGAGCTGAGTCGATTTAGCCATGTCTGTCTGTCTGTCCGTCTGTCCGTCTGTCCGTCTGTCCGTCTGTCTGTATATATACGAACTAGTCCCTCAGTTTTTAAGATATCCTTTTGAAATTTTGCAAACGTCATTTTCTCTTCAAGAAGCTGCTCATTTGTCGGAACGGCCGATATCGGACCACTATAGCATATAGCTGCCATATAAACTGAACAATCGGAATCAAGTTCTCATATGGAAAACTTTCGCATTTGACAATGTATCATCACCAAATTTGGTATGGATTATTTTCTAGGGAAAAAATTTAATATCCGAGAAAATTGTTCAGATCGGTTAACTATAACATATAGCTGCCATACAAACTGAACGATCGGAATCCAGTTCTTGTATGGAAAACTTTCACATTTGGCAAGATATATTCACGAAATTTGGTATATAATATTTTCTAAGGCAACAATGTAATCTCCGAAGAAATTGTTCAGAACGAGTTACTATAGCATATAGCTTCTATACAAACTGGACACATAGTTACTAACAGAAATGCACCTGTGAAGGGTATTTAGCTTCGGTGCAACCGAAGTTAACGTTTTTTCTTGTTGCTGCTTCCTTTCGCGCTGCATTATCGTGCAACATTGGCTTGCGATCGCCTCAGCGCAGGCACTTTTCCATCCATCTATCTAACGAGTGGATATCCCGTGTGTTTTGCTGGAGCTTTGATTTATCTGGGTTTGTTCTGCTCTTGTTTGTTGGTTGCTTTGTATGCAATGTTGTTGCTTTTCATCAACAACAGATATGTATGTATAAAGGCAGTGGCGGCGACGGCGGAATTGTCGTTGTTAGACAACTTTTTCCGACACTCACACCACCATCCAACAGCAACAACAACCAAACGGTGGCTTTGGCAAATAAATGGTGCGATAAAATTGCAATTGTCTACTTATGTTGTTGTTGTTGCAATTGTTGTCGTTGTTATTATTATTGTTGTTGTTGTTATTGTCATTTTTGTTATTGGTCTGCTGTTCTTTTTTTGTTGTTTTTGTTGTTGTAATTGTTGATGTTGGTGCCATTCTTCTTTTTGTTGTTGTCAATATTGTTGTTGTTGTTGTCAATATTGTTGTTGTTGTCATTGTTGATGTTATTGTCTTTGTTGTTGTTGTTGTTATCGTTGTCGCCGTTGTTGTTCTTGGCACTGCTATTGCCATTGTTTTCATTATTGTTGTTGTTTTTGTCATTGTTTTTATTGTTGCCATGGTTTTTTTTGTCACTGTTGGTATTGCTGTAATGTTGTACTCGTTGTTGTCGTCATCATCATCATCATTGGCGGCGTCCCCATCATTGTCGCCGCTGTTGTCATCAATATCGCCCAGTTGCATGCCGCGTGCAACTTGCAACAGTTAATGGCGATTTTCTCTTTGACAACAAGCTGAACTCAATTGTCAGCTGCAAATCCATAATACACACACACACACACACACCCATACAACCATTCACTGAGCGTCGTTTTTTTGTTGTTGTGTTGCCGGTGAACGCAAAGCCTCAAAGGTGAAACGTGTTTGGTTACGGATTTGTCTTGATTCCAGCGGCGTTTGCGTTGCGTTCGCCTTTCTGCTAAGAAAAATGAAAACTGTGATAGATGACTTGGTTTAATCCACAAATCAAATGTCATAAATATGGTAAAAATGTCGATCGATTGTTATGCTTTATGGGATTGAGCTAAGAAAATATCAATTTTTTTTAAATAAAATTCTTTCATAAAAAATTTGATACTTTCGCATGCAACCTATAGGCAATATTACTCAGCCAATATATTCTAGAAAAAAAAGTGCTTACTTTAGTTTGACTGATTCCTCAGCATGACGAAGTTTCATACTTCGACTGTTGTATACAGTTCTTTGTGAAATAAGACGAAGCACTCCTATAGTTGGATATCAGCTAACAGCAAAAAGCCTTGAATCTAATGCAAAACTGCTAAGGTCCTTCATGTATACCCCTAGTTCACCTGGCCATCTAAAAGTATGAGCTCCGAGGTACTTTGCTTTGATCTGGCGAAAGCTGAACATTCGATATGGAAATGTTGAAATTATTCTTCTATCTCATCATCTTCCAAACATCTGATGCAGTTGGCGTACGGTAAGATCTTACCATCTCGATCGGCCACTGTCCAGTTATAACTCCTACAACCACTGGACTTTGCTGAGGTCGAGGAATTTATTAAACATCTTTTGATTTGCTCTGGGATGGGCAGAAAAACGACCAACGCTTGCTGAGCTTCATTCATACTCGTTCCCATTCTGCAGTTATTGAGACTGAAGTCCTTGTCCTTTAAAATTCAACAGCCTTACAGTTTCCTGCAATACCGCAGAGTCCAGGCACCGAAACCAGTCAAATCATATAGTAGCATGCGGCTAGAGATAGGGAGTTTAGACATCCTTTCACCAGTCTGGAGCACACAATTAGCATGTTCAAAGCTAATATCCCTGCCCTGCTATCGTAGTGAATAGTCACCACTTTGAAGTTGGCTTGGATCCGAACAGTTGGTCTACTGCTACTTTTATGGCAGCCAGCTCTGCTTGGAAGTTGCGATAGGAAGCCTAAAACTAAAGCTGTTGGAAAGTTCCCCACAGCTAACCCAACTTCTCGCCGATTTTAAGTGGGAATCACCAGTTATCTTACATATTAGTCTTGCTTTCGATGTACAATAATACTTATCCCGTTCCTTAATAATTCAAAAACTTGGAACCTACTTATTTACCCACTCAAAATACAGTAATTTCAGAGATTTTCTAAATTTTTGCAAATTATCTTATTGTTTTAAAATTTTTGAATCCCAATTGCCATTTTCTCATGTCATTGTTAGTGATTTTCCAAGCTTCAGCGCAACTCTACTCCAAAGCCTTCCCAAGCCAGCAATGCGACACGCTCTTATTATACCCGAAGTGAGCTATTTTTAATTATTATATTATCAACTCCATTAGGCATTACAAATCTGTCTTTTGTACATTTTAAAATAAAAGTTTTCTTTATTTTTGTATTATTTTTGGCCATTACTCTGTAAGCTGATACCGGCACCTGTCTCTCGTTACTATTGTGGGGGCGTCAACGCAGCGCTGATAAATTCAGAAAAATATAAAAAACAGATGTCGGAAAAAATAAAACTCTTTGAAAACACATTCACTTCGCGTTGGCACTCGCTCACATTTTCACGCCGCCTGCCTGGCTAACCAGCCGACTGACTGACTTCACCGACTGGCATCGCATAGCGCTGGAAATCGTCACGGTGGGCGTTGTTATAATTTCACACCGCATTGAACTTTCGGTTTCTTTGCACGCCTTCGTACGATTTTCATTTAATTTTTTTCTCCCTCTCTCGTGAAAATTAGCGGCGAAACGGTTTTATTAAGAAAAGTGCAATTTCGCTTAAAAGAAAATGATACATTATGTTATATTAAAGAAAAAGTGGAAGATTTTATGCCTTTGCTTGGTTTTAATTACTTATTAAAAGAGTAAATGAAAGAAAGTAGCTGTTAGGTGAGGTTCAGAGGGACTATTTAGGGAGGCACATATAAAAATTGCTGACGTGTGAAGGCCATATATAAAACTTAAAAGAGGCTAAATGTTAACCAATCAGGGACCTTATAAATCGGCAAACCACTTTGAGTCCATCACATATTTATTGAGGCGGCTAAAGGTAGTTTCGGCTATGTCTTCAAGTTCGTCGAAAGTAAGACTACCGAGATTTTTTGGCCTCAGTTTGCAAAGGCTGAACAATGGCTGAGAAAGTGGCTAGATGTATCCACCTTATCCATACAACTTTTTTTTGACAAAGAGTGTCCGACAAAATTTTTACCTAACCTCATGAATATGCATTGTATAGTGCCCAGTAAGAACTTCTACAAGTGCGATAATTTAAAACCTCTGCCGTACTTTAGGTCCAGCACCCGGTTGCAATGCAACTGCACATTCAACTGACAAAGTGTCTGTTCTTCCCGCGTTTAGGTTCCAACTACAACCACCACGATACTCCCCTAGGTCAGTCCGCATCGGCTCCTGCTCTCCGTGGTACCATTATTACATCTCCGGTCAGACCTCGTAGCCGAAGCTACTACCAGTTGAACTTCCCTACAGCTCTGGACTGGTGGCCAGGGTTTGGAACCCATACACTCACAACTCATACAAAAGCTAACCCTAATTCCCAGCTAACGCCTTTGCAACTTAAACAATTCATGCGCTAACGACTCTAATTGTTCGGTATTTCGACTAACATCTAATCGTCAATCAGTCCAGTTAATCGCCATACCACACAGACTCTACAACTCTAGGACAGAAGCGCCTCGTAACCGCCTTAAAGAGGGCGGTTATAACAAAAGATCTATAAAAAGAGATTGAAACCAGTCAATTCTCAAATAGTTTAAGGGGATTTTAAATCTCTAGATTGAAACCAGTCAATTCTCAAATAGTTTAAGGGGATTTTAAAGCTCTATACAAATTAAGATAGTTTCTTCTTCTTCCATATGAACTGCTGTCTTGACATATTTCTATCGGTATGGGTTCGCTAAGAAACAAAATCATTCTCCAAAGTAGATAGTCTTTTTCCTCTATTTATTTACATTCCCAAAGACATCGTTAAAGATTACAATAGATTATAGTCTAGTTTTAACAATAACTCATCAGAGATGCTTTCAGAACTTGTAGGTCTTTCAAAATACCTTTCAAAAGGTTTTCAACGACAAAATTGGATTTAATCCATCACGTTCCAGTTTTCAGTGGTCTATTCTCTCTAAAATAAAATCTTTTGTCTAATTATAGTTCTAAGTCAAAATTGTCAAATTCTTGAAATAAAATTTGTCTTCTCTAACAAAATATATTTTTTTCGCCAATCGAATCATATTTCGAACAATTTTGTTTGCATCAAAAATTCAAGTTCAACGCACGCCACGTTTCCCCATACAATTAATGCAATTGCAATACCAAATAAACAATTGGTGGGTCTCTTGTTTTAAAAGCAAATGCCACTTAAGCAAGAAGCAATAACTAGAAATTAACAAAAAACAAAAAGTGACACGAACACATGAGAAACAGCAGTGAAAGAGCGCGAGAAAGCCTTTCGCAATAAACAAGCGCCTCCGAATAGTTTCGAGTGTTTGCTGAACGCACAGCTGATCGCACGAACCACGAACGCTTAGAAGAGACAAACAAAGCAGCACACAGCAGAGCGACTTTCAGCGGAGAAGAGCATAAAACGTTTGCCCTTTATGTATGTATGTATGTATCTGTGTTTGGGGAGCAACTTTCTTCAATGGCAAGCGCACGCAGCTCACTTGTTTGCTGTTCCCAGCGGCAAAAGTCAAGCCTGCTAATGAATGCGAACGTGTTGCTCTGGAGAGCTGCACACTGCAAATTTCCCAGAGTAAAATTTTTGTTGCCCTCCACTCAACTCCTCTCCAGTGCTTGTTTTTGTTTGTGTTCCCGCAGTTGGCGTGATCTGTGCTTGAATGAAAAGCTGCGGTGATGATGTGGAAAAAGTGTGTGCGCAAACGCATCGGTGTGTGTGTGTGTTTGTGGAGCTCTATTTCAGCTGTTTCTTTTTCATTGTTAGTTTTGTACAATTTTATTTTAATTTTTATGTTTTTTTTGCGTCAAACGCTCAGCGCTGCTCTTTTGCGGCGCTGTGCAGGCGAGGGAGGCATTTATTTTTCGGCACTGGAGTCTATTTGCTGCATCAGTGTTTCTGTTTTTTCAACATTTATTTTCCTATTTTCAAGCATTTTTCTGCCCGCTCACTCGAGACGATCGCGCTCTGTTGTTGTCTCCCCAACTTTTGTTGTTGTGTGTGTTGTTTTTTTTATTACTATTGTTGTATTCCTTTTACTTTGCGCTGTTGTTGTTGCCGTTTCGTGGCGCTGTTGTTATTGTGACTGTGTCTGCTTTGCGTTCGCTTGCTCTGGCTCTGGCTGTGGCTGTGGCTGCGGCGTTTGGTGGCACGGCTTGGCCAGCTGAATATGTGGCGCTTGTTGCCTGCTAGTCGCTGATACTAACGATCAGTTGGCCGCCTGTGTTTGTTTGCCTCAGACTCATTTCGAATTCACACGAGCAGTGGCTGTGTACGCGCGCCGGTTCGCGAATCGCTGTTCTATGGTACTCTACTACCAAACGTGGCCGTTTATACTGTATATTTGCTGTGCCTAGTGCCTCACCGCCTACCGCCTACAAATTGGCCGAACGTTTGTTAAAAGTTTGAAAAATCGGTAAAAACAACAACAACAGTGTATTAGTTAATTTTCTGCGCTGTTTCAACGCTTTGCGCTGCGAACGCTTGAATGCTGACGTATATTGTGCTGTGAAAAATGCCGAAAAATTATTTGAAAAATTTTTATGAAACTTAAAAATATTTTATTGCGTATTTCAACGATTTACCCGTTATTAAAAATAATCAGCGAGTGTATAAGCGAAATATTATAAATGTTTATTTTTGTTGGAAGAGTGCAAAAATTGAATTTTAAAGCAAAAAAAAAAAATTAAAGCAAACAAAAGAAAAAAAAAAAACAAATAGCAAAAACAACACTTGCATTACAAAATCGCTGTAAACGGCGTTTTAATTGGATTGCATTGCTTTTTTGTTGCATTTGTTGTTGTTATTGCGGTTTAAGCTTTTTACTATAATGAACGTTTGAACTATTTCAGTTTTTGGTGTTGTTTTTTTAATTTTCGGTTGTTTCTTTATTTTTGTTATTTTTGCAATTTTTTTTATTTTTGCGTTTTTTGCGCATTGCCTGTACATTGTTATTCGCTTTGTGATTTTCGCAATTTTCATTATTTTTCTCCTCGCTGACAGCCGTAAAATATGCAGGTGCTTGCCATTACTTTTTATAATTGTTGTTGCTTCTTTTTCATACTTTGCTTCTCATGGCTTAAAATCACACGTATTAATGTTCTTTCTAATTCTTCCCATTTATCGCGCTTTGCAAACAATTTGCTTTGTTCCGCGTTCAGGTTGTTTGTTCTGCGGTTTTTTGATTTTTTTTGCTGTTTTTACCTTCTTGTTGTTGTTTTTTCCCTTCTGTTGTTGTTTTTTAGTTTTGTTGTTATTTTTTTCTTTTTTGATTTTGTTTTTTTTTTTTTTTTTGGTATTGTTGTTTTTCATTTTTGTTGTTGTTTTTCCTTTTAGCTGTTATTTTTCCCATTTGTTTGTTATGTTTCCTTTTGTTGTTGGATTTTTCTCTTTTGTTGTTGTTATTTTTGTTGTGGTTTTTTCCTTTTTGCTGTTAAGTTTTCTGCAAACCTTTCCAAAGTTTTTCGCTTAAGCGGCCGTGCTGTGATTTTATATATTTTCCAATTTGTTGCTTTTGTTGTTGTGGTTTTGTATATTTTACAATTATTATTATGTGTCTTGTGTTTTGTTGATTTTCGCAATGACCTCGATTTTTTGATGTTAGAGTGTGTTTTTTTGCCTCTTGTTATTGTTGTTATTATTCAACAAATGTCGTTTGATGGCTGTGCTTTTGACACCGTCACCGCCAGCGCCGCCATGTTTGTTCGATTGCTGTCAAGCGGAAAATGTGGAAAAATTTGTGTGTGTCGTTAGAAAAACCATTGCGGTTGCTGTGAAAAAAGCGAGAGATAAAGGCTTACAGTTATGCTTTTTTTTCATATCACGATTTTATTTAATTTTTTATTTTTATTTTACAAAAATTATTATTTCAAATATCCTTAATAATGATTACTAAAATAGCAAAATATTATGTGAAAAAATTCAAAATAAAAAAAAAAAAAAAATATTTATAAATAAATGCGAACCCTACGTAAGTTCCCAAAAGGCAAAACTTCTTAAAAAAAAAAAATTACAAAAAATGCTTCATTTAAAAAATAAATTAAATCTATGTATGTAACTTCGCCTCTAGGCGAAAAAAATGCTGTGAGTTTTTCTAAAGTGATCAGTCTTGATCGAGAATCGATCGAATATTTCTCATTCATAGGAAGAACAGTTTCGCAAGGACGCCAAAAATATTAATTTTAATAATATTAATGTTAAATAAAAATATAAAAAAACATGTTCCACTAATTTTAGTACCACCCTATTAACATATATACACTTCTTCAAAATCAACGCCCGAAATACTTTGTAGTCTATTGACTTCGTGGACGTTCTACATATGTTTATTTGTATTTGTCATTGACCAAAATTCTCATTAAACGCCAGAACATGTTTCCAAAAGCAGCGTCCTACAAATACGCGCTTGCAACATTGTGGATAGCAACTGCAGTGCTGAATCAGATGTGTGTAGTATAATTTTTGTTCTTTTTTTTTTTATTTTATTTTTTTATTTTTCTTCTTATTTTTTTGGATTAAATATACACTTAAGTATAGTACATACATATATTGGTGGAAAATTCGGTAGCTAGAAAAATTTTATGAGAAAAATAGAAATATATTTTTCAGTTAAAAGCATGATTCTGACTTTAAAAGTTCAGGTTTCGCCACTTTTGCCTTTATTTTTAAAAACAAGAAATTAATTTCAAAAAAATTTTAAAAGAAATAATTTTCTATATTATCGCCTAATTAGTAAATAAAAAAATAATAATTATTAACAAATAATTTGAAAAAAATATAAAAAATAAATTCATCCAAAAAAATTTTAAAAAATAAAAACTTCAAAAAGAATTTAAACAAATAAAAAAAAAAGTATAAAAAAAATTAATAAAAACAAAAAAAATATTACAAATATTTACGAAAAAAATTATTAGAAAAATTTAGTGTCCAGTTCCAATTATTATCTATTATAATATTGAAAAATCTATTAATAAAATTAATTTAATTTGTAAAAATTAACAAAGTAATTAATAAAATTAATTACCATCAATAAAAAAAACATATTTTCATCAGTCTACATTTTTATTTATTAAAAAAAAATGTGATCATTGAAAAATAAATTGGAAAAAAAAATACTAAATTAAATTATAAAAATTGGTCCACTTTAATTAAACAAAAAATAAAATTTCATTTTCGCCAGCATTCCCATTTTAATTAATTTTAGAAATAAAAAGAAATTAAAAGTTATTTAATTAATCAGTAAAAAAAAAAAATATAATTTAATAATAATCCGTATAAGAAACATAAAAAAATTAATAAATAAAAAACTAATTACATAAAATCAGTAAATAATTTATTAATTAATAAAATTTAAAAAATCTCAATTTTTAATAGTTGTGGAATAATAATAAAAAATAGTTAAAAAATTAATTAGAGAAAAATACTTAATTAATTAATGAAATTTATTAATTTTTTTTTCACCAATCTCCATTTTGAAAATTGAAAAAAAAAATTAAATGTATTAATTAATTATTAATTAGTAAAATATTAACAAATAACTAAGTAAATTTTTTTTTATCTTAACACCAGTCTCCATTTTTAATTTTAAAAACAAAAATAAAAAAAAAATTAAAAATTAATTAGTAACAAAAAAAAAATTAATGAAAATAAATTAGATAAAAAAGTAATTTATAATCAGTTGAAAAAAAAACATAATAAAAAAATTAAAAATTATTATGAGAAAAATTATTTGCATAACATTTTAGTGAATTAATTATTAATTAATAAAATTAATTCAAACTGTTAAAACATCTTTTTTTCATTTTCATCAGTCTTTAATATATTAGTTTTAAAATTGCAAAAAAAAAAAAAATAATTAGTAATAAAATGTTTTAGAAAAAAAATACAAACTAATTATTAGTTAGTATATTTTGTTCATATTAATTAAAATAATTGTTTTCTCCCTTTGAACAGTCTCCTAAACTAATTTGTAAAAATCAATAAATTAATTAATCAAAATTTGTTAATTTTTTGGATTACTAAAATTTATTAATTTTTTCACAAATTTTGTCTTTTTCACTTCATTTGCATATTAATAGTAAAAACATCATAATAAAAATAATTAGAAAAAATTAGTCAGTAAATGATTATTATTTTTTTTAATATTGACCAGTGTCCATTTTTAGCATGTTTTTTCTTTTATTTCAAAATTATTATGCCCGCTTTTTAATAAAACAAGCATTAATTTAAAAAATAATAAATTTTTATGACGCAATTATTGCTCGTTGGTGGGTTTCCACTTGATTGAGTTGTAAACTTAGCCACTGCTAAGTAACAAAGTTTAGAGAAATATGAAAACACAGCAGGCGATTGTGATTCGGTCATCAAAATCTTACACATACATAGACGAAAGCTTATTAGGACACTAAATTTCATAGAGAAAGTGAAATTGGGAAACAAACAAAGCTTAAAAGTCAAGCTAAAACAAAACCCTCGGTTTACTCAACCTAACGGCGAAATGTAATGAATCGAATGAATTTTCGTTTGCACATCAGCTTCTATGTCTGAATATGTACGTGTGTTTGTTTCTACTACATGTTTGTGTGAAGATCATTGCGTCTCAATAAATGATGTATGGCTTTTGATATTTTACTTATCATTTTGCTTCAACTCTTTCTTTTTTGCCAATTTTATTTTCCTAATGTTTGTTTTCATATCTAAATGATGGCAATAAAGCGGCTAAAAAGCAAAGAAATTACTACTTATCAGCAACGAAAGGTGATAAAACACACACACCGGTAATGAATGTGCTTGAAATATATATGTATTTATTTATATATTTGTCTGTATATAAATTTGTTTTCCAATAAAAAAAGTAGCGTTTTCATGTTTTCGAAAGTCACGAGATGAAATGACATACAATAAATATTATAACTGATCAATATACCGATTGCAGGCCCTGAAAAAAGTTATGTGGCAACAAACTCAGCTCATCAGTTATAATTTTCACACTTTGCTGCTCTGTTCTGAGAATATTTTTAAAGTATAGAAACTCGATAATATTTATGAATTACAATGCTGAAAGCGTTCATTGAATCACTCTCCTCCAAATCTTATAAATTGAGTTAAGACATTTTGTCTTTAAAACCACAGCGAATAGTTTGTGCGCGTGTTTCTACTACTCAGTAATTAATATAGTTGTAAGCTAAGGCCGAAAAGGTGAAGGAAAGCGTAAGTGATTTCGAATTTCCGCTGATAACAAAACAAAAAAAAAAAAAAAAATAGAGAATACAAACATAGAAAAGAATAAAAGTAATAATTCTTAAATATCTATAGACAGTTCCTCCATAGAGTCAGACTCATGAAGAATTTGTATAAATATTAAAAAATGTTGTAAACAAAACGACTTTCTATAGTAAAAGTAAATGCCCAACCCATAAAGTTCTCGGTGTAAATATTTTCTATTTTGGTTTAGCAAAACGCTGCAAAAAAAGTAATAAACATTTAATATTAATATTTCCTCTGAGAAGCAACTGGTTTTTATTGCGTAGTGTTTTATTCGTCAAATATTACGTATTTTGTTTATTTTGTTTTAAAGTTAAGGTGGTCCTAAAACATACTATTTACTCTAACAAAAGTAATTTTTGATACAAATATGATATTTTTCTAAAAGTCGGTTCATATATTTATTACAATATTATTTTTAAAAATTTCATAATAATTTTTTTTGTTTTTAAGAAAAAATATCGTTAATTTTTATTTTGCTAATAATAAAATAATTTTATATGAGTACATAAAAATATATATAAAATTGGTCAGTAAATACAATTTTTAGAAATAAATTAAATTAAAATACAGAGTCTTCTAGTGGATTTTTGAAACTTGCACCACAAACTAAGAAAACATTTTTTGCAAATTTTAACTCAATCCGTGGATATTGTTTTGATTTTTTTAATTTCTTATAGGTTTTTTGAAATGGCATTTTTTAATTCTTCTACATTTATATCTACATTTTTTTTAGTTTTTTCAAATAATGTTTTTTATTTGGACAAATTATTATTTTTTTTTTAATTTTCTTAATTTAAAGTTTATTTTTTAATTTTCTAAAAGCGTTTTTTAAGTTTTTTAATTTTTTTTTTATTTTTTTTTTTTAATTTCTGTTCTAGTTTTTTTTTTTAATTTTTTTTATTTTTTTCTACAAAAATTTTTTGATATTTTTTCAAAGATTTTTGTTTTTTCCAAAAGTTGTAAGTTTTATGACCTGTTTTATTGCGAAATTTTTCTAAAAGTTTTTTTTTTATTTTTCTATTTTTTCCAATTTGTTTTTAATTTTTTTTTTAATTTACCCAGTTTTTACAATTTAACTTAATTCCTCTAAAAGTTTGGTGTTTTTAATGTTTTTTGTTTTCTTTAATACTTCTAAGAGCTGGTTGTTATTGTACATGTGTCCTGTTAAGTTTTAAAAATTTTCTAATAGTTTTTGTTTTATTTTTTTTATTTAATTTTTCATAATATTTTTATTTTAATTTTCCCAATTTTTAATATTTTTTTAAATATTTCCAAAGGGTTTTTTGCGTTTTTTAATTTTTCTAGAAGCTGTAAGTTGTGTGTCCTATTATATGTTTTTAAATATTTTGCTAAAACGAGTTTTTTTAATTTTTTCTCTAATTTTTCTAATATTTTTTTTAATTTTCAAAATTTTTTCAAATTTTTTTTCTAAAAGTTTTTAGTTGTATCAAATATTGTGAAGTATTCAATTTCTTTTTCTTTAATTTTCTTATTTTTTTAATCTTCCCAATTTTTTGTTAAAAAATTGTTTACATTCTTTTTAATATATATAAATGTAAAATTTGTTTTTTTTTTAATTAAGATATATTATTTTAATTTTCCCAATAATTTTTCTTTTAAGTTTCCATTTTTTTTTTAATTTTAGTCTTTTGTTGTACCCAATTTTGTAACGTATCGAATTTTTTTTAATTTTCTCATTTTTTTCAGTTTTCCAATTTTCCCGAATTTCCTATTTGTTATTAAATTTTTTTTTTATTTTTTGTAATTTTGTTTAAAAGCGTCTTTTTATTTATCTTCAAATTAAAAAAAATTTATTTTTCCAAATTTTATTAATTTTTTTTTTAATTTTTGTACAAGCTTTTGTTTTTTGATATTTTTCTAAGTACTATTTTGTTAATTTTTTACAAGTTTTCTTGTTAATTTTTTTTAGGTTTTTTAAAGATTTCTAAAATTTTTTTTTTAATTTTCTAAAAAAATTCTTAATTTTAATTTTTAATTTAACAATATTTTTTATTTTTTAATCAATTTTTCTTTAATGTTTTTTTTTTTGTTTTTTAGATTTTCATATATGTATATTTTTTTCCTATAGTTCTAAGCACATGTCCTAACTTTCTGTTTTTAAAAGATTTTACGTTGCTCAAACGATCTCTTAAATCATGTTTAAAAATACAACTGCTTTATAAAAAATATATCAAGTATTTTATATGATTTAAAAATATAAATTTTCTCCATGATCAGCACATTTATTGTTGTTTACTCAAAAAATTTGAAAATAATTATAAAAAAAGTAGAAAAAAATATTTATTTAGTACCTTTGTTCTCGTGAATTTTATACATAAATCTCGTCTCTTGATTTTCTTAAATTAACACCTTAATAACCTTAGCGCCTTTCATGCTTACACTGCCATTCATATGTATGTATATAAAACGAACAAGCCTTCAACTATTTAGCAGCTTTGTTGGAGTTAGTTTTGTTGATCTGCTTTAAGCTGCGATTCAGCTATTGATGCTTATCGCTCTAATAATAATCTATGGTATATCACACATTGTTTGCACCCTCTTCACTACAGCTCTGCTTTCCGTATTCTTTGCAAATGTTGACCGTGTGATTATTCAATGAATATTATTCAATATTACACCTCCTATAATACATACATACATATATTCATTATATATGCCTTCCTACATATGCACATCTCTACACTCAAGCCTTCTGCGCTTATCATTTTTAGTCTTGCTCTCCGCTTCGTTACTCTCTTCTAAGCAAATTTGCTGTTTTTACAGACTCTGTCACGATTGTGTTTTGTTAAATTGTGTTTGTTTGCTGTTGGTTTTTTATTTTTATTTTTTTTTCTACCTTGTCTTACCTTACGTTCTTGCCGTTCACTTGTACTTTTGCTGATTATTATTATTATTTTTCGCTTCCATTTGGCACAATTCACTATCGGCGTTCGCAGCGTAACAACCAAAATAAGCGTGTGATGCAAAGTTTACAAGAAAATTCAATAAAAAATAAAATAAAATTAAAAAAGTCATAATTTTTATTTGCAATTTCAATTTGAATAGAGTAAAAGTGGTGCCCGCCGCGCTCCCCTCGGCGCATGATCGCCGCGATATTCAATTACTGATACGCCACGTTGGGGGGACTACCTGCAAACCGCTATGTTTGAGCTACAAATATAAATAATTACATACAACTGTATATGTATATGTCTGTGTGTGTGTGAGGTACAACAATAACCGCAGCAACAACCGTGCCGCTCAGTCATCACCGCGGATCGTGTCCGGCGTTAATTTCTGACTAAGATTACCTCACAGCACAATTGCAATTGGAACGTGCGGCGCTGTGGCGCGGCACGCAGGGGTGCATTTCACGGTTCGCGTAGTTAGAATTTACCGATTCCGACGACCGACGATTGTTTATGCTTATGGTGGGGTGCCTAATTTGTTTGTTATTGTGTTTTGCCTTTAAATATATTTTTTTTCCTGCCTACAGTGTTGTGAAAAAATAGCATAAAGTGGAAATATTAAAAAATAATTTTAGTGAATTAAAAAAAAAAATTAGTGAGTGACTCGGATTCAAACCATAAAACTGCGTCTCTCTACAAAGTCTGCTTTCCTGTGTGTGGCCTAGCCATTTCTGTAGCCCTGCAACGCGTACTTACATACCTGACCGCCGCTGTACCTGCAGCCAGCCCACCTGACAGTCGCAAGCGCCGTATACACACACTCGCTTGCGTTCGCTGCAGTCGCGCTTTTGTGTTCGTTCGTTCGCCAACGCCACCACCGTTATTTGAGTGCATCGGCGGTGCGCTGCTTATCAATACGCGCTTCAATGCCGTCAATTAAAAAAACGCCATTCAAATTTGTCGTCACCGCAATGCCAAAAGCTTTTAAGTGCTACAACAACACAAACAGCAGTAATAATAATACAATTTGTTTGTAGAAAGTCGGCGGAAAAGCTGAGAAGAGGCGCACAAGCACAAATTCATTGCTTCGCTCAACCAAGTGCGCCTCTTTTTTATGTAAATACCATACTTATGGTGCATACATATGCATTTGTATGTATCCGCGTATGTGTGCTTTTGTAAATTAATTTTAAGTGCATAAATTGTTTTCTTGCGTTGTTGTGTGTGTTTTTTCTGTTCTTTTTTTTTTTGTTAAAAATGCATACCCGCATCCGTGCACCGTCTTTGCCGCAACTTTGCTCTGCGCATACACCACCCTCCACGCCCTGCACGCCGCCCATCTATGGCAGCGTTGGCAACTTCGCCAACTTTGGCAACTCAAGCCAGACGCTGCATTCGCCGTTCTCAGCGTCGTCCATCTCGCTATCGCCTAAATTCCCAGCGAATTATGTCAGAAGCGAAAAGGTAAGTGATCGTGAAGACAAAAATTAAATATGAAAAAAAAAAAATTAAAAATAAAAAAATAAAATAAAAGTGAAAATAAAAAAAATAAGTAAATAGATAAAATAAAAAAATAAATAAAATTAAAAAAATTATATTAAATAAAAAAATAAAATAAAAATAAAAACATAAAAATTTATAAAAAATAAAAATTTAAAAAATTAGAATATAAAAAATATAACAATAACAAAAATAAAAGTAAACAATTAGGCAAAAAACCAATGAAAAAGCTGCAAAAAACAAATTAGCGGCATTAAATTTATTTTTAGTTTTTTTTTTTTGAAAAAGTATTAATATGAGTGACATACAGTAGCCAAAACCTGATAAAAAAGCTTTGAGAAAAAGGTGCAAAATAAAAATGTTCCTGATAAACAAAATTGCGTACTAAACTTTGAACGTATACACAATGGACAAAATTGTTATATACACTTTTAATCTTCAGTTCTTTTTGGGTATTATGCTAAATTTAATTCTATATGCTTGCCTGATAATTATTAATTTATATATAAGTTTGCATCTATATTTGTCGCACGTCGGAGACCATACAATTATATCTTCTTCTTTATTGCTGTAGAAATTGCTTACGCAGTCGTTTTTTCTTTTCGTTGTTTGGCACGATTTGGAAACTCCAAGTATAGCCAGGTCCTTCTCCACCTGACCTTTCCAAGGGAGTGAAACTTTTTCTCTTCTTCTGCTTCCCCCGCTGGGTACGTCGAAAGTCTCAGAGCTAGAGTGTTTTCATCCATTCGGACGACATGACCGTTGCCTATGTCAACGTCGTCGTATGTCTCGTTCAGCTCATTGTAAATCCTCCGCAGAACCTTGCTCTCGAAAACTCGTACAACGAGGATGTTGAGTGACTTGTAAAGTTTGGTCTTTGATCAACTTCACTATCAGACCCATTTGCTTCGCTCTTTGTCCAACTTGAAGGAAGCAGAACTAACGGCACGGTTCTTATGGCCATTAATGACGATGTCATCGGCGTTAGCCAGCAGTTGTACACTCTTGCAGAAGATTGTACCTTTTCTATTCAGCTCTGCTGATCGAATTATTTTCTCCAAAAGTACACTGAAAAAGTCGCACGGTAGGGAGTCGCCTAGTTCGAAATCTCGTTTTGTACGGAACGTCTCGGCCCTTCCCGATCCTGGCGGAGCATAAAGGCAGCTCGTTTTCTTGCTGTCAGCAATAGCTTTGAAATCGACGAAGAAATGGTGTGTGTCAATCATATCTTCAAGGGTCTTTTCCAAGATTTGGCTCATGGTCAGTTGTTAATTTTTCAGGTCTGAAGCCACACTCATAAGGTCTAATTAGTTTCTTGACTGTGGACTTCAATTTTTCACACAGACGCTCGATAGAGGCTTTTCCCACGATAGTTTGCGCAGATTCTGGGGTCTTTCTTTGAGTGGATTGGGCAGTAAGCACACTTAATACGAATATACATATATATATATATATAAGGGGCCATATAAAATTTTAAATTCGAAGATTGGGCGTAAAAGATTGAGTGTAGCGTTTGCTGTATGGCACGTAGCGCCGTCCTGCTGGAACCAAATATTGTCCAAGTCTTCCTCTTCAATTTGCTTGAAGAAAAATTCGGTTAACATTGCGCGATATCGCTCATTGATGGTTACGGCGGTTCCTTCTTCATTTTCGAAGATAAATGTGCCGATGATTCCACCAGACCAAAATCCGCAGCATACAGTGATTCGTGCTGGGTGCATTGGCTTCTTGACGATAACGTGCGGGGTTTCTGTGCTCCAAATGCAACCATTCTGCTTGTTAACGTAACCATTGAGGTGGAAATGAGCCTCATCCGAAAAGATGATTTTTCGGTAAAAAGGAAAAAAGTTTTCAATATTTCCCAGTTTTCTTCTAGTGAATAGCGGCCTATTTTGTAAATTTTAGACTTTTTATTGAATATCTGTCACTTTCCGAATGGTATTTGACGTTTCCAATGTCGAAATATAGATAATTTAAATTTAAAACGTTAGATGACAAGCTGAGTCGATTTACCCATGTATAATTGACCATCTCTGTTTACGCAAAGTCCCTCAGCTCATGAGATAAAAGTTGCTCATTTCTTGAAATCGCATATTATGGACCAGTACAACATATATAAATGAGAAAGCTTTTTATGACTCTTCATGACTTTTTCTTTTTTCCTATTTCTTTCCTATTTTATTTCTTGAGTTTTTGTTATTTTTTATAAAGTAAATATTGTTTTTTGTTCTTGAAAATATATTTTATCTTTATTACATACGTTTTATATTCTTTTCAATACCTGGCAAGACACCTTAATCGATCTTTTTAAGTATTTTAAGTCCTCGGCAAAAACATACTTGTTATCATTTATTGTATTGAACCCTTTGTTTTTACAATTTCGCACTTAAATAGTATTCGTTCAGTTTATCTATTTTTTATATCTATTTTTTTATATCTATTTTTAACAAATCATATTTTATTTATAAGTTATGATGGTCTTTGAACAATTCTTAAGTGTCCGTTCGTTTTTTATCTGATTTATAAAATTTGTTGGTATTAAATTGCACGCTTTATAAAGTCATGACCAAGGCGGTTCTAGCCAATATTGATTATGATATTCGCTAAAGTCTTCTTGGTATTTAAAACAATTATTATTAAATAGTTTTTATTCAAAACAACTTTTGAGAACGTGGGCTTTATTGAATCAGAATAATATTACTAAATAAAATTCGCAGAAATATTTCAGTCGTCTGCTGTCTTTAAGGGGGTATTGTAGTCTAAAGGCATGAATTTCAGGCAACTTTTGATGTGTCGTTAAAAAAAAGAAAACAATTTTTGTATCACTTTTTCGAATGTTTCGAATTTTTTTAAATTAGTAAAAATCGATATTTGGGGATATGGCTAGTTCCAGGCATAGACAAGTCCATAAAGAAGACACTCTAAAATCTTAAAGTAAATCGGTTCAGTAGAACTTAAGGAACTATAGTGGATATCGTTTTGGAAAAGACAGTTTCGAGAAAAACGCCCAAAGTTTCAATTCCGTCCGAACTAGTTTAAATGCAGAGTCAGCAAAATACCAATATATATCACGGAAAATAATTTATCATTTTGGAAAAGACAGTATCGAAAAAAGCGCTTAAAGTTTAAGTTCCGACTGAACCAGTTTGCATGCCGGGTGTGCAAAATACCAATATTTATCTCCGAAAATGATTTGAATTTTTTAAAAATCCTCTTGCAGACATATGTATTCCTGAATAGTTAAACTTTGAAAGAAAAAACAATATTATTTTTTTATTACTAGAGTAAAATACCCCCTTAAAGACTTTGTCTAATTCTTGTGCTGGTTTACATGTTGGCTTTTTCGTTAGATCATATAAAATACTTTTCTTCCAAACCTTGTTTTTCTGCAGTAGTGGTAGTAGTCTTTGATTCATCGGTTCTAACAATTTGTCTTTGGAAGCGATTGGTTTACTAGTCTCATGGATTTATGTTATTTCTTTGTTCTATTCGCCTTGAAAAAGGTGAGAAACTTTCATAGTTTACCAAAACGAACTACAATAGCTTATGGAGCCGTTTTTCTGAGCGTTTTTTGCTCCATTATTTCCGTCTTAAAATAAACACAAGCCTACGAGTGATGCAAAGTTTTCAAAGACGGTCGAGAGATTCTTAAAAACATGCCTCATTCTGGACGACGTTTGACCTCTTTAACTGATGAAAATATGAAAAAGTGAAAGATCGTGCTTGACATCGCCAGTCCGTTCAAATAATTTTTATGGATATTTTTGGTATGAAACGAGTTCTCGTTCGACTTGTCTCGATATAGGTGCATTTTTTTCAACAAAATTACCGTAAACAGGTCTCTTTTTACATGGTTGGTCGTCAGAATTCCCACCCCAAATCCAATGCGTAAGAGTTTACTATCTTAATCCATACCAACGGGTTCAAAATGGGCTGCGGAGAAGGGACCGAAATAGATTAGGAGGATTTTGATATTTCTAGCCCATCCGACTGCCAAACTCAGCTAGCATCTTCTCCTGTCTGTGGAGTTCTACTGAATAACTATGGGAGGATACAGAAAGGTACCATATACACAGGTTACCAGGCGGCATTACTAATTCTGCCGACACAGCAACTAACCTAATTGTCGCCAAAAAATAAAATGGAGCATATTCACAAATCTTGGAATGCTTAAAGCTCACTGTCAGGCCTACTCCACTTGTCCACAAAAAAAAAAAACTGCCAAGTCAGAAGCCTCTCTTGACAATCAATTAAATTGGAGTTTTCCTTTCTTCTTAAAGGCTGGAGTTCGGGTCTTAGTCGTCAAATTTTTATTGTAATCGATTTTTTGGTTAACATGTTCTAAGCTGTTTGAAAAATATGAAACCCCCAAAGAGTACCGTGTTAGTCTTTTAATGCGATTCAGGTGTTTCTTGCACCTAGATTTTTAAAAAATTTTTTTCTACAAAGTAATCGCATTAACTCATTAACAAAATTAGTTGGTGTAATCGATAATTACAATATGGAGAACTCCGAGCCACCGTTTAATTACTCCCGAAGCAAAAACGCTAACGATATTGATAAATCTGCTAAAATCGTGCGATTTGCAGGCACAGCAGAATTATACGAAAAGTTCAAGGTGAACGCATTAGAATTAGAATTGCAGTTTCACACGCAAATTTCATAATTTCCAAGAGGCGCGCGTCGGCTCGTCTCCTCACCACCTCGCAACAGCAAGCATAATCGCTCATTCGCCAGCAACGGCTAAAGAATTAATGATGTTATTTACATGCCTGAACACATACATACATGCATTCTACTGCCATACTCGTTTGCAAGCATTTGTGCGGCCTGTTGCAAGTGGGTACGACTGTTGCAATTAACAACACCACACCACCTTTCCTTTTCAATTTTCTCATGGAATGCAACAACATAAGTGAGCATTTAGCATTTAACTATTTATGAATATACCACGCTATATATGCATATATGTGTGTGTGTGTGTGTGAAATGTTTGCGGCGGCCCAATGTTGCAAGCTCTGCATGTCTGCCGCACATCGCAGTACAGCAATAATTTGATTGCAGCAACAATGCAAATTTCTGGGAGGGACACTGCCGTTGCACATGCACCGACCGGCTGGCTGTTAGCGTTGTCTGCGTCTGCTTTTTAGAGCAGAAACAATTTTCATTTGCAAATCTTTCGAAAATATTTTTTTCCAGCGCACATTTTTGGCCTGGCTTTGCTCTCTTAGAAACCAAAAAAAAAAAGACATACACACCAAAGTAGGGGGCTTCAACGTCGCTCGCTGCCTAATCGGCTTTAAGTTTTTCGCCTTTGTTGTTTTTGTTCTACTCATTTGTATATGTGTGTGTACTTACATATGCATATTTTTCGCCTCCCCCATTGGTATGCAGATGTTGCACGCTTCTGCCCACAGTTGGCTCTTCGTTCTCTGCTTTTTTGCTGCAATTTTTCTTGCTTTTGCATGCAGGTTTTCCCAAACATTCGCGTTTGTACGTGAATGTGTGTGTGTCTATAATCGCGCATACATATTTTTTTCAAGTCGAATGGATAGAATAATTGCTTGCATGCACCGGCTGTTGCATGGACGCACAGTGGGTTGTGGGTGTTGAATTTTTGGTTATTTTTTTTTTTAATTAAAAAATATAAATTTTGAAAAAACATTGAATTTGAAAAAAATTTTAATTGAAAATTTGGAAAAAAATTAAAATTTGAAATAAAAAAAAAATTGGAAATTAAAAAAAAAAATTAAAATTAAAATTAAAAAAAATTAAAATTTGAAAAAAAAAGACAATTTGCTAAAATGAAAGAAAAATTGAAAATTGAAAAAATTAAATTTTAGTATTTCGAAAAAATTTTAATTTGAAAACAAAAAACATTAGTGTTCAAATATCATTGAACATACTTACTTATCAGCAAAGCCGAAATTCTTCTAAATATAAATATCTATTAATATACTTACATACATACATACATATCTGTGTACATAATGCATTTACATGCAATGCACATCTACGAGTAAAAATAATAAAAATGCATGGGACAAAAAAATGTTAAATAAAAAAAAAAAAAATTCAATTAAAAAACATTTAAAATAAAATTTTGAAATTAGGAAGAAAATTTAAATACAACAAAATCTAAAAATAAAGAAAAAATTGGAAATAAAAAAAATAAATTTGGGAAAAAAGAAATTTAAATATTAAATTTGGGACAAAAAAATGATTTGAAATCGAAAAAATTCTTGGAAATTAACAAAAAAATTGATGTTAAAAAAAATTTCGAAAATTAAAAAAAAGTGATAAAAAAAATTTTGAAAATTAAAAAAAAAATTAAATTTAAAATAAATATTTGAAATTTGGAAAAAATTTAAATTTGAAAAAAAAAAATTAAAAAACGACAAAATTTAATTTCTTTTTTTTTTCAATATATTTTATCCCACACATTTTTTAACAATTCCGTAAAAGTTCTGCACATTTTGACCCACATCACCCCACTGTATAACGCTACCCCAGCCATAATGTTGCCTTAATCAAAGTTGGCGCATTGCCCAGCCGTTGGAATTTCAGTTGCTTGTTATGCGCGTCTGACATGCGCTGCATTTGCGCTGCCTCCAACACATTATCACTGCCGCGACTGCTACTGCGCGCCATGCGGCAAGCCGCTACTCCGCCCAAACAATGCTCTCCTTTCAAGTGTATATCTAATTGTTATGGCATAAATCTTCGCAGCGGCCCACAGCGCCGAATGCCACTTGCCACACACACAACACTTTGCTTCCTCTTCCACAAAAGTGACTTGCAGTTTTACCACAATTCCTGCACAACTCACCCACACGCACACACACTCACATACATACATATTGTACATATGGTTGGCTTCATTATAAACCGGCTAATTTAGTTTTCCTGGCATTTCTTTGCCAATTTGACAGCGCCATGCGAAAATTGTGTGCTTCGCTGCTCTGTTTCTTTTGTTGTTGTATATTCACTTGACTTGCGCGCAATGAAAATGAAAGGAAAAATGCATCATTGCAATTTCCCTTTTCACATGTGAAGCAACTGCGGCCGCAAAAAAACACGCGCGCACAATGCAGACTATCCCTCCTCCCTGCCTACCGCCTGCGCTCGCCTACTCATTTGCTGACTTACACACACTTTGCGGCTGCTGCGGTGTTCAGCGTTAATTTTACGCTGCCAACGCGGGTGAAACGGTTAGAGGTGGAGAGGGGTGCCAGCATACCTTGGCATGAATTGTGAATATTTGCTGAAGATTGCCATCAGCTGCCAACGCTTGAGTGACTATCTTCCTGGCTCGAATGGTTGCCATTATTAGTCGGCGGCGCTTTTTCCGCCTACTCTTTTGCGATCCCGCGCTCTGTGGCGCCCCAGTGTGTCTGTCAGCCGCCGTGGTCCCATAAAATAATTTTCATTAACTGCAAATTTGCATTATTTGCCTTTGCCGCCGTCAAGCGTTTGCATTTTTTAGCCAATTACTGCAGTGCTTTTGTTGTTTGTGCATTTGTTGTTGGCGGTTTTGAAAACTTTTGTGATTTACAATTCCGCGGCTAATTTCTCTGGGTTGTTGTTGTCCAAATAAGCGTAATTCCATTCCTTACATTTGCCATTAAAATTGCGTACTGCGCCAACGCGTTTTCAGCTGCTGCTTCTTCGTTTCTACTTTTCAACTTTTGCCATCATTTTCATTTCCTTATCGCATCTGCAAGCCTTTCGCCTGCTGCTCGGCATTTCGAATTAGCACCGTTAACTTTTATTATTATTTCTTCTGTAGTCTTTTTTTATATTGTTTTTGTTGTTGTTGTGTGTTGACTATGACATCATGTCTTCCCAAGCGTTTTCGCATTTATGTGGTTACGCACTAATGCCTGCGATTACCATGTTATCAGTGCCTCCTCTCTCCGCCCTGCTCTGCCACCTGCCGCGCCACTTCCTTTGCTCTCACCAAATTGCTGTTGCTGTTGGTATTGTTGTTGCCGCTCGGCTGCACACCCATCGCCCACTCACTTGCTTCACCAGCCATCCAACTTTGCATAGTTTTACTAATAGTTTCACATTCAATTCCGTTCGTTCGTTATGTTTTATGATTTTCACAGTTGTTCAAGTATATATGTTTTTGTTGTTGTTTCTGTGTTTTTTTTTTATCGTAATGAGATCGTGTTTTCTTTTCACTTTTGATTTCTCAGCTTGTTGCCTCTGTATGGTATATTGTTTTATTCATGAAAGTAATAGTCGTACAAATGGGTATAGGCAGTTCGGTAAGCGATTTTCCTTGTAGATATAACTGTAAATTTGTTAACATGAGATTTTGTTGTTTCTATAAGATATCTATGTGCTTATGTATGGGTAGTTAAAAGCAGCAAGCTCGGAGTTGTATTAATTTCTAGGAAGTCATGTGAAGATCTACCGAATTAGATATAAGCTGATTGCTTGGATTGTCCTCTTTCCCAAAATTTAAAGAACTCCATGTGCTACTTGATTATAGCTGGTTTCAAGTCTCCAAATCCTAGAATATAGCTAGTGAATCGAACAGGCAACTGGCATAAATCAGTTTAACTGGTATAGTTAGATAGAGGTGGTTAGACCACTTTAGTGAGAAAAGAGAGTATCTTTTATCGAGTGTATTTTTGAAAAATTTTAACTTTCTTCAATCGGTTTTCAAAAAACTATAAAATTCGTTTTTCTCGAAACGATATGGACCGTTCAGATAGAATATTTTATGCGAGCTTCTTAGATGTATATGTGACATGGTCTACGAAAAGGGGGCTTAGGTGTCAAAAAATTATTTTTTTTTTCAATTTTTTTGTTTTTTTATTTAATTTTATTTTTTTTTTTTATTTTTTTTTTATTTTATTTTATTTAATTTTTTTTATTTTTTTTATTTTTTTAGTTTATTTTATTTTTTTTTTTGACACCTAAGCCCCCTTTTCGTAGACCAGATCACATATGTATGTTTATGCTTATCTGAAAATGATCGAAGAAGTAATGTTTTCGCTGACATTGAAAATCTTAGAACAAAAATTGCCTTGTGCCTAGAAAACTCACATCTTCATTATATGATCCTCTATATTTCAAGGTGTATCCTAAACCTAACCGCACTTTTTGGTTATAGAAGAAAAAGCACATTAAATTATCCTTGAAAGTTATTTTTTTTATAGAAAATAGTTTCCATTAGACTCAATAGTAGGTTTGGAACAACCATGGCACATGCATAGATTTTGTCTTCTACAGAACTGTTCGTTTGGTTGCGGCTGTTTGAATCTCATCATAAAAAGTGCCATTCATATTGATTTTCAGTTTTCGTATTAGAAAATAGTCACATGGAGCCAGTTTAGGCCAGGGAAGATATTTGTTGACAGAAATTTGTTTTTCAGCAAAAACAAAAGGCGCACAGACTTTTCTTTACCAAAATCGTCAGCTAAATTTCTCCAAATAGAACCTTTATTTATATCTAATCGCTCAACCAACATTATTATAGTAAAATTTGCCGCGATATCAATAACATTTCTTAAACTTTCATATGGATATGTGGAAATCATAAGCTCGTTGAACCAAACCAATCTAGAGATAACCTGTATCGTTTTACGCACTAGACTTTGGGAACTTAAGACGGTTCCTGCAGCGTTTGGGTTTCAATCTTCAAAGTCTCATTTTAATTCCTGTAGGGTAGGTTTATTCCGAGTCGTTAATGCTTTTAGGAACATTCCTTTCCTCTTCTAGTTTTGAGCTTATAACCCGGCGGGTTCTGAAACCAATGATTTTACGTAAATCATAAGTAGCTACGAAATTTTCAGGATTATAATGCAAAAGCAATTATTAATCATAGAAAATCGCTTTATATTTTTTCATTTAATCCAATTGTTGAGGTAATTTTGCCACTCTGGTTGAGGTATCTCCAAAATATGCGTTCTACACGCGATCACCGCTTTTTCAGGTATCTTGTTTTATTTTCTACGATGAGTGATTACTCAAATCGATGTTTTGCGTACTCAAAATGTCAAAAATGGATGATCTTCACGAAATTCGTGTTGGTGTGTTCTACGATCTCGTTTGTTGATTTCACTATTCGAGCTTCATCACCATAAATTGAATTAAGTTCATCGATGCACTGTTGCTAAGTTAATCTAAGTCAATAGTTGTAAAAAAAAAAATTGCGCGAAAGTGTTCACCATTTAATTCCACTTTTTGGCCGGGGAGAACATTTTAAGTTACTGTAAACAATACAAATAGCGCTTGTATCCACAACGTTCTGAGTATATATAACATCAAAGATGTCAAACTTTAAGATCAAGTTGTGAGTTGCCAAATTGGAACACTCAGAACTCGAACTTGTATGAAGTTTTATCTAACCTAAGAAAATCATGGGAATCTAGTTATGAGGGGTGAGACTTTCTTCTAATAAAAAGTCGTGTCCTTGAATGACGCGGTCTAGAAGCCTCAATCATAAAATTCTCTATAAAATATTTCCAAGAAGGATGTAGTATCCAAATGTGTTTTTGAATATAAATTTACCGATATTTAACGTTTTTTATATGAGAGTTTACAACTCTTAATGCTCAATAGCTTCGAAGAAAATGTTTTAGGTGACCCTTAATAAGCTCACTCTGGCTTATATTTGATGTGCCTCTTGTTAAACTGTTACATCACACTCTTTGTCGCATTAGAAATCGAAAGTCTTAGCGCATTTTTCATAGCAGAAAGCCTTTCTTTAACATTCACCCATTCCAGCATAACCACAAATAATGTCAAGTGTAGCGGATCATTCACTTGCATAACGGCTTCAACGCTCTCAACAGCATTTTCGAAATTTCCCTTTCCCAAAATCAAATGAAAATCAATTACCAAATCTCTTTGCGTGCACCAAGTGATTTGTTGTTTTTTTTTGTTTTTGCTTTTGTTGCACAATGCACTCGTCTGCCAGCGAGCGCTGCTGCATTAAACAACTCCCACTTGATGCACCCGAGGCAGTCGCAAACAGTTATGCTATTTATATCAGCATTATGCCACGCTGGCTGACAGCAAAGCGACATTATGTCATCGTCACCTTCTCGTGCAGCAACATTGCCATCACCAAAACTGTCGCAATTACCAGCAGCGCTTAATTAGTGACAGCGCAATCAGCGTTTTTGGTCGCGGCTCATTGCTTCCGCGCTGATTCCGGTTGCAGTGAGTGCGGCGCTGCTGGTGATGTGAGTGGAAACTGAGCTTAGTTTGTCGATTCTTTATTGTAGTTAGTTGGTGGATTTTTTTTAAATATTTTTAATTAAATGTAGCAAATACAGTTTGCTTTCTACCATAAAAATAAATTCTGAAAATTTTTAAGTTCCCATGATCCCATAGCCGATCTCAAAAAGGACCGCAGGAAAAGGATGTCTGGTGGTCACAAAGAGTCTTTTGCCTAAAGTTATCTCAACTCGAAAAACTAAAAAAAAATCTGTTATTAATACGAAGGTTGACCGAAGCACGAGCCAAAATTTTGATTTTTGATAAAAAGGTGGTTTCCCCAAAAATTTTCGTTTTTTGCGAAAAAATTTTCACCTCAGAGTGGTTTAAAAAATCGAAACTTCTATCAAAAATCCTATTCCTTCAATCATTACCTGACGAATACACATACATATGTAAGAAGGTCTCGTGAAAATTTCAATCCGATTAGTCCAGCCTTTCGGAAAAACTTTCCCTACCAACTTTGAAAACAACTTTTGAAGAAAAACGCGTTTGAAGTTTTTAAAACCGATCCTTCTTTATCTTCTTTGGCACTATAACTATGACTCGTTCTGGAAAAAGAACACAAAACTTCACAAGTTGCGTCTATCCTTTGCGAGATAACAAAAGTAGTACATCGCAAGTGCAAAAAGATCCAATCGGTCCTTTCATTAGATGCATGGGCCCTCGTCGCCGTAGAACTCATACACTTCATAGTTCCATCTTTTTCGAAATTCATCGTTCACCCGGACGTCACCAAGGACTTTGCGGGGAACAGTACTCTAGAATGTTCCAAGAGTTTTCTCATATCGGTTCATCATCGTTCATGTTTCTGTGCCATATAATAGGTCTGTAATAAAGTGAGACTTATAGCGTGTAATTTTTATTCCTTTAAAGAGGTATCTATTTTTGAAAAGTCTCCAGATTCATAAGACCGTTTGACGAGAGTTATTCCGCGCTTAAACTCCAGGCTTAGATTGTTGGTGAAATTTCTGCTGGTTCCGAAATAAATAGAGTCTTTGTTTTCAATTTGATTACTACCAACAGTATCGTAGTTCCGGCCAAGTACTTTTTCTTGCTCCCCTTCACCAAGAGAGAATCACTCTGTCTTAAACTTTATCTGGTATCGAACGTCTTGGTGAGATCATTCCCAATTTTGATGGGGCTAATCTTTGTGCTCAACGTCATTCTGCGAACAGAATGAGTTTCACAGGTATACCAAATTTAGATATCACGTCGAATACGTAGTTCCTGTCAGTGTTGTCGAAAACAGCTTAGAAATCAACAAAAAGGTAATGTGTGTTGATCTATTTGGGCCCCTCTCGCTTTCCTCGATTTGACCTGTTGTTAAAATCTAGTCTATGTGATGGATTTGCAAGGTCTAAGCAGCATAGATGAGGTCCAACAATTTATTTACAATGGGCTTAAGTCTTACACAAAATACTGTCGAAAGAACCTCATATGTAGTGTTAAGAAGGTTTATCCCGCGATGAGTAGGATTTCCCTTCTGGCTGACAGAACAGAGTACAAATAGGCTCATACCTCCGAAATTCTTTGCCGGTTCAACTTCAAATTTTGAAAGAATATTTTTAAATATATTTGTATAATTTCGTAAACACAATCGATTTTCCTTTTTAATTCTCAAGTGGATATAACATCTCAATATTTTTCTCGAGTTTTGTAAAGTCTATTAAGAACTAAGTATTTATTGATTCATGCCTTGTGGCCCTATGTTGTACCTAAACGCTTTGTGAAAAAAAATATAAAAAAATATATTTTTTCTATAATTATAGGAAAGTTTTTATAGCATTCAAAAATTTTTGTGCTATAATTATAGGAAAGTTTTTATAGCATCATGTATTTTTTTACTATAATTATAGTAAAGTTTTTATAGCATCATATATTTTTTGCTATAATTATAGGAAAGTTTTATTTCATGCGATAATATTTGATATCTCTTGAATTTTTTTTAAATAAACTAAATAAAAAAAAACATCAAAAATTTTGCCACAAGGCGCAACAATGTCTATCAAATATTTCTCTTATTAATTGCTTTTACTTTTTAACACGTTTTTAATCGAAACTCGCACTTGTGCTGTCATCGCTAACTAACTGACTCGCAAACGTGGCATAATAAATTAAACCAGTCACCACAGTTCACGAATTCCGCAAACACAATAAAATACGGTTACTGCGCTTGCAGGTAACAATAACAGCAACAACATAATAGCCATTTTCCACAGCAGCCAGACGATTTCGATAACATTTTCTTCTCGATTACTTTTTATGGCCTTTTTGTGATTTTCTTTGTATGTATAGTGTGGAAAACTGTCGCAACATCGCGAAAGGAAACCGAACTGCCTTTGCGTTGCCGGCCAAGTGAAATGGAAAGGAAATTGCAGCAGCTTTCCATTTAAAATTTGTTTGCTGCCAGCAAATTAGAAAAAAAATAATGTATATACATATATAAAATAAAATAAAAAAGTACTAATATCCTGACTGTGTAAGTTTGACAGCTGTGAAGTGTTGCCTGCGCCTCTACTTGTCCGCAAGACTGTAAAAACCGGAGCGAATTGAGTAATTGACCATTGCATGGCTGCTTAAGTAACGAATTTTCTTAATAAGTAAAAAATATTTAAACGCAAACGAGGTGAGCTTTCATTAAATGGCAATTGCCGGCAATTCCACAACGAGTCGCGGCAATTGCTGTCGGTTGCGCCGAGATTATCCAATAATTACATATTAATAGTGAATCGTTTTCATTAGCCTCGCTTTCCACCTTCGGTTTAATCTTAATTTCGCTGCAACAATTTATTGCCAATTTCATACGAATTTTCGCTCGGCAACAAATCGATTCCTTGCAACTTTCTCAAACCCCGCGGCTTGCCACATTCAACGCTTCATCGCTCGGTGAAATGCCACAAAAATTTCCTTCCGCTTCGGGCCACAAATGTCGTTATCTGCAATATTTTTGGCGCATTTGCAATTTTGAAAATTTGAAATATGCCAACTCAGTGTATTTGAGTGTGTGTGTTGCATATTTTTATGTGCAACTTGGAATTGCTTGCAAAAATCAAATTGTATCACATCAATTTAGTCGAAAGTGCAAAATGTTGTTGACCTCTTCCAGTTGGTGTTGTAGGTGATCGAAAATGGTTTTGTAGTTGTTGCTCTAGCTATTCGTGTATTAAGCGCATTGTAGTGGCGCTTGTTGCACGTACAGTGGGTTTGTAAATTCCATCTGGTTAGGTTTAAAAGGTTGATCCTAAGAAGGATCTTACTTGGAAAACTTAGATTTCGGTTCTTAAATGCTGGATCATAAGACCCTCACAGATCGACAAAGCACTTTCAGTCTGTCACAAATATGTTGAGACGGCTAACATCAGTTTCGGTTTTTTTTTCTAATTTGCCGAAGGTATTCAAGCCTCAGTATTGCAAGAACTGGACTATGAAGGAGATAATGCCTAAATGTTTCCACTCCACTCTCCTCCATACAACTTTGACAACTAGCGGCCGACAAGTTCCCAGCGATTCCGCTGTGATCTTCCACCAAAACGAGCCTTGTGTTGAAGTAGCTTGATGCTATTTCTAGTGAGAACAGACACTCCTTGACTAGCTTTGAACGCACAGTTAGCGAGCTCAACGCAAGTATTGCCTCCCTGCTGTTGAAGAAAATGCTCATCTCCCTGAAAGAGGCAATAATGGCAGTTACCGAGTGAACCCATTTTTCGACCGTGAGAGAGACTAATCCTTGTTTTATTTGGATTTGAATCAAAGTAGAAAAAATTTTGTATTTTAAAACGATGAACCGGGAAAATAGTTGATAGAGTTCCAATGCTTTCTTCCCTCATTGGGAAGACTCCCGACTTCATCGTAACGAAAAAAATGTAAATTTTTCAAAAAATTAAACTTTCAAAAAATTTCAAAATTTTAAAATTTTTCAAAAATTATTTTTTGTGAAGAAAATTTTTCAAATATTAAAATTTTCAAAAAAGAAATTTTCCCAAAAAATAAAAAAATTAAAATTTTCTCAAAAAATTTTCTCAAAAAATTTAAAATTTTTCTAGAAATAAAATTTTCAAAAAATTTAAATTTTTCTAAAAAAAATTATTTTTTTTTTCAAAAAATTATTTTCTTTCACATTTTTAAATTTAGTTTTTTTAAATAGTATAATTTTAATGAAATTTAAGCACTGTGCGCCAAAATTTATTGCCGTTCAAGCATCACTGATGCCCCGAAGATTATTTATCTCACACTCGCTGTGCGCCTGTGTGTGTGTGTATGTACTGCTTTGAATGATATTTTCGTTTTCTCATATTTTTTTCCATTCAATTTCCAAACTGACATATTGGCGTTAACGAATTTGTTTTCCATTTAACTTTCTGCAACGCAGCGACTTTTCAACTAGAGGCATTATTGCCGTTGTTATTGCTGTTGTTGCTTATCGATAATGACTTCATAGACATAACAAGTTTATATAAGTCGTGGATGGCTCGAAGTAACGGCAGAAAGCCATAACAATAATAACAATAACGTTAGCAATAACCGTAATAAAACTAACGATAGCAAAAACAACAATAAAACTATAGCAAAAAACAACAACAACTACAATACTACTTATATGTGTAACAGCTTCATGTTTTTCACAACTTTAGTGGCTTCAAATGCTTATTTGTTTGTATGCACTTTCGTTTGTCTGTCTGTTTGTATCTTAGATGCATCTAACTGTCAATTTAAAAAGCGAAAAACACTGCGCGTTGACTTGTTGAGTGGCAAATAACCGTAAAATCAAAACTTTTGAGTGCAGTGCCACAAAATTGAAAATCGAAATTTATGCCGTTGTGTAAATACGAAGGCAACGACGTCTGCTCAAGACGCCACCAGTAACCACCACAACAATAATAATAATAGGAAAAGCAATTGCGGCGTGCCACATCGACAGTGAGCGGAATCGATGCAGCGCATTCAATCGACCCAATCAACACTAACGACAGCCATTTAATTTATGGTGGTATGTCGTGCCGCGCGTCGTCGTAACCGAGTGATATTTTCAGGGCGCAAAGGCATAAGCTTTGAAATTTCAAAATAAAATAATGAAAAAAATGAAGTCAATGAAACTAATTTTTATTTGTATACCCTAAATGGGGTATATTAAATTTGTCACAAAGTCGTAATGCTCAGAAGGAAACGTCGGAGACCCCACAAAATATCCAGTTTTAGAGATTTCGCGCTGAAATTCCGTACACGTACCTTTCGCCTCAAGAAACTGCTTATTTGTGGTAATCGCCGATATTGGACTAATATAACATATAGCGGCCATAGAAACTGACCAATTGAAATCAAGTACTTGTATAGAAAACTTTTTTATTTGACAAGCTATCTTCATGAAATTTTGTATAGATTATATCCTAAGGCAAAGCTACAATCCCCATAAAAAATTTTCAAATCGGACCACTATAGCATATAGCGGCCATACAAACTGACCCATAAAAATCAAGCTCTTGTATGGAAAAGTTTTTCATTTGACAAGCTATCTTCATGAAATTTTGCATAAATTATTTTCTACAGCAACGCTAAAGTCTCCGAACAAATTGTTCAGATCGGACGACTATAGCATATAGCGGCCATACAAACTGACCCATCAAAACCAAGCTCTTGTATGAAAAAATTTTTCATTTGACAAGTTATCTTCATGAAATTTTGCATAAATTATTCTCTACAGCAACGCTAAAATCTCCGAACAAATTGTTCAGATCGGACGACTATAGCATATAGCGGCCATACAAACTGACCAATCGAAATCAAGTTATTGTATGGAAAACTTTTTCATTTGATAAGTTATCTTCATGAAATTTTGCACAGATTATATCCTAAGGCAAAGCTACAATCCCCATGAAAATTTTTCAAATCGGACCACTATAGCATATAGCGGCCATACAAACTGACCCATCAAAACCAAGCTCTTGTATGGAAAACTTTTTCATTTGACAAGTTACCTTCATGAAATTTTGCATAAATTATTCTCTAAAGCAACGCTAAAATCTCCTAACAAATTGTTCAGATCGGACCACTATAGCATAGAGCACCCATACAAACCAACCAATCGAAATAAAAAAAAAAACAAAAATTTAAACCCATTTATGCTGTAAGAAAAGTAGCTGTGAAGGGTATTATAGCTTTTTTGCAGTCGCAGTTAATGTTTTTTTTGTTTTTAATTTTATTACCTCTTGTTGCTCCACTTAGGTAAGCGCGCAGTAGAACAAAAAAGAATTAACAAAAACGAAAATGTCACTGTCAGTTAGCCTTACCCACAAAATGTGAAATCGTAACAACATGCAACAAGCGTACTTTTTTGTTGTTTCTTTTTTAAGCTTGCTTTGTAGCGCTTTGAAACTCCGAAAAATCGGCAGCTACACCTTCAACAGCGCACAACAACAATTTATTATTATGTAGGTTACTCATACGTCTGGCGGCGCGCTGGCTTTTGTCGCTCGCCTTGTGTGTGTTGAGAAAATGTCCGCGTTCATTAAATCAAACTGCCAAAGTATTTTTCTACACAATTTACCAATTTGGTGGCACGCATCGGTATGTAGGTATGTTATTACCATGACATGCCACACCGCGCTGCATTCATCACACTACGCTGCAACACTACACCCACCAACGCGCTTGTGCCACAACACTGGCGCTTTAACTGCAGCTATATGACTTCTGGCCACTACAACTGCACTTCACCCTCAAAAGCTATAAAAAGACCAAACGGTGGCACTCTGTGCTCCACAATTGCCACAGCATCACGGGCTGTGTTCATTGTCTGCATCTGCATGCTTATATGGTTGCGGCATGTTGGCTGCTGACTCCTACTGTTTCACTGCGATTTTTATGCATTTCTTAGCTGGCTGACTGGCTGGCCAAGACTCTATTTTGCTCTAGTCTGGATGCTTAAGACATTTATTCTCTATTGCTTTATCTTGCTGCAGCGAACAGCGCGCCGTTGTTGGTGCCACACAGTGGACTGTGGCAGTTAACGGTGTTTTAATTGAAGTTTCAATATTGCGAATTTTTGAATTTTTTTATTATAATTTATTTTTTATGGTCCATAAAATTTTAATATTTTATAATTTTTGTTAATTTTTTTCCATAATATTGATTTTTGTTAGATCATTTCAGATCTGTGAGAAGATTTTAGCTCAGGGATCATGAAAATATTTAATCTTAATTTTTTTTACCATATTAGTTTTTTTTTCAAACAGTTCAAAGTTCGAATGAATATTATTCTTTTTTTTTAATATTCTTAAGAATTATGTTTGTAGTTATGTTTGATGAAACCGATCGTGATGATCGAGAGGGTTTTTTAAATATTTTTTTTTTTTTACTGAAACCGAATAAGTTATTATTATTTTTTTTTTTTTTGGGTAATTTGTTTGAGCTAAACCTCTTTGAACTGTAGTTCTTTATGATCTATAATAATAAAATCATCCTGGTTCATCATCTGATGATCTGTTTCCATGATAGTCAGTTCTACGGAACCTTGAGGGTCACAGATATTTGATATTCAGAAAATTTCAGCTTTTAAGATATCGACTTGAAACTGTGCAGAAGTTATTTTCTCGTCAAAAGTTTTCTTTTTTTTTGTAGGAACGATCGATATCGGAAATCAGAAATATGTTTTTGTTAATTCGGGATGCCTAATTATCTTATCCCAATCATTCTAATTGAATAATCATATGATATCTATTTTCATGATAGTCAGTTCTATGGGACCTGGAGAGCCTCGAACCTCCGTCCGGACCACCAAAGGATTTCAGTTTTAGAGATATCGATCTAAAATTGTGCACACGTCCTTTGCTACCCAAGAAGCAGCACATTTATAGAAAGGGTCGATTTTTGGTAATTTGGAATTATAATAAAACCCAATCATACTCATTGATCTTCTTATGATCCGTTTTCATGAAAAGCTGTTCTATGAGACCGAAAGGTCCTCGAATCGCCGTCCGATCCCTCAAGTGATTTCAGTTTTTAAGATATCGATCTAATATTTTGCAAATTTATTTTTTCCTCCAAAATGTTGCTCTTTTATAGGAACCACCATACATACTGACAGATCAATATGAATTTCTTGTATGGAAAACTTATTTTTTTGACAAGATAACTCAAAATTTGGCATGGATCTACCCGAAGAAGATCAGACCACCATAGCATAGAGCTGTTATGTAAGCGGACCGATCACTCTGTGAAGTGTGAAGTTATCGTTATTTTTTTTTACATTTTCTATAATATATGTGCCATTACAGAAGATCCGTTCCCTTTTAAAGTAGCGAAAAAATATATATTTCTTATTCGCCTTAAAAAATCAAACTACTTACTCGCTATTTGCTTACATTATATACTTGTATATCCTCATTAATTTGTTTGCAAACACAGCCATTTACTTCCCACTGTATATTATAAAAAATCATTTTTATTCTCTTTGCTGCCACTAACCAATGGACTTACCTACCATTGCTCCCGATAAATGCCTTGCCCTTCGCGCCGCAAACGCCACCTTCAACTGCTTTATCTCAATTCATTTTAAGTGTATCTTATAGCTTTGGCTTTCCCGCTGTGTGTGCTCTGTGCTCTGTCATGCCATTCACTTGGCCTTCATTGTCCGCCTGGCGTTCAACTTTTCCTTTTTCCCGTTGCACGGTCACCAGTCGCTGCCGCATTTGCATTTCTGCTCCTTTTTCGCGTTGATTGTTGTCGAGAAAGCTGTTTGTCCGTGCGGTGTGTGTTTTTTTTTCCTTTGCCGACCAGTGGAAAGTGAAGAAAATGCCAGGAAAAATTTTCAATAACGCGAAGACTTTCCTTTTACTTTCAATTTATCCGCTCTGCGCCGGAAAATTTTTGCTGTTTTTTATTTTTGTTTTTTTATTTTTTTTTTTGTGATGTTTTTTTCTATTTGTGCATACTTATTATTTTTAAATTTTATTTCAGCCAGTAACATCACAGGTTTCACTATCGTCTTCCACCGTTAGCGGCGTGTTCCTTTTAGTTACGCCCACAATTACTGCAGTTCGCCGAAAGAGGAGCAAATTGGGAACCAACTTCGGCGTATACAATTTCAAATAACTGCAAAAATTGGTTGTTGTAGGTGTATGCATGTACAGTAATCGGCCGTTCGAGTCGAAAATCTTAGTATTTATGAGCGTCGGCTGTGCAGCGCGTACGCTAGCTCTATGCCCGTCAGCTATTCTTGTCGCTGTCGCTTTCGTTTTGCCACAAATTTGCATTTTACGGTCATTCGTGTATTGAAAGCACACACAACCGCACATATTTATACCCATATATTTGCCTATTTACTCGCATTAGAGCACTGCGCTGACAAGGTGAACTCCCCGGTGGCACTATTAAGTATTTGCCGTTACGTCCATATACCTCACAGTGCGAGTACTTATCTCTTGCAGACAGTCAGGAAAGTGAAATTCGCCGCTTCGCATACTTCAAAGGCAGCCAACACAACTTTAGTGTAGCTACTTCAAAGTGAAAAGATGCTGCTTAGTTACAGTTACATTCAAGCGCTTTTCATTTACTTATTCACATGCAAATATTTATCCACATATGTCTTCCCTAGGCGAGTCTGCTGCAGGTCGACTGCATGCATTTTGATAATATAACTTTGCTCTTTTCACTAAGAGTCGAGCTCCTTTCGTTGAAATGCCATATATTTTTAAATTTTTTGGGTGGATTTATGTGTAATGTCGCTTTTTAGTTACGTTTGGGAGACGCTTTTGGCAAATATTTTACTTTTGAATTGCACAAAGAGGAAGGCTCTTATGTTTACCTGGAAATAGTCAAAGAAGTGCACTTTTTATTCCACTGAAGTGCGTGCTTTGATTACTAGCCGGAAAAGTTTTAAAAATTTTGTTTCCTTAAGAACTTTCAAAGAGAGATCGTTGCTCAGTGAAAAAATTCAAAGCTTCGAGAGCATTACTAGCGCTTTTTCATCCTCTCTACATAAGGCTTATAGGAGAAAGTGAAAAAATCATAAAATTTTACATTTCTGTGTGGAAATCTGACCACAATTGGCTCAAAATTTGTTTTTGTTTTCATTTATACAATGAGTGACTGGCAGTGACTGAGAACAAATTCTTTGGAGTAACTCTGACAAGGTTTCGACCTTATTGTTATTCTTCTTATCTTGTAAACGAGTACTTTCCCCAATTTACACAGTTTACCTAAATATATAATCTTCTGCATTTACTGTTCTTCTATGCCTGGAGGCTGTTGGAGTAATGTAGTGAAATTTTAGTTTTCTTTGAGCTATTCTTAAAAACCAGAAAATCTTGAGTACTATTTACCATAAAACAGTGTTCGGATGACTATGGATTACTAACAGAACTCATCTTCCAATATACCTTTCATCTACTTACCACACTTTTCATCTTCTTACCTTACCGGACTTCGTTTACGCGGTTACAGCTTCGGATGCGATAAATTTAATCTACTTACCCAATAAAAAACTATAGAATAAAGAACCTTTCCGATAAAACAAAAAAAAATAATAATAATAATTGAGAAAAGCTTCACTTTTGAAAACCTAAATGAAGGAAATCTTTGCTTAAAAGCAATAGAACTTTTTGGGTTATAGAAAACGAATTCATAGTTGGAGCTTTATCGGTATTAAAAAAGTTCAGGAATGTCTGCATTAGATGAGAAGAAGTTCTGGTAGCCATGTCTTCTCTTCTATTTTTACCGTAGTTTTCCGTAGTATAGTTTATAATACACATATATATATGTATATACATAAGGATAATAAGTTAAGATACACGCTAGTCAAAGCTTTTACAAGAGCTTTGATAAGTATTGTTTAGTTTTTAGTTTTCGAAACCCTTAAATCAGGTCAGGTTTTAGCAAATTATAATCCATATGATCTCAAACGGAATTTGTGGCCTGAAACGTAAAGTTTGAGTCAAAGCTTTTCATTAAGATTCTGATTCGTTTGGTTGCATAGATCTCTAGTCAAATCTTTTTTATGAGCTTTGCAGAACTTTTGTTGAGCTTTATTTTTTATTGTGGTTTCCGAAAGCTCTTATGCTTCAAAGAAATTTGGCTAAATTATAATCCATATGATCTCAAAAGAAATTTGTTACCTGAAACGTAAGCTCTGAGCAAAAGCTTTAAAAGCTTTTCATTAAGATTCTGATTCGTTTAGTTGTATAGATCTCAAGTCAAAGCTTTTTCATTAGCTTTACAGAACTTTTGTTGAGTTTAATTTTTTTATTGTAAAAGCTCTTAAGCTTCAAAGAAATTTGTCTCAATTATAATCCGCATGATCTCAAAAGAAATTTGTTTACTGAAACGTAAGCTCTGAGCAAAAGCTTTCAAAGCTTTTCGTTGAGTTTCTGACTCAGTTAGTTGCTTAGAATTCTAGTCAAAGCTTTTACGTGAGCTGTACTGAACTTTGCTTGGATTTTATTGTAGCTTTGGAAAACACTTCCGCTAAAAAAAATCGGCTTATTATCTCAAAAGCAAATTTTTTTAAACATAAAACTTGATTAAAAGTTTTTCGTAGTTTATACGTTTTTGACTCATTGAAATGTACAGAACTCTAGTCAAAGCTTTTACACGAGCTTTGCTGAACTTTCCCTGAGTTTTATTTTATAATTTCCGAAAGCCCTTAAGCTTCAAAGGCGTTTGGCTAAACTATAATCAATCCTTATGATCTCGAAAGCAAATTTTTCCTAAAACGTAAAGTTTGTATTAAAGCTACGAAAAGCTTGCAGGGTATAATTTTCAGACTCAATACAATAACCTAATTTTAAAACTTATTGAGAAGACCCGGAAAATCTTTTCGCACTTCTAGTTGTTTACTTACTTGTTTATAACATTTCTAGATTCGAGACAACTCTCAAATAACGAACTCTGACTTTAGTGGCAATTCTAGCTTCAAGTCAAGAAATAATGAAGGAAACTACCGCAAAAACCGCTTCGCATTTTGCGTAGAGCTTTACGAAACGATTTCCTATTTCCTCATTCTTAAACCCTAAAATGCACACGCACATACATATGTTTAAGACTGCCAACTGTTATGAGACGCCGCGCATTAGACTAGCTTAGAGGGCAGCAATTAACATTGACCTTAACGTAACGCAACGTTGGTCAGTCATACGCACTAAAATATAACAACAACAAAATCAGAAACAATAATAATGTTGTAATAAACACAAAAAACAATTGTCACCTGCGAAGGTGACAAAACGACCATAATAATTAGACGACATGCTATTTGAAGATAATAGCGGCATTGAAGAAGGCTAAGAAAGAGACAAGGAAGAAGAAGAACGAGCGTTGGTGTAGCTTTGTACTAATAATTAGCGGGTGTTTGGTCAAACAGGCAATTTGAGGGACAAAGTTTAATTGTGCAATTCGCAAAAATATGAATGAGCTCGCGTTGAATGTGGAGGCAATGGCAAAGCACAAGCTTTAATATCAAGTTACCACGCAAGTAGCGCGGTTTTTATTTATTTTTTACTATTTTCTTTTTCATTTACTATTTTTTTTATTTGTTTTAGTTTTGATTTTTGTTGTTTATTGTTTTTATTTTTTTTATTTTTTTTTAATATCTCTTAGGAAGTGCTAAGTGCTTTGCCATTTCGTTTTGGCTGGCTTATTCCATTCATGCGCTTTTGATTATGAATACATGTACATATACATATGTATATATGACTGTAGGTGTAACCGCAAACTTGCTTTTAAATGTGCCGTTTGTTTTGTCTATTTTATTGCCATCACTGTTGCTTTTGCTGCTGGTGACTGACCCCCATTTAATGTGACAACTATTGCATTTCTGACTGACCACTCAATTACAGTTGACAGTTACTCAACGCGCTAGTGTTTGCTTTCATTTGCTGTTGTTGTTGTTACAATGTTATAACGCACTTTATATACTTGGCATGTACTGTTTTCATAACTGCTTTTAACAACATATGACTGAATTGGGAGCACTTAATTTTTGTATCAAGAGAAAAATGTATGAAAATCCCACTAGACCTGACTTGTTACTCTGCACTAAAAGCAATAATGAAATAACAGTTAACTGTGGTCACCAATCCGGGCAAGCAATCCAAAAGTGTTGCCGAAAATGTATATACGACCAAATAAGTGGCAAAAACTAAAAAGTGCGCGTTGGAGAAGTCAATGAACCGCGGCGGTGGTGTTAGCATAATTTACAGTGGGGGGCATGAAAGTTACTAAACTATTACATTACTATTAGTACGCTTTTTGAGTTACTCAATATTATCTCTCTCTCTCTCTCTCTCTCGCTTTTAAATTTTGACTTATAATGGCATTCATCAAAATTCACATTTTAAATACAAAAATTAGTTTTGATAAAAAAAGACTTCCAAAATAGTTTTTTATAGCTTACAGTCTTTGATTGGATACAAATTCGCCTCTGTTCCGGTACAAAGACCCACTACCGTTGAAACAACTAACATTCATTCTCTTGATTTTTTACTATTGATTAAGAATAAATAATAATTTACTTATGAAAACTTTAAAAACCTTATAATTAGCCATGAAGAAAGCATTTTGTTTCACGTTTATCGATCATTTTTATTTATTTTATCGATTATTTTAACTCATTATTTATCGGTAATTTATTAAATTATTTAAATAATTTTATTGTATACTTGTTCTAAATCTTCTGTTTACAAATTTTTAAAAATGTTTTAAACATTTTATAGTATCTTGTCAATTATTTGAAATTATACATATTTATCGATTATTTGGAATTAATTACATTGCTCATTTCATGGAATGTTTTGTTAATAATTTTTTTAATATGGTTTGACAAGTTTTTCTATCCATTAAAATTTTAAATTAATTTTATCGATTATTTTAACTCAATATTTATCGGTTATTTCATAATTATATTTGGATACTTACATTAAACGTTCTTTTGATAAAATTTACAATATGTATTAAACGTTTTATCAATTAAAATTTATCGATAATTATTAATATTTATCGATAATTTGAAATTAATTGTATCGGTTATTTTCATTATACGTCGTGTTTACAAATTAATTTTATTTATTTTTTTAGAACTCATTTGTAAAATTAGCAAAATAATTTAAACGTTTTGTCAAATCTTATTTATAATTTGAAACTTTAATACTTATCGATAATTTGAAATTGCTCCTATCGATTATTTTAATTATATGTTGTGTTTACAATTTTTTCATAAGTTTTCTATCAATATGGATTAAACATTTTCTATCATATTTATCGATTATTTAAAAAATATATCGATTATTTTTCATTCAATAAATTTCAATATTTTCATTAAATGTTTTGTTCAAAAAATTTGCAACATATATTAAACATTTTCTCACTTCGCGTTTATCGATACTTGGAAATTATTTATTCTTGTCTATAATATGGAATCAATTGTTTCGATTATTTTAATTAAATGTTGTGTTTAAAAAATTGTCAGTTTGCATTAAAAATGATATTTCGAATTTTTTAATCGATTAATCGAAAGTATTTTTTTATCGATAATTCGAATATATTTTTATTGATTATTTTTACTATATGTTCTGTTTCTAAATTTGTACAATATGGATTAAAAATTGTTCATCGTATTTATCAATAATTTGAAATTATTTTTATCGATTATTACCATTTTCATATTATCGATAACTTAAAATTATCTTAACGCTTTTTATGATCAAATTTTCTTTTTACAAAATATTCAGTCTTTTTTGGATATTGATTAGAATTTTCTTTCATATTTATCGATAATTCGAAATTATCGCTTTCGATTATTGTGATTATTTAATTTTTTATATTTTTTCATGGTACTGTAATATTAAAAATTTGAAATGAAGTCATTATAAACTGCATTTTTTTACATACAAATATACATATACATATGTAATATATGAATGCTCACAGAAAAACCAGCTACAAACAGTTGGAATGGAAAATGACTTATATACTTTTGTCGTGCTCAGCGGCATCTGAGTGTAACGTTGTCTTGCAAAAACCAAAACACATTATCATTTTTGAACAAAGCAGCTTAGACGTTACGTCATCAGTCTCTAGTGGCATTAAGTGCTTGAGTACAAGCAACTGTCCAAATTTATGCTTTTATTTCCTAACTTCAATGTCATTCTTAGTCGTCAGTGTAACAACTTCTTAAGCTTTCACACACTCGTGTATTACAACATATTTTTACCACGGGCACTCAAGTAGTGTACCTGTCCTTACGAAACGGCCAAAATCAGTTATTGCGACTTTTGGGCAACTCTTTACCGTTGTTTACGCCACTATTTTGGCGTTTCGAAAATTCCTACGCGACAGCAAAAAAATTTGCATAAGCCCAAATTAGCGGCGACGACATGCGAACCGGAAAAACGTGACCAGTTTTACGCATTCAGAATTTTATAAAATATTACCGAAAAATGTTGGGTGCTTTGAAGTCAAATTTGCATATGAAATATGTATGTATATGCAATATATTAGACTTTGGAAAAAAATAGCTCTAAAACTTTTAAGAAAAACTATTGTCAGATATTTGATAAAAATTAATAAATAATTTAATATTTTTATATTTTCTGTTGCTGTGCTTAACCCACCTATAAGCCATGCAGGTCTTGAAGGCCGGCCGCCTTAGTGCGTTAACTAAACAACCGTTCATAATTTATGTTTTCGCCTTTTATTTCAGTTGTTCCTTTTGTTTTTGTTATATTATTCTTTAAGCTTATTAACATTTGGAATTTATCATACTTTGCCTCATTAGGTATTTGCACTCTTTATATTTGTCGTTGTTTCAAATAGTCGTAGTAACCGCAAGCTTCGAAAAAGAATTCATTAATATTTACTCTGCACTCATATATGTATGTTTTAAAATATAGCATATGATTATGCATGCAGCTTAATTTGCCTCAAATGTGCGCTCGTCTTATAAGAGCATAAAGTTTTTATGTTGCTCACAATTCGTGACTGCCTTCAAGGACGTGACTGTCCTCCCACCGACCAATGAAGCCGAGATAAACGAATCGTATGCTAAGTTGAGTTAGTGGTACAGACCAAAATATATACCTATAAAGTATGTAGTATAAGCAAATATTTTTGTTTGAAGAAAATTTAGTTTTACTTTACTCCACTCGAAATTAGAAAATGTCGGAAATTTTATTTGCTGACTTACTGCACGTGATGAAGGGAACTTTTGTAGTTAAAAAGTTGTATTAACTGCAATGTTTTCAATCGAATTTATGCTAGTTTATCTTCTTTGCAAAGCAAGGTGTCAGTTTGTGTAATTGGATTAGCCTGATATTTGTTTATGTATTAATAATGATAATATTTATGGCGCTAACTGGAGCCATAATTGGACTGTGTGCAAGGTCATGGTAGTTTAGTGGTGAAATTCATGAATTTTTATTGATTTCAATCCGGTTAATACGCTTTGAATTAGTATAATACATTCGTATGATTTCCTTCTAATTACGAGTTTTGGATATATCCTTTTGAAAATCTATGTAAAATATGTATCTTTGGAAAAATAAAAAGGTTGAATAAAATTTAGGGTGGGTCATCTAACGTTTCAAATTTGAATTATCTATATTTTGACATTGGGAACGTCAAATACCATTCGGAAGGTGACAGATATTCAGTGAAAAGTCTAAAATTTACGAAATGGGTTGCTATTCACTAGAAAAAAACTGGGAAATATTGAAAACTTTTTTCCAAAGTTGTGAGTCAAGTGGATGGCCAATTTTACCGAAAAATCATCTTTTCGGACGAGACTCATTTCCACCTCGATGGATACGTTAACAAGTAGAATTGTTGCATTTTGGTCACAGAAAACTTCTTCGAAAATGAAGAAGGAACCGCCGTAACCATCAATGAGCGATATCGCACAATGTCAACCGAATTTTTCTTCAAGCAAATTGAAGAGGAAGACTTGGACAACATTTGGTTCCAGCAGGACGGCGCTACGTGCCATACAGCAAACGCTACACTCAATCTTTGACGCCCTATCTTCGAATTTAAAATTCTATATGGCCCACACTATATTCAATTGTTTGTGTAAAAAAATTCATTGAAATTCGTTGATACTCACGAAACCCCTTTTAGCGGTCAATCCACAAGATGAGTAATACCATCAATTCCGGGACTATTGTGGTGTGAGCCTTCTAAATATCGCTTACGTGATTATATCCAGTATGAACTTTAGGCACTGTCCCTGGACTGATCGGGGTTATGTTTGATATTTCACCGGAAAGTTTACAATCTAGTCCATATATATTTTTGTATTCACTACTTATTAAATTTTCTGAGAAAAAATCATATATTTTTGGACTATGATGTAATTTTCTGAAAGATTAAAAGTGGAGTAAGTGCAACAGGAAAACCGTTTTGATGGTTTTTTACCAAAAATATTGAATAGGATTCAAGTTCTTATCGATTATTTTAAACTTTAACATTAAAGAAATTACAAACTTTAAGAAAATAATATATTAAATAATTATATATATAATTTATTTGAACCCGAAATATATTTAAAAAAAAATCTATAAAATTATAAGCGCATAAAAAAGTTCAAACTTTTCTCAAAAAAATCTTCAGTAGTACATAAAATTAGTTTGTTTCTTCAGGAGAATTGGTGAAAGGTCGCACCTACCATATAAAGAAAAAATAACAAAAGCAAATATTAATCATTGAAAGTCGCTTTATTGTTTTTCAAAATATTCTTCTTTAAAATTTTGCAAGCGTTTGAACCAATTGTCGAAGCACATTTGCCACTCTGATTAAGGTATCTCCAGAACATGAGACCTTTTGCTTGGAAGAGCTTCATCCGCGAACAAGTTTTGTTGGATTCGGCTAATTTGGAAACACACATACAGTCGAATCCTATTTACTTTCGGGACCATAATAGTAAATCCATGATTTGTCACCTATCATAGACGTATTTCCAAGCCAAAACCTTCGTTTTTTTCAACATTTCTCTCATCCAAACGACTCGAGAATTTTTTTTAGCGAGAGGCAAGTTGAGTGGGATCCAACATGAACAAATTTTTTATTTTTAAATGTTCATGCAATATTGAATATATACTGGTCCCCCTAATGCATATAGTTGTATTAATCTGACGATGGTTCACATGACGATCTTGACTTATCAGATGCACTTTTTAAAGTTAAATATTTTTAAATCATAGAGTTTCCATAAAAATATTCAAAAGCAATCCCACTATTTAATCTACAAAAATAACTATGTATATATACATATATTTCTTTTTGCATAAATATGTATAAATATACATAGTCAGATTTAGTCTAGATTTGTGAACAGGTTTTCATGATTTTTGTGATTTAAATTTTGTTTACCCACTTTCAAATTAATGCGACGGTTATTTGTGCCAAAAATGCCTACATACAAGACAAGATTACAAGTGTTCTGACAAGCAGTTAAGAATTATTTACTTATGTATACTATGAATTATACGAATATGTATACATGAACAAAAAAATTTAAAAAAATCCAGTTTCAAAGTCATCAGTTGTGCAAGAAGCTGACGATGTTTGCGAATGTATAGATTTGTTGAAATATTTTTATTTGTTTAATTCAATCACTTTGTTCTTATTTTTTTATATTTAATTTTAGATATGTTTTTTTTTTAATTTTTTTTTTTTGCCAAGTTCTTTAATTTTTTATTCTTTCAATTTACGTTCTTTTCATTCTCTTCATTTCAATGAGCAATTTAAATAGTTTGTCAGCGCTGAAGCTGTTGGCAGCGTGCTCTTGCCATCAACGCCATAATTTCGTTTCGCTGTTTGGCGGCATCTTTTGTACTGCTAAAATTTGTCAAATATTTGACAGTCGTGTGCACAGCATTGTTGTTGTGGCGCAATTTTCATTTTTTGGAGTTTCGGTTATTAACATGCCTTGACCAAAAAGAGTAACTAATACTTTTGTATTTGCACATAAGTGAGTAGTGTAATCACCGTTTCGAGTGCGCACTTCAAAGTGTTTGGCTTAAGAACTTCTCTGCCGGAATTGTTATACCTAATTCGTGGGCGATGACCACATTTTGTATTTTTACAAACCCCCAAAAGCAAAAAAAAAAAAATATTTATGTATAGTATATATAACTTCTCATATATTTTTTATTTATTTAATTATCTTTTTTTTTATTTATTTTTTTATTTATTTATTTATTTTTTTTTTTTTTTGAAATTAGACAAACATACAAAATTTTCAACTTTGACTTATTACTGCCATTTTTTCAAACAGTTTAATTACAATTATTTTTAACATGATTTACATTAATTATTCATTTATTTCAATCTCGAATTCATTGCAAATTCCACTTTACTCACTTCTACCTCCATTCTTTCCACTTGAATCCTTTTCCATCATCATCATTACACCTGCCATTTGCTCTTCAACTACCTCTTCACGCGCTACTAGCTTGTAATTTTGCCATGTTTATTAAGTTTATTTAACAATTCTGCACACGTTTTTGTAATTTCTACACTTTTGGCACAGAATCGGCTAAAACTGTCAATGCCTTATCGTGTTCTCGCTGATTAATGACCTCCACTGTGTCCACTTAAATGCAAATTCGTTCAGAAAGGTAAACAACAATCTTTGTGAAAAGACTAGGCGTGGAATAATAGCGCTGTGCCTCCTTTACCAACCAACCGTTTTTTGCTGCGTGCCCACTGAGGCAAAAGATTGTGATTTACAATTGATATTACGCTCATATTTCTTATTTACGTGAGAAAATTTCCTTCGTTACTGGAAAATTTATTAATAAATCTAAATACTGTGGGAAAGACTTCGGTAGTTTTTTGTATGTTGTTGTCCTGAGTTGGTCATGCTGTTAAAGAAGAAAATAGAATAGAAAAATAGAAATTCTGAAACTCGGGACTACGGAATATTGTACTGTGGTTTTATAAACTACACATCAATATTTAAAATTGCCATTTTTTCATGTCTCTGACTACATCGGAATTTTATATAAATTCGTTTGTTGGTCCCGAAAATAGTTGTGCTTAAGATCATTCGCTGTGTGATATTCTGAATTAGCAAAACAAAAATAAACTCAAAAATACCGAAATTAAAAAATACAAGAAATTAAATTTATAGTGAAAAATCCCGATTCCGAGATTTCGGGATTTTGAAGTATTTAAAAAAATTTATAAATAATAGTACTTGAGTTCCTTTGCAGTGCGAAATTGGAATAAATATTAATCCCGAAAAATTCCAATCCCGAAATTTCGAGATTGACATTTTTCTATTTTTGGAAGTTTGTTTGTAGTCCAGAAGTTCGCTTGTAGTCTGAAATTAGAAAAAAATATGAATACCGAAAAATTCCAATCCCGAAATTTCGGGATTCCATAGAATTTTTTTATATTTTTATTATAGCATAAGTACATTCTATTAAAAATTAATTTTTACCTTTTCTTTCATTTCAGGTATGTTTTTCCATCAATTATTAAAAAAGTGTCCATATAAAGAGCATACAAGCAAGTACCTTTTAATGTATTTAATTTTTAATTTTCATATAACCATATAAAGAGCATACAAGCAAGTACCTTTTAATGTATTTAATTTTTAATTTTCATTGCGAATTTTATGAGGGAAAATCTACACTATTTATGCATATCTACACTATGAAATATCATCGAAAAGCCCTTAAAATCTGAAAATTAGAGTGAATCAAAACACGGAATATCCTTTTTCGCTTGATAATCGAAAATATATGTTCTAACACACTTTAAGAAATTCTTTCCAAGTATGAGTTTTTAATACTTTACAGTAAATTTCCTACAAAACTGTCAGCTTTCCTATTAATAATGATTTTTTTATTAAGTTGTAAAATTCATGAGAAAAAATTTTGCCTTAAATTAATAAAACTTCATCCATTGATAGCTTCTAAAGGGTTAGGTTTACGAAAAATTCATATTAGACATTTTTATTGAGCATTCAATTAACTACAATACCTATGAAGTAAAATATTTTTTCTAGTAGTTGATAGCGACATTTGAAATTTTATTAATATTTATTTTAAAAATTATTATTATATTAGTAGCAAAAAAATAGAAAACTGCAAGTCGGCGGACCTTCCATTTAAAATAAAGAGTTCATGCTTGGAGAGACTTTTAAAAAGGCGTTTAAGAACCTATTTTTCAGAGTACCGAGCGATATTAGACTAGTTTTTACTTACCCTAATGTTCATACATATGTATGATGTGTGTATATGTATATATTTATATGAATATTTTGTATTTTTGCACTGCCGTCTTTTACGTTGTACCTGCTGCTGTCGATTTTTTCTTCATTTTCTTTATTTATTTCTCCAACACTTAGTCAATTAAGAATCCAGCACTCTTCATGCGCTGCAGTCACTTGCCTTAAGTGTATTTAATTAAATAATTATCGAGAACAATAATATTTTGCAATACCAATGCTGGCATTGATACTCATTTGTATTATTTTTTCAAGCCCAGATATTCGCAGAAATATATATAGATATGTTTGTAGATACAAAAATACTTGAGACAGCGCTTAATGGTTCATGCCATTTAAAAGAATGTCGCCTACACTCAAGCTTTATGCAAATATTTTAGAGCACATATTGTTGCACTAATTTATTTTATTGCCATTTTATTGTCTTTTTATTGTTTGCAATGGTTAACTGACAAGATTAAATTGTTTTATATTTGGTCTGAAATTTTTTACCTGACGGTTTGGTTTGAGGTTTCTACAGTTTATAACTGTACATATTTGGTTAAAACATCGTTATGTTAGGACTTTTATCATTCAGAAATTGTCAGGTCCAAATTTCATGATATCTTAAAGTGGTCTATGGTAATATAGCTGCCGGTTCATCCTCAAAAAGCCGTCAAAATCTCCTAAAGTTAGTTTCGATTTAAGCCCGACGCATTGACTCAATCGTCTAAGTTCTCTCAATCCGCTCAGAACAGGACAACTTTTAGCTGACTACTTCTGGTAAATATTAATATCGTAATAGTGAGCATAGTTCCTATATGACCACTTAAGACTTTTTTATTTTTTTCAAAGAAGTGACTGCAATTTCAAAAACCTTTTTTCATTCCTTTGAAGCTGCCTTCATATTGAGTAAATTTTCCAAAGCCATAAATTTTATGTCGAATTCCCCTAAATACTGATCTCACAAAATACATTTCTCTGTTAATTTTATTTTTCTAATTAACCCTTGGTTGCACACAATGGTCTTGCAGGCACGTTGTGCTATTTTCTAAAATTATACGAACATTTACTATAAAAATTATTGAATTTGGTATATAGTCTTTGCTTTAAGAGTTAGTAAACGTATTCCATATACTATATATTTCTAAGTTCTTCAGAAATCGTAATCATTATCTCTTGACAAATATATGTGCCACAGACGATAAAAAGTGTCAAGTTTTGCTAACTAAGCATTTGAAATCAGAACCGTTTTCTTGCTCTGCTTCATTTTTGAACTTCATCGCCACTTAAGCACACAGCGTACTCCCACGGGTGTCTGTCGCTTGCAAGACAGCACTCTCTCAAGACAAATCAGCGCTAAATGTGACAAAAACAATTGGCTTCAACAAGACTTGTTGTTGTTGCGGTATGCGCATTATTAATTTATGCCCCACATTGAATATAAATCTTAAACTTTGCTGCCAAAAATCCTGCACCGCCACAACAACAACACAAAACTGCAAACAATGGACAGAGAGTGCGTAAAGTTTTTTACACCACAGCAACGCAGCGGGCAAGAGAGGCAGTGCAAGGAAATTGTGAACAAAAGCAGTTGAAAGCTGAAGAGCCACAAGGGGTCGCTGCCGTGGGGCTTCAAGAATTTGTGTTAGAGTCTATGTATATGTATGTGTATGTCTTCAATGTATTTGTGCTCTTTATTTGTGCGCTGTTTGAAACTTATCTCCACTTCTCTGTAAATATTGTCGCTTTTGGGCGATTTTGGCAAAAATTTGCAATGCAAACTGCGTCGAAATTGCCACTCACTGAGTTTATCACCATCTTTTTATGATTATTACTATGAGCACTGGTTTATTTGGCGAATTTTGTATACGTAAAATTCACTCAATGCATAGTTGGGAATTTTCTGATTTTTTTATTTATTTATTTTTTTTTTTGGAGAAAAAATTTGCAAATTTTTGGAAGACAAAAAATGTGTGTAGTTGTAAATTTTGAATATTTTTTCTCGTAAAACTGCTCTTTCTCAATTTAATTTGGCATTTTTGTGCGCTGATTGGGCAGCCTTGAAAATTTTGCAGATGTCTCCATTCTATATCTACTACTTGATTTCATTTCTGCTTGTTTCTTATATGTCACTTTATCAGCGTTATCGCTCGTTTTGAGTTTAAAAATAAATAAATATATAAAAAACTGTCTACGAAGACGGAAAGAATGAGTGATTAGCACAACTTCCTTTATTGCATTTTTTGTTTTTTTTTTCCATTTTGATACTTTTTTCAAATATATTTTTGTTTTCTAACAAAATTATAAATAAAATTTGTGCCGCCTCACTTGATCGCTCTAGTTTTGAGCACACGTGAATTAATGGCCTGCAAACATATTTACTTAATTTTTCTGATTTTTATTTTTTTAATTTCTTCTATATTCATCGCTTTTACAAATTACCGCTATTTAATATTTTGACATTTCCCTAGCGGAAATCATTAAAATGAGCCACAACAGCCAACAAGTTAAGTTAACGACCACTGATGAAAGCTCATGAATGGCCCGAGCCGACACTCACAGCAACAGTCATGAATTTTGGTTGTGGGCGCGTGTGCCCTGGAAGCATATGTGTGTATGACCGCGTGTAAATATGTTTGTGTTGTGCTCTAGATTTGAACTTTGCTACAAATTACAAATCCGGTGTTGAAACTTGACAATAAACATTTATCAACTTATGATTACCACTTTCATAACTGTGTGCATACGAATGTACATATATATATATTTATGTTGGTGATACTTTGTTAGTGATTTACTGGGTAAAAGTTGTTTTAACTGTAAATAGTAAACTATAAATTTCATTTTCATATATATCAACAGTCAATAATAGCATATTTATTCCCATCGCAGATAATCATAAATAATAAAACATCTATAAATTTGGCTAATATGCTTCGATTGATTATTGTACGCGCTTTTACTATTTTATAAATGGTTCCATATTCTAATTCATATTAATTAATTTTAAGAAAATGAGTGAGTTTATTTTTGATAATAAGATAAAAATAGTTCAGTTTTCGACATTGGAAACATATTCCTCTAGTATTTATTTTTCTTTAATTTTTTTTATTTTCTTTATTTTTGACATGAAACGGAAACTCTCTTATAAAAATCTGTTGATCTCTCGTAAACCATAAAAATATCTTGTATATCAACCGAAGCCGTCTGAATATATTGGATAGTGGAATAACTCTTTTCATATATCTAATCAAATTTCAACTTAATTTTTGTATTTATAAAGAACTTTTATGAACCAAATATGTACCATTTTGGTCGACCACTTTTTGCGATTTTTCCGGAATCATCAAAGATGTGTGTGGTCTAGCGGATGATTTCTTTCCAATCCCATCCAACACTTGACACTAACATTTCGAGGCGTCAATCCTGGCTCTGCGACCATTTGTTGAGCTACACCATACTTGGACCATGATCTGTTCGCACATCACGGTCGTATTTGTTCCACTTTTTGTCTCCTGTTACCATTCGCTTCAAAAATGGTTCGATTTCATTTCGTGTCAGTAAAGAATCGCAGATGTAAGTTCGGTCTATTAAATTTTTTACAGATAATTCATGTGGTATCCAAACATCGAGCTTCTTTTTGTAGAAAGCCTTTTTTAAATGGTTTAAAATCGTTTGTTGTAAATGTTAAGGTCCTTAGCGATGCTTATGTGACGGTTTTGGTCAATCTTTTCCATAATTTCGTCGACTTTTTCAACGATAGGTCGACAAGTTCTCAAGCTCACGTCGTCCCTGTTAGTAGATGCTGTATAATTAATTTTCAACTAAATGTCCTTGTTTAAACCTTAAAAAACGATTTTCAGTTGTTTAAAGACCTTATTTGATTTGACTGTAAATAAGGTTTTACAACTTACAATAGTTTAAATACGAGGGCTGCTATATATATTTCTGGCCTAATAATGAAAATAGGAATATTTATCAACGAAAATGATTTTATTGTTTTTCAAAATATTCTCCATCAAGACTTATACACTTTTGCATGCGCTCAAACCAATTTTCGAAGCACTTTTTCCACTCCGATTGAGACACCTCCAAAATATGGTTTTTGAGTGCTTCAACAGCATCTTCTGGCAACGAAAATCGTTGACCACGCATTATTTTCTTGATGTGTGGGAATAAAAAGAAGTCATTGTGTGCCAAGTCAGGGCTGTACGGCGGATGACCCATCAATTCGACGTTTTGGCCGGTCAAAAAGGTGCTGGTTTGAGCCGATGTGTAAGAACTCGCATTGTCATGGTACACAATGATTCGTCTTCTCTTATTCGTTTTTCGAATTTCTCTGAAGACTTCAGGAAAACAAATGGTGATGTACCACTCAGAATTGACCGTCCTACGTTGCTCAAGCGGAACAGTCACCACATGATCAGTTTTGCCGAAGAAGCAGGCGACCATTTGCTTCGAAGTGGTTCTTCCACGAACAACTTTCGTATTTTTTCAGCATTTCTTTACAACAATCCACACGAGCCTTTTTTTGACCGATTGTCAAATTGTGCGGGATCCAACGAGAATAAACCATTTTTACGGCCAGGTGTTCATGCAATATCGAATGTATGCTGGTGGGAGAAATGCATAGGCATGCCTCTATCTGAAGGTGTGTTGCATGACGGTCTTGCATTATCACTTCACGTACGGCATCGATGTTTTCTGGCACAACGGCTGTTTTTGGACGACCTTCACGGAATTGGTTTTTGAGCGAGCTTCGACCACGATTGAATTCGTTGTAACAGTTTTTCACAGTGGTATAGGATGGTGCTTCATAGCCATACAAATATTTTAGTTCATCGATGCACTCTTGTCGTGATAATCCACGTTGAAAGTTGTGAAAAATGATCGCACGAAAATGTTCACGAGTTAATTCCATTTTTTGGCCGAGATGAATTTTTTAATTCCCTGTAAATAAAACAATTCACGATTAAATGACAAAACGTTCTGAGTGATGTTATGCTAAAAAATGTCAAACTTTCCAATGGAAATGTCAGATTGTACCTGACAACCGGCCAGAAATATATATAGCAGCCTATGTATATTTGCCTATAAAGCCTAGGCCTAGAGTTATACTATAACTCTAAGCATTATGAACTAGAGAAACTTATTTGAAAATGCTTTTTTCTTCAGTGCCTTAATTTTTATGTAACATTATCAGGCGAAAGTATTTTTAATTGTAATTTTTTATTGAAGAATTCGGTACGAACTTAAATAACATTAATCTGAAATATTCTAAACTTTTAGACGATTTTTCTCTTAAAAATTATGTACAAGCTCAAGCTAAAAGCTCAAAAAAGCTTTTGCTGTTCGAGAGCTTTTAGATTTTTATAATCTTTGATTAAATCTAAATTTTGTTATTTCCTACTTATGATATGATTCGCTATCAATAACTTTAGTTTGTAAAGCACAATCGAAAGTCGAAGCTTTTTGTCCACGAGAGCTTTATTTTTAAATTTTGTATAAGATTTTAAATTTGCGTACTCTTTGATGTTTATTTTAACTAAATTATTTAGTCCATAAAGCTTTTGAAATCTGAAGAATTTTTTAGTCATAGTTTATTTGCATCTTTCGTTGTTTTATTTCAGATATTGATATTTTAATTAATTAACGGTTTATCTATTATCGAAAATGTGGGCAGAAGTAACTATTGTTATAAGCTTTCAAAAGCTTTTAAGCGATCTACTATGATGAAATTGTTAAAAAATTGGAAATTTTCCTTTCATATTTTTTTAATAAGTTTTTGCGGCTTCTTAAATATGTTTTTGTTATTTTTTTTAATTTTTTTTTTTAATTTTTTTGACCAATTTTTCCATGCTTGTGTTACGCAAAAAGGCAAATTAACTTTGTTTGAGCAAAGCGAACGTCTTAATAACTCAAAATTAATGTGGTTTGGAATTTTTATGAAGCATAGCTGATTTGGTTTAGCGGCTATTAACTATTTTACATGCATACATACATACCAGCGGAGAAGCAGGCATGTGGGCTAAAAAACAAAGTTGGTAATAAGCTAATAAACTAATCCAACGCTTGATTACTTAAACGCTGGTATATTCCCAGCGCGTTTACGTCGCTGTTGTGTAGATTTATTATGAACATATATGTACTATGTAACTTAATTGTGTGTGTTTGTGAACAACCAAAACACCCTCTTAAAGTGCCGGAACAGCAGCGCTACCTATTAATTAAATAATCGCAAGTTGTCAAAGCGATGTCAGTAGGTGCAACCGAGCACTTGTGCACATGTATGTTTGAGTGCCATGAAATATTGTTAACCATAAATTTTGGAGCGAAAAATTACAATAAAAAATTTGCCTTATTTTATAAAGAGCAAAATGCACTGCTGCACTTTGGTACATTCCTCAACAAAACATGGTGTTTTTCGTTTAGCAAACTACCCACACGCACACCGTCGCACACTTGCCACGCTGTCTGCTAATGCAAAGCAGCCCATTTATAAAATATGAGAAAATCACATAAAAAATCCGCAATTTAATTTTTCGCTGCTGAATTGCATTTGGGAGTTGCTGCTTGACAGCTGACACCTGTCATTATGCGCAACACCGAGCCGCCAACAGGCAAACACACTTACAACAACGTATACATACACAAAGGCATATATGCATACCTATTTATGCCAGCAATATGTCTTCCTCCATTCACTTGTTCAACTCTTCGCGGGCAGCGTGTGTCATTAAGTATTACGAAATCGCGTAAAAATTTGTGCTCGAACAGCAATTTATGAATATATTTCCATGCAGCCACCAGGCACCGCACCACTGCACCAAAGTGCAAGTCTAAAACATCATCGCGATGTCTGTCTGCACCATTAACCATTTAGTCGCTTTTCGCGCTGCCTGCCTTCGGGCGGCCTGCTTTACTGGCTTGGCGTGGGCGCCCGATTTTTTCCATGCATTTTTCCATTTTTTTTTTTTCTCAAAATTTTGCATAACTTTTTGACTAATGACACAGCTTGGCCGCCGATTGTCGTTAAGTCACTCCTCTGCATGGCAGTTAACAGCAAATGAAATATATTAAATTTTTAAATACTGGCCGCCGCCGGCCCACACGTTAGCTCTGCGCGCGCCGCAACATTTGCAATCTACAAAGTTGCTCAAGTTTTCCATGCAATAATAATTAATAACTGTCACATAAAGTGCATTGGTTTCTTGTGGTTATTGGAAAAGTTTACAGTTGTGTCGAAACTCAAATTTCGACTTTAATTGCGCTTTGTTTGTCGGTTTTGTTGACAAAAGCTTTTTTTGAAGTTATGACTTTTGAAAGGTATTTTTTTTTATTTGGTTTGTGGATTTAAATATAGTAGTAAATTAAAAAAGTAGTAGCACTTAAACACAGCAGTTTCATTTTTTCCATTTTTAACTGAATGTGTATTTCACTGAGCAGAGTGTTTCTTCAGCAGAGCTTTCTTTTATTTCAAGTGTTAATTTATAATATGGAAGCCTTCAATTTTCATTAAGTTTTATTCAAAGATTCCATAAATTAAAGTTAAAGCATTGTCAAAGCTTTTGTGAAAGTTCACACTCCTTCGAAGCTTTTAAGCTGCGCAGTATATTTTCAAAAATTCCATAAATTATAGTAGAAACATTAAAGCTTCGCAGTATATTTTAAAAGATGCCATAAGTTACATTAAAAGCATTGTGAAAGCTCATACTTTCGAAACTTTTTAAAATATTAAAGCTCTAGAGTATTTTCTGAAAACAATCAAAAAGTATGACAAGTCTAACCTTCTAAGCTTTAATTTTTCTTAGTTTCATTTAAATGTTTTTTTTTAATTCCTTCAATTTAATTAAAAGAATTATTTAATTTTTTCTCCTGAAAATCGCAAAAAGCTTTGTAAAGCATTCAGCAGCTAGTGAAATGTGTAACTTAAAATATACTATTGTCAGAAATTTTAACTTGCGCGATCATTTCATAAATAATATACATGAATAATATAAAGAAATTAATAGGATTTGTAGGTATTTCATAAAAGCTTTCAAATATATAAACTATAAAATTTTATAGCAAAACCTGTATTTAAAAAGCTGACATTTGTTGCGGTTTTAATTTAGTTGTTAAAGCTTTCTGCAGAAATTTTGGCAGACCTTCAAAGCTTTTAAGCTTTCGTGAAAGCTTCTGAGCTTTTAACCTATAAACTTAATTCATGTCAAATTGGTAAATTATGACACAGAAATACTTGCTGCACCTTCGAAAGTTTCTTAAATGCGAAAGCTTCGGAAGTGTAATATATAAAATTTGTTATTCTCAAAATTTTAAACGCAAGATCATTCAACAATTAACATAAACACTGAGATGTGTAGATATTATAAAAGTAGTTTCCAAGTTATAAGAGTTGAAAGTATTTCTTATGAGCTTTCGATTATATGTATAAAAAATAAAGCTTTTTTTAATAACTCTGGCATTTCCTGCAGTTTTACGGTTATTGCTATTACGGTTATAAGCATTCTGTAGCAATTTAAGAGACAATGCTTAAAGCTTTTAAGCTTTCGTGAATGCTTCCGAGCTTTCAATGTGAGAGCTTCGAAAAGCGATCAGACGAAAATGAGTGAAAGAATATAAAAGTTCTTCGGAGTGTTAAAATTTGAATTTATGAGCACTTTTTAATGAATTAAAAAATTAAACTGGTCCTCAAAAGTTTTATTTATAGCTCTGGCAATAACAAAGAAGTATTAAGAAGCTATAAAAGTTATGCCGAGTCTTGGATTTGAAGGAATATTATATGAAAACGAAGCTTTTCTTTAAAGCTGTAAAAAAAAGCTCTGAAAGCTTTTCTGGCTTTAGGCATATTGCTTATAATTTTAAGCTTTTATAAAAGCTTCTGAGCTTTTAACTTATATACCTTATTGCATGTCAAAATGATAAAATATAATACAATAGTACTTCTTCGAAAGCTTTTTGAATGTGAAAGCTTAAAAAACTTTATTTAAATTAATATTAAAAAATAACCGAAGTGAAAGCTTTAGAAATAAATAGCATTGAAACATTTTTTTTTATCTATAACATTTGTTGTAATCAATTACTGACATAATCATCTGTCAACTGCGCTTGTGAAATTTCAAAAATTAACTCATAAAGAGTAAAACTGATTGCTTATATCATTAATTCCTCAATCATCATCAATAAGTAGATTCCGTCTCCGCATGTGAATTTCACAATTCAATCAATATCCCACATATTTGCCACATTCATTAAAATCATATTAAAATTTCATTAAAAAATTATGTCATCAAACCGAAGCTTGTCAGTGGTAATGACAGCTTTGCGTAGCGAGCTTTCAGTTTTTCTTATTTTTTCTGTAAAAAAAAACAGCATTTTGTTGATAAATACAGCTTCACATGAATTCACATTCTTGCATATATAGTATGCATATAGACAAGTATTTATGTAAGCCAAGATTAAATAAATAAAAATACACAAAAGTTTAGTAAACAAATTTAAGCTGCGTGGGTGTGGAATGCAAATAGCTTTGAAGGTGTGAAATCAATAAAAAAAATTTATATATACAATTTCAGTAAAAAATCTTTACAAACATAGCTAGTCTTTACCTTTAGTCAACTTAGTACATATTTATTGAGAAAAGTCATCTTCCGTGAAGCGTCAATAAATTTGTCAACAAAAGCTTTAGCTGAAAGCATTCAGCAAAGGAACCAAGCACAGCGTGTGGGCTGACAAATAATATAAATATATATGTTCAGTTTTGTTTGTATGATTGTATGTTTTAGCCATAAAAAAAATTTAAAAACTGATAATCGAATGCATCGATTAGTTGCTTAACTCTTTGACTACCTTTTGAGCCACTCCACTCTCCAAAGTTAAAGCGAAAGCTTGCAAGCAACTCCGCGGTGGCTGTCTATCTGACAACACAGCATGTCCGCCACTTAGCCGCACTATGATTAATTGCACTCCTGCATATTCACTCACAACTCTCTGTGTGTGTTAGTTTTCGAATTTAATCATAGATTCCCGCAGATAAAGAGGCACATATAATAAACCTATAATTTGGTGCAGTTAATTTGAGCCACCAAAGCGCTGGCGAGCGGCAGCAACAGCAGCAATCACATGCTGACAACAATAACGACGTGAATGCACATGAGCACACATGACTACAGACATGCATGTGTATCCATACTTAGCCATGCTTACACCTTTTGTACCCACCTTCCCTGCCCCCGAGGTGAAGTACGTGACTTGCATGGCGCTTTGTTGCCGCCGAAACGCCAGAAAAGCATTTGATAAAACTTTAAATTGCAAATCGTTAAACGAATCAGCCAAGTCAGGCGAAAAAAAAAAGTTGCGAATAATTTTGAAAAATTGTAATTTCAAGGAAGTCAATTGATTTGATAGAGCAGATTTGAACTTTTATGCATGAAATACAAAAAAAAAAAATAACAAAAAAAATGTTTCAAAACTACTTTTAAAAGTTTTTTGTTGTGTGTATGTGTGTAAGGGGCGTGTGAAAAGCGTGTTGACGCAAACAATGCTGAAGTGTGTGAAATATTGGCTGTGGGAGTGCATCCGACCATGGCGTATACGTAATGCGGTTGGGACACTGAGGAAGTTCGTTGTTCGTTTAGTGTGTAGTTTTTATTTTTTTTTTTTTAGTTGTTTTTCGTATTTTAATAATGTTTGTTCGAAAAGTGCACATGAAAATATATAAGTGGTGGTAATTAAATAGTTGAAACAAGATTTTTGTCAACATCAGTGGAAGTAAAGTGAAGTTCAGTGGTATTAATTTTGGAAAAGGATTCAAATTTCTCTCGCTCTCTCTTTCCCACAGGCTCATGTTCCTTAGTTTTTGAGATATCGTTGTGAAATTTTGTATCCGTCTTTTTCTCGACAAGAAGTTGCTCATTTGCTGGAACGGTCGATATCAGACAACTATAGCATATAGCTGTCATACAAAATAGACGTTTGGAATCAAGTACTTGTATGGAAAACTTTTCAATTTGTCAAGATATCCGCGCGAAAGTCGGCATGAATTATTCTCTAAACCCATAATGTAATATCCGAAGAAATTGTTCAGATCCAGTCACTGTGACATATAGCTGCCATACAAACTAAACGTGCAGAATCAAATACTTGTATGAAAAAGTTTTTCATTTGACGAGATTTCCGCACGAAATATGGCGTGGGTTATTGTCTAAGGTAACTATATAATATACGAAAAAATTTCTCGGATCCAGTCACTGATTCATATAGCTGCCATACAAACTGAACGATAAGAATCAAATACTTGTATAGAAAAGTTTTTCATTTGATGAGATATCCAAACGAAATTTTGCATGGGTTATTGCCTAATGCAATAATGCAATCTCCGAAGAAATTGTTCATATCGGATCACTATATCATATAGCTGTCATACAGCTGAACGATGAAAATTAAGTTTTTGTATGGAAAACTTTTTTATTTTACAAGCCATCTTCACGAAATTTGGTATAAATTGTTGCCAAACTTATTGCTAAAATCTCTGAAGAAATTATTCAGATCAGAACACTATAGCATATAGCTGCCATACAAACTTATCAATCAAAATCAAGAAAATAATATTTTTCAACCCCTTTTTGCTAAAAAAAACTGCATCTATGAATGGTATTATAACTTTGGTTAAAATGTTTTCTTCTTTTTCTTTAATTTTAGCTATTTTCGTCAATATGGTTTTTTTTTTTTTTTTGGCATTTTTTCATACATGCGCCTATTTCATATAGTCTCCAGATAAATTTTTTTTATGTCGACATACTGTTTGTTTCCGTTCTAACACGCCATTCAGTAACCTGTTCCAAGCTTAATATTAGCAACACAATTCGATAATGAATCAAGGTGAAAATATACCTACCCACAAACACATATACAGCTGTGTGCGAAACTACAGCGAGTCTCCAAAGTTCATTTATTATTTATTACTAAGCGCCAAACTTCCAGCGAATCTAGTCGAACAAGTAATTTGTGCAACTTGTGTCGCTTTTGCGCACTAAAGTGATTATAACAAATTAGCCATTGCCTCGCGGTGATATCACGACAATACAACAACAACCCCACTACAGCATTGTGTTCTATATCAATGTACAATTTTTTTTTATTTTATTTTTTTATATTTATCACAAACAAAAGTTGTGAAAGCCTGAAAAAATTTATTCGTGCTGTCGTCTTTTGCACAGCGTTCGCACCTGGCAGCATTACCTCATTCATTCTGTGAATTTTTCGACTTTATACTCACACATTTTTTTCTATGCGTTTTTTGGCTGTCGCCTTGCTCTGCTTGAAATTAGATTTATGTGCTAGAATATACACAAAGCAAAGCATAAGCAAGTTGAGAAATAAAAAAAAAAAACAAAAATAAAAAATACAAAATAAACGAATTATAATCTAACGCCATGGCAAACGGTTAATAGCAAAGTGCGCATGCGCACCTTAAAAAGAGCATATGAAATTCGCAACGGCGACGTGCCGGCCATACAAATGGCAGCAAAAAATTTGCACTGCAATTTAATAACAAAAATTATTTATTTCATATTTCAAATGTAAAAAAAAGTCAAATAAAAACTTTTTGGTGCAAAAATTCACATCAATGTTTCTCTTATAAAAATACTAAGCTATTTATCTACTACAAAGTGCATACTTCAACTATAAATTGCTTGAAAATTATTGCAGTTCAACTCTTTTGCGCTGACAGACTCCTTGTCCGACTGCCTGAGTGCCGTTGATTGGCCACTCATTGGCAGTCGACAGCTTTGCAATAAATGCACATTTTATTCTGCACCTTTGTTACTGTCATTTTCCAGCGAATTTATGCATTCAAATTATTTATTGCTTATTCGTTCATAATTTGCATACATTCATAAATTTACACCAATTTTTATGTGTATTTCTAACGGAAATTATTGAAAGGCAATCCACTTCGTATTGACAGCGGTTAATTTAACGGTTAGGCTCAGTTTACAAGCGCAGCTTATCGAATAACAGATAAATCAAAACTTTATTGCTGCCTGGCGTGCATATTTTTGTAAACAAATGGCTTTATTTATTGCATGCAATTTGAGAGCTTTTTAATCCCATATTAATGATGCAGCACAAGGTCAGGAAATACCTTAAGGCAGTTGCAATTATAATAATACATTTATTTAATTCAAATAGTAGTGCTAGAATTCGCAGATAAATAAATATCTGATTTAGTCGCAAAAAGCTCAAAAGCTCTTAAAAGCTTTGATTTCAAAATGGGATTCAAATAAAAGCTCTGATGATTGTGCACAATTCACAGATAAATAAATTTGTGATAAATGCACAAAAAGATCAAAAGCTCTTAAAAGCTTGGAGTTCAAAATGAGTGTCACATCAAAAGCTCAATTCACTTAACAAATAAGATGTAAACTTATATCTGGATATATAAAATAAAGCTTAAAAACTGACAAAAGCTCGTTAAAATGTGAAAAAGTGGCATAAACCAGAACAAAATACCTTTAGACAAATGAAGTAATAGTAATACATTTATTTAGCACAAATAATTGCGCATAATTCACAAACAAGCAAATATGCGTTGCATCCAAAAAAAAAAGCTCAAAAGCTGTGAAAAGCTTTGAGGTCAAAATGATATTAAAATCATAAGTAATAATATGAGTACACATATAAATAGATAACTAATTTTGTGATGTATTCGTAAAAAGCTCACTAGTTCTTGAAAGCTTTGTGTTCAAAATGAGGTCCAAATCAAAAACACTAATACAGTAATTATACACATTTCACAGAAAATTTTATATGTCATTTATTCACAAAAAGCTCGAAAGCTCTGAAAAGCTTTGAATACAAAATGAGTGTCACATCAAAAGCTCAAGCCTCTACTTACAAATTTTATATAAACTTATATGTGTAGATAAGAAATATAACTTAGAATCTTAAATTTTTGGAAAAAGCTTGTGAAAATTGGATAGTTTTATAAAAGCTTTGTAGTAGTTTTATATAAAATTGTAAATCTTAATGGATTTGTATGGACTTCTTCTTGTGCATGCTAAGTTATGCCGAAAGCTCATTGTAACTTTAGGAATGGTTTAAGGAAAAACTAAGAACTGAACCGTATTCTTTAATTTAAATAAGCTCAAAAGCTCCGAAAAACTTTCACATCAAAAGCTTTCACATTATTCACAGCTATCAAAATTACACAAATAAATGCGAAAATTCCAAAAATCGCCAATTTTGATTTTATAAAGTTTTCGATTGAAAAGCTTTTTCTAAGCGTAATTTGCAAATGTTAACTGCAGAAAGCTTTTCGAATAAAATTACACTTGAAGACAAAATAACATTTCAAACAGCTTTACGATGTAGTATCGACATTTTTCTAATAAAAAATGCATTTTTCATTTTGCGCACTGCAACTGACAGCTGTCAGAAGCGCACAAATTGTGTAAAGCTATTTATATAAAAGCTCATGTAACATCATTAAATGCAATTTCATTGTGTGCCTCAATTTTTCGATCGTTTCTAATTGACATTACTCGATTGGCGCGACTTTTTTCGATTTTTCTACCTTATGTAAGCATCAAACAACAAAAACACCTCAATAGCGGTGATTGCATGCGCTAATTACAAAATTGTTATTGGCAATCGTAAATTGGTTAGCAGCCACTTGATTTAGTTGCCATAAGCAGTGTAGTGCAAAATGTTAAAATGTTAAAAGTCGTGTTTATGGGTTTGTTTATGTAAGTACACATGTAAGAATGTACATATGAGAGTCCAGAGCCTCACCTATGCACGCGGCCTGTCAGCCTCAGCCACCCACATTCACACAAATGTCGACTCGTAAAATGTTATTTCATTTTAGCTGCGCAATTTTTAAAGTTTTTTGTTATGTACATTTTTTTTTTTTGAAAGTTTTGCAATTTTTTTCCGTATTTTTTGTATTAAAATTTCTATTAATTTTTTTTAATTTTTTGTGATACTTTTTAGATTTTTTTATAGCTCAATTTAGATTCACATTTTTGGATTTTTTTATTTAATTTATTTTTATTTTTTGTATTAGTAATTAAAAAAATTAATTTAATTATTATTTTTTTATTTTAATTTTTTTTTTTAACTTAATAATTTGTTTTGTAATTTTGTAAACTTTTTTGTATTTTTATTAGTTAAGAGAATTATTCTAATTAAAAAAATTAATTTAACTTGATTAATTATTTATACTTTTTTAATTTTAATTAATTAATTTGAAATTTTTTTTAAATTTTTTTTTCTTAGGTTCAATTTTTTGATTTTTTTTTACTTTTTCCTTTTTTATTTTTAGTAATTAAAAAATTAATCTAAGAAAAAAAATAATTTAATAGGTAATTCTTTTTAATTTTAATTTTTTTTTTAATTTACTTAAATTATTATTTTCACTTAGATTTATTTTTGTTTCTGCTATTTTTTTAATTTAATAATTTTTTCTGGTAATTTTTAATTTTTTTTTTTGTATTCTTAGTAATAAAAAGAATTTTTTAAGTAGAAAAATTAATTTAACTTGATTAATTAATTTAATTTGCTTTTTAAATTTCAATTAATTTTTTTTTTTTTAATTTTAAATTTTAAATTTTTTAATTTAATTTGGAAAAATTTTTACTTAGATTTATTTTTATTTTCTTAATATTTAATATTTTGTGTTTTTTTGCAATTAAAATTTTTGTTTTATTTTTAGTAATTAAAAAACTTGTAATTTTAAAACTTTACAAAAAATTATATTTAATAAAAAAAAAATTGTAAAAATACAAAAAAAATAACAAAAAATTACAAAACAAAAATATACAAAAGAATTTAAAAAATTAAACATCATTTAAAAATTAAACATAGTTTTTTTTGTATATTTTTGTTTTGTAATTTTTTGTTATTATTATTATTATTTTTTTTTTTCTTTTTGGATTTTTGCAATTTTTTATATATTTTTTGTAATTTTTAACATTTTTTTTCGTAAGTTTAAATATTTTTATAATTTTTTTGCGTATTTTCAGTAATCTAACGCTGCCTTTTAACTTGCAATAATCATTGATTTTTGTTGTATTTTTTTTTTGTATTATTCTGAAATTTGAATTCAAATGGCAGCTGGTCTTACAACAATTCGCTTTTATTGTCACATTCTAAGCTAAAGTATACGCGCATCAATAAATAATACAAATTGTTCCGCATTTGCCTTGTTGTTTTTGCATACGTACACACATACATACTTACTTGTACAAAAATGTTGATGTTAGTAAATTGTAGGCGTTTTTACTAAAGTTGGTCAGCGCGAGCAAAAAAAAAGATAAAAAACAGACAAACAAATAAATAAATCAAAGCGCACAAATGAGACAACAAATACAAAAGTGAATTGTAATAATTCTTTAATTAATAATTACTTAAGTTTACTTAATACTAATCGCTTTTGTGGCAAAACACCCAAGTGGAATTAAGGCGTTGTAGGCAGTGAGAAAAAAATCGAACAAAGAAATGGCATACAAATTATTGAATTATACAAGTATCTGCTTAACTATATATACATAGTTGTATATGTATGTATGTTTGTATGCATGTATTCTTGCTTGTAAACAGTAGAAGTAGTTGTTTTTAAATAGCCATAAGCCAATTTGCATTACACATTGCACGCCTGCGCATGCGCCACTGCAGCCAATTGTCGCTTAAATTTGCGCGAAATGCATAACACGGCGGTAATAAGCAAGTATTGTGCAAGGAAATGCATACAAACATACATATGTACCTATTTAAAACATATGTATATACAATGAAACTTATGATGACGAGTGATTGCCTGACTTGTACTATATATTTTTAAACAACCACATTTCTATGCAACTCTGCCAGTATTTTTGCTGTAAATGCATTCTTTGTTGTTGCAATTTACTACAAAATATGCTAAAACATATGTAAACATGTCTACTCATACACTTGGACAATAAACTAAGCAAAATAATAGGCAGCTCCAACTATTCAAATCTGTCTCTCTCTCATCATGAATGCACACGAAGCAGTAAGTAACTGTATGTCAGCTATTGAAAGTGCTATGCTGCTGGCCCAGCGAATTTCTACAACAAAAAACATAAAAAACATGCATTGTTTCCTATTTTTATTGCAACTTTTCTTGGGCTGCTTTATGAGGGAACGTTTCAGCGTTTTCCGCTACTGCTGTTGCCGTTATTGCTATTGTTGTTGTTGCAGTGGGGACTGTTGCCACCGTGGCATTTAAGACTGTGCAGTAATAAGCAGGCTCAGCACATTCCCAGCAATCAATGGCTGGACGGGTAAAAGTGGTGTTATCAGGCAGCAATTAGTGATATTTTCAAAGCAATAAAATCAAGTAATATCTTCTACTTTTAACGGTTACTAATTTTTATTTTCGAAAATCAAATTTAGATTTTTTTTTGAAAATAAAATTTGGTTAAACATTTTTTTTTTTTTGCGAGTTTTTTTTTTTTTTTTTTTTTGAAAATTAAATTTGGGTTCTTTTTTCGAAAATAAAATTGGAATTTTTTTAAATAAAATTTGAATTCTTATCAATAATAAATTTGGATTTTTTCGAAAATTAAATTTGAACTTGTTTTTTTAAAATTTCAAAATTTTTTTCGAAAATTAAATTTAGATTTTTTTATTTAATTAAATATAGATTTTTTCGAAAATAAAATTTTGAATATTTTTCGAAAATAAAATTTGGACTTCTTTTGTTTTTAAAATAAAATTGAATTTTTTTATGTTCAAAATCAAATCTTGATTTTTTTTTCGAAAATTATGTAAATTGAAGTTTCTTTTTTTTCGAAAATAAAATTAGAAGTTTTCTTCGAAAAGAAAATTTGAATTTTTGTCAATAATAAATTTGGATTTATTTTGAAAATTAAATTAGGATTTTGGATTTTTTTCGAAAATTAAATTTGAACTTTTTTTTTCAAAATTTTTTTCGAAAATTAAATTTAGATTTTTTTCAATTAAATATAGATTTTTTTCCAAAATAAAATTTTGAATATTTTTCGAAAATAAAATTTGGACTTCTTTTTTTTTAAATAAATTTGAATTTTTTTATGTTCAAAATAAAATTTTGATTTTTTTTTTCGAAAATTTGGAATATTCCTCTGATTTTTGGTATAAATTAATAGGTTCAATAAAAAAATTCGTTTAATCCCAAAATTTGACACCAGCGCCATCTATTTTGATTTCGAAAATTTATAAACTTAAGCACAAAAACATATCCTTATAATATTCATTGTAATTTTTAAATTTTTTGTTCGCCAATTTACTTCATTTAATGGTCTCAACACCCTCTCTCATCTCCAATGCCATTATAATATGAGAAGCTTCCCTTTCTTAATTGACTTATTCGACTTTTTCACTCGAAAGGCAATTATTCGGAAATGTGTGGAATTTATCTTTGTTTTACCAATATTATTTTTGTTGTTGCACAATAAAATCCCCACTTTTTAATATGTCGCATTCTCTTACCAGCCAAACTGACCACAGCATCATTTCAATAATTACCCCTATGACTAATTTTTACCTTCACTTACTGCTCTTCGCATTATTCATTTCTTGTTTTAAACTTCAACATTCATTGCCGATTTGTGTACACATTATTTAAACAATAATTTGTATGTTAAATAAGCAGGCCAGGCGGCTTCGCTTTGTATACCGCACTCTTTTAACAAAATTATAAACAAATTCTAAAATAAAGTCAAGAAATCGCTGAGCGCGGCAAGCAAGCAAACCAGTTTGGAGTGAAAAACAGAAAAAAAATTTTTTTCTCCTGCAAAAATTGTTGAACAACAAATACTTTGTCATTTGTCATGATTTTTTCTATTGAAATTCTAGCAACGCCAATTTAATGAAGGTGAAATAAATGCGAAGTCATGAGTGTGAACAACTCAGAGTAGAGTGTGAGTGAGCGCAGAAGACGCAGAAAACGAAATGTTGTAGGCGGCGATTGTGGTCAACAGCAAAGAGAATATTTTAACGTAAAAATCTAAAAAAAAAATCTTAAAATTGTTTAATTTAACTCAGTGTTGTTTTAATAGAATGAGAATTAGGCATTTTTCGACTATTTTTTTGGTTAAATGTTGCTTTTAATTATTAAATATTACCAATCTGTCGTTTCATTACATTTTATTAAAATAATAAAAAATAAATAATAAAACACTAAAAAAAAAAAAGATTTGAACTAACTTAATTTAGTTCAATTTAGCTCTAATTGAATAAAAATTAGACATATTTCGATTAGTTTTGGCTTAAATGTTGCCTTAATTTAATAAATATTAATATCTCATTAGTCATTCCATTATATTTTATTAAAATATTAAAAAATAAATAATACAAAATTAAAAAAAAAATTATTTGAACTAACTTAATTTATAATAATTGAATGGAAATAGGGCATACTTCGATTAGTTTTGGGTTAAATGTTGCCTAAATTTAATAAAGTTTTGTCTCTCTTTAAAACATGATTTTCGCAATTAGTTATTATACTTTTATTTACTGCAAGCTAAAGTGAAAATTTTCTATTAATATTTAAATTTATAAATTAAATTATTTATAGTAATTACTGTTCAATTAACAAAAATGCATTAGCTCATAGTTATAACAGAATTCAAATAGTCTTTTTAATGAATCAATTTCCATGTAATGCATTATTATAGGCATTTTGTTAATTGAGTAGTAGTTTCAGCTAATTGACTTAATTAAGAGCCTGCCTGCAAGTATGATAAGCTCTTCTTATTCTATTCTATTCTTATTATGCTTAATTGCCATTCAATAAACATCCTTTACTGTTTGTACACAATTGCAAAATTGCTTACATTCCCGCTGTCGCGCTACGCTCAAAATCCAAAAATTAACTCAAATGTAGTGACAAAAAGCCGTGCGCCGCAGCGACGTCGATTGACACGTTGAACGCTTCAAATTAAGCAAAGGCCGCTTGCAAGCCACCTTACAAAATGCCGCCTCCGCCTTAACGCTTTGACTTTTCTATTTATGTAAATGCAACGTGAGCGGCAGCCACAAACAAGCCGCTTTGGCAGTCAAATATTTCTTTGGCTAATAAGAAAAAACAAGCCAAGCCACAAAATCAAAAGTCAAACGCTTGCGCGCTGTAAGTAAACAGGTGACCGTCACTTACGCGTGTAACATTTGTATGCGCTGACGAACGCGTCGTAGACGGCGACGTTGGCGGAGACGTTGAATGCGGCGCGCGCACTCAAAAACTCAATGAGCTATAACGCCGCGCCGTCAAGCGCTTGAGTGCGCGCCAGCAAACGCGTTGACTTTTTGCTTTTGCCTTTGACTTTGCGCTTGATTCGTTACTTTGATTCGCTTTTACACCTTTTGCTTTGCATCTTGGCCAGCATTATTGCTGCCTGATTGACAGCATAACCGCGCGCACGCCGCAGTCGTCTTTGTGTGTATGTGCGCGTGCAAAGTTGTCTTCTGTGTTTGTTTTACTATAGAGCGCTGGTACGCGCTGTGTGAACGCGTCGCGCGCTGCCAATTCAGTTTGATTTGAGCCGCGTTATTAAGCGTTTCAAAAAGATAAAATCGATGCGAAACGAGCGCGCATAAAATGAAGCGTAAAAAATAATTAGAATAAAGTCGAAAATTAATTTTTAATTAAATTTGTGTGCAAATATTAAATAATTTGTTGGAAAGTTGTGACATAAAAGTAAAATTATTGAACATTTGTGCCATTATAATATTACAATAGACTGAAAGGAGCATTGAAGTAGCGCGCGCGCGGCTGCAACTGAAGTTGTGCAAAAATTACATATACGAATATAGCGCGTCATCGAAAGCAAAAGGTGCTCGCAGTTACTTTAAATTGCGATTTGTTCGACTATCTTTTTATGATTTGCTGCTACCAAGCAGGAAACCGCATTCGTTTCAGTTGTTTGGCAATTTAATTAGCAAGCGCGTACAAGTGTTGCCTAATTTTGATATTTTTTTTTCTTTTTGCAATTCCTCTCTTCATATACAACAAAAAAAAATACACAAATAACAGTAGTGTGCGATAAGTTGGAGATAAACAGTGAATTTAGTGTGTTTTATTAAGAGTTGCCAACACGCGCGCCGCAACAACGCGACCTTGACTTGTAGTCGCCGCAACAACACAGGTGTTTGTGCATACTTTCGGAGTGACTGTGCTCAAGTTGTTTGTGCAAATTAGTGGTTAAAATAATTTTACAAAATATCTAAAAATAAAAGTAAATAAAAAATAAAATTTTTAAGCCCGATAAGCAAATATCGAAAACCGAAAATATCAAAACGCTAATCAGCCTCAAAGCAACGCAATCGAATCGGAAGAATTTGAAAATAAATTTTTTTGAAACAAAATTTGTTTTCAGCATAGCGCAAGTGTTTTATAAAAATATTTGGCAAAAAAAAGTTAAAAAAAAACACAAAGAAAAAACCAAAAATACGCCCTTGATTCACGCTTTAGACGCCCACAAGCCACTACAACGTTCACCGTTTCATAAAAATATACCACAAAAAAGCATTATTTGTGAAGCTGAAACTGAAAACCGTTAAATAGCACAACAATAAAAAATAGCAGGCTCACAAATTAACTTTCAAAGCTTCGCAATTTGGCAAATTAACCGTGCGATTCTGTAACGTGAGACAGTATCAAGTCTCTAAATTTGAGATTTTGAGTTAGAGACAATTTTTGAGACTTGAGACGATTTTGCTATTCTGTAAGTGACAGTCTCAAAATCTATTACATTTCATTATTCAGAGATGTTTTTACACTTGAAGGATAATAAATAAGTCGATAACTAATATTAGCTTTTCTATAACATAGTCAAAAAACATAATTATCAATAAAAATAAAAATATATGTTGACTTTGTTTCATAATATTTACGAAATTTATGTAAAATTTATTTATTTTTGACCTTTTCGTGTTTGAATTGCTTACAAAATGTAAAAAAACGACAATCGATTAATATCTATGATGATCTCTATTCAGTACATTGAAAATGGCAGCAAGAGTTCTTTTAAGTTTTGTGACCAGCTAACTACCAGGTCTCAATATGTTGAGACTAACGCTAGAGACTGTTTAGTGAATAGTAACTAGTATCAAATTGATACTTTGTCTCAAAATGTCTCAAATAGAGACTAGAGACTGGTTACAGAATCCCGCTATAAAATTAAATCTAAAAAATTACAAAAATTAAATTTTTTAAACAAAAACTTCCAGTGTGTGCAACAAGCTTCCAGTGTGTACAACAAAAATCCTCGTATACAAAAAAAAAAAAAAAATACAACAAAAATTAGTCACACGTACTTTTTTTTGAATATTTCATTCAGTGCGAACACCAACCACGTCGACCACCCACATCTCTGCCGCAGACAAGCGCAATTAAATCTCTGCGTGATTTTCGCATTTCTCTCTCCAATTAAGTCGAAATCAACGTTTCGAGCGTGTTGTGTTCTTGTGTTAACTCCTCTCGCCCGTGCTCATGGTGATAAATTAGCTGTTTTTTTTGCTACCAAAAGAGTTTTGTGTTCAATGTTTTACGAATTTTGTGTAAAATGTTTGCACCACGTAATTCATCGCCAGTGCCCTTGTATGGCAAGGAGGATGTGGCAGCTTATGAGGTAAATTTAATTAAAAATATTGTATAAGTAAACTTGAAAGAAATCGGTTATTTTTTGGTTGAATAATCTGTGTTTTTGATAGAGCTTTCCAAAAGTGGCACAGCGAAGTGTAACATAGTCTACAAGAACTATTTTGAAAGCAGTCATTACAAAAATATATATTTTTTTCAACAAAAAATATTGATTTGACTTATTAAAAAACTAATTTCACGCTCCTTTACTATTTCATCTGGAAACGGAAATGGAAAAACTTAAGATCCAATAAGATAAAAAAAAATAGAAAAAAAAAATTTAAAAAAAAAAAATTAAAAAAAAAAAATTATGTATAAGTGATTATATTTTACCCTTTTCCAATGAATCTAAATTGTTTTAAGTCTTCAGCTACTTTTTGTAATAATCATGTGTTTTGGTAGACTTTGTAAAAAGAAAGTATTAGATTTTCCATCAAATGGTCACCTTGATGTTTCAGTGAAATATTTAACAGAGTTGGAACGTTTTTTTCGCGATATTTCAAAACTAAATCCCGATCAGAAATAACGAGAATTTGTAATAATTTTTAGACCTAAGTTTGACACGATGTTTGTAACACGCAAAAAAAATCGTTGGAGACTCTTTAAATTCCTCTAGTAAATAATATAAAAAAAGTTTTAAGTTTGTAGAACTAGGACATTACTATGTCAAATATGAGCGCGATCTGTCAACCAGTTTGTTTACAGCAGCAGCTTGAGTCGGTACACCTCCATTTACAATGGATAAAAATCTCGAACAACGAATTTGCATAAAATTTTTTATTTCTAAACAAATTTCGTGTGCGGAATCGCTGCGAATGTTGGAAAATACTTACGGTGATTTAGTTTTTAATACAAAGCCTTCAAAGACAGTCGAGAGATCGCTGAAGACATGCCTCGTTCTGAACGACCTCCGACTTCCACATATGAAAATATTAAAAAAGTGAAGAATATGGTGCTTGAAAATCAGCACAATCAGGAAAGTGTTAGATTGATTGGTGGATGTTTTGGGTATGAAAGCTGATTTTTTTTTTTTTTTTTTTTTCAAAAAGAGTATGATTGTGGCCGATCCTAAAGCCAAAAACGCAATGAAAACCATCGATCAAGCACCGTATTGACCAAATTTGGCTCCGAATGATTTATTCTTGTTCCCCAAACTGAAATTGCCGCTTCGTGGAACACGTACACTGACCGATGAAAATCGAAAATATTTTTATACCACTGTATACTATAAAAATATAGCTGTGAAGGGTATTATGAAATTATCCAAAGGTATTTGTAATGTCTTTAAGACGCTTTGTCTACTTGAAATGTCTAATTACAGTTGTTTCTTTTTTAAATATATAGAATTGTAACAATTTCCTTAAATTTCTATTACATTTTCAAGGCAGAAAATTAAATTAAAACTTTCAAAGAATTTTTAAAAGTTTAGAAGTAGTTTTAGTGCTTAAGTTAGAGAGAGATCTCTAATAAGCATCACCAAAAGGAAACAAATTTCTAAGAAAAATGTGTCTAAAATTTTTCTAAAGAAATATAATAAAGTCAATTAAAACCTTTCATGATTATATTTGTCGGTTTTAAGCCGATATGTAGTGGAAGCTTCAAAAACATCTTGAAAAGCCGTAAATAAGTTTTCAAACTTAACAATTTCTCCTTCTTATTTACGTGATTATAGCCAAGTTTACAACAGCACGTTAGTTTTTTTTCTTTTCTTAAGAATTTAGGCAAATTAAATATTCAATAATTATTTTTTAATGCTTTGAACTAGTCTCTAGTTGCCTTCGAAGCGCCACTTTTCAGCTCGGTGAATGCAATAATGTGTGTTAAAAAAAATCCAAACTTTCTTTCGCTTAGTGTTCTGACACATATGTTCCTAGACATCTCCAAAAAAGTCTTTCAAAGTATGAGCTCTTAATTGTAACTGAAGGTCCTCCGTTTTACAGTTTTATGTTTTTTTTTTTTCTTATTATCAAATAGCAATATTCATGTCTCGTTTCCATACAAAAAATATCGCAGTTTATAGATATTGTAGGAAATTGAATGCTCATTGCAGATAAGTATGGAATTGCGTTATTTAAAACCTTTTTACTTCATTTCAATTTCATTATACCAATTTGATCGATTTGCCACTTTCCAATGTTTCGAAGAACACTTAAAAACTTTTTATTCCATTTCCATTTGATTATATTAGTATATTTTTTTATACCAGTTTGATCGATTTGCCATTTTCCACTGTTTGGAAGAACATTTAAAAACTGTTTATTCCGTTTCCATTTGATTATACCAGTATATTTTATTTATACCAGTTGGATCGAATTGCCACTTTCCAATGTTTTAAAGGACACTTAAAAACTTTTTTCAATTCTAATTGATTATACCAGTATATAAAATTTATACCAGTTTGATCGATTGCTATTTTCCAAATGTTTCGAAGAAAACTTTTATTTTTAATTTTTTTTTTTACAAAATTCCAAGGCATAGTAATAAAACCATTAAAATTTATATTTCTTTATATTTTAGCGTAAAATTTTAAAATAGTAAATACCTAAATTTACACTGCTAAAAGTGCTAATCTTCTAACGAAAAAATTCCTAGAATAGAATTTAGCACATTTTCATATCCATGAAAAGCAATTATATGCATTTTGAAATTTTTTTTTATATTTCCAATTTTTAAATCTTAAAAAAAGAAATTAGAATTTTTTCTGACCTCTTTACTTTTGTCATGCTTCATCTCATATTTATTCAAATAATTATTTTTTTACCCAAAAACCCAGCTCAATAGTCACCCCATCTCTTTATAGTTATCTTAGCTTACTCGCCTTAGAGTTGAGCCTTCCTGCTTAATAAATTTGCCTCCATCAAAGCAATTAAGCAAATCTGAATCACAAATTTAAATGCAATTCGATATAAATATGTCTGTGTGTATAGATTTTTATCTCAACATGACATTATCAGCAATCGAAACTAATTATTGCTTCATTCTTTAATTGCTTTTCTTTCACATTCATAGAAATTTATGGCATGTGCAACCGCCAGACTTTCACCAATTGATTGGGTGTCTTTAAATGCACACATTACATACATATATACTTGTATGTATAGTATATATATTTATATTAACAGTGGACATGTTTTCCACTCCTTCACTTGTTCGCATACACACACATATAAGTACATACAAACGCAGGTAAACTATTAAAAATGCAATACATTTGTTCAGACTGAACTTCCTTTGTAGATAAGCGACAAAAAGAGAGTGAAGAACATAAAAAGCGACTGCATTTGCATAGCTGGAACGCAGATGTGTGCTTTTACAGGCGTTTCTATGATACAAATATACTTATGTGCATATGTATGTATGGACATATAGACGTACAGCTACCTGTTTGCCTATGCAAGTGGCCTGTGTCATTTGTAATTCTTTAAGTTCAGCTGCAGGTAAACATAAGTTTACATGTGTCAAATATGTATGTAAATATATTTCTCTACAAGTATAAATCTCTCCACTCCATATCTGTTGCTTGTGCGCGTAGATCGCTGGCGTTTATCGCCGCCAACAGTTCACTTTAGCTGCAGTGCAGCTACTGGTTTAATAAAGTGAGTAGTAAAATATATTTATTTTTTTTTATTTTGACCAAAAAAGTGAAAAAAGATAGAGTTCTTGTGCATATGCGCCGAGTCAGTTGTTTTTCTGCTGCTTCTATTGTCAAGCGAGACTTGTCACTCACGTTTAGACGTAGAAGCAGACAGTTTGTCCAAAGGCGAAATTGCTGCCGCAACTCGCATGTATTTTCCACATGCATGTATGAATGTGTGTTAATTTTTTGTTGTTTTTTTTTGTTTTAGTTTTTTGTTAATTTATGCATTTGACGTGACTTGATACGAGTATCTCCGCTTACTTTTATCTGCATGCAACAGACACGCGTGCTGCCTTTTAATTTTTTTGTACCAGATTCTATTTTTTTTTTTTTTTTAATTTATTCAAGCTCTGTTTTTTACTGTTAGAAACCCTAAACCTGCCCTACAGCCACATGCAAAGTGTAACAATATAAAAAAAAAAAACAAAAAAAAAAAATAAAATAAAATAAAAAAAAAATAGAAATCGTCTGGTAAAAATTTTCGTGTGATTAAATAGTTGTGGACATGGTTTTTCAAAGCTTGTTGCTTATGTTGACATTTTTAAGCGTGAGAATTTTCCAAGCGTCAGTGAAAAATGTGTGCGTTTACTGTGAAATAATGGCTGGATTTATGTTACCAGCAGTTGCAGTGATTTTGAATAGTTTTAGCCTACGGTTTTAGAATGATAAGTGAGACTAGATACTGAGAATAATAGAAACTGCTGAATATGGTCTAATCAAACTCCAACTTATTATTATTTTTTTTAGAGAACCTTAATGAAACAAATATGTACCATTTTGGTCCACCACTTTTTGCCATTTTTCCGCAAGAGACATTATTCACACAGTGAAAAACTTTTCTGGTTTCTGGGCGAAAGACTGTGACAAATAATTTTCACAGGCTTCTTTTGAATCCAACTTTACTCCATTAACGGAGCTCTGCATTGACCGAAACAAATGTTAGTCCGACGGTGCAAGGTTAGGGCTATAAGGTGGATGCATCAAAACTTCGCAACCAAGCTCTCTCAGTTTTTGCCGCGTCATCAAAGATGTGTGTGGTCTAGCGTTGTCCTGATGGAAGACAAAGGCCTTTCTGTTGATCAGTTCTGGCCGTTTTTTTCGATTGCTTGCTACAATCTCATCAATTGTTGACAGAAAAATGTAGAATCAATCATTCGACCAGACTGGAGCAGCTCACAGCTCTCCAAACGCACCAAACACTCAGCATAACCTTTCGAGGCGTTAATCCCGACTTTGCGGTCATTTGTTGAGCTTCACCACGTTTGGACCATGACCTTTTTCGCACATTATTCTCGTATTTGATCCACTTTTCATCGTCTGTTACCACTCGCTTCACAAAAGGTTCGATTTCATTTCGTTTCAGCAAAGAATCGCAGATGTTAATTCGGCCCAGTAAATTTTTCACAGATAATTCATGTGGTGCCCAAACAACGAGCTTCTTTTTCTAGACAGCCTTTTTTAGATGGTTCAAAACCGATTGATTATGAAAGCTAAGTTCCTTGGCGATGTCATGCCTGCTTTTGTGAATGTCCTGCTCAATCTTTTTTATATGACAGCTATATAATGTAGTAGTCGGATCTATCAAATTTCTTTAGATATTGTAGCGTTGCCTTAGAAAATAATCTACGCCGAATTTGATGAAGATATCTCGTTCAATACGAAAGTTTTTCATACAAGGACTTGGTTCCGGTCGTTCAGTTTGTATGGCAGCTATGTGCTATAATGGTTCGATATCGGTGAGTTCAACAATTGAGCAACTTCTTTTGGTGAAAGGGATCTGTTCAAAATGTCATCTCATCTCATCGATATCTCAAAAACTGAGGGAGTAGTTCGCGTATACGAGTATACAAACCGGTTATCTCTTAATCGACTCAGCTCGTCAATACAAGTATGATCATTTAGATATATGATTTATAAGGTCTTCAACGTTTCCTTTTGAATGTTACAAACATCGTGGCAAACTTAACATATCCTCTTCAGAGTATAAATATTTTCACTATTGCTTCATTTGCTGTACGAATATAAAACTTGTGTCTCCTCAATTCTTCAGCAATGCTAAGAAAAGTTCGATCATTGATCTTGTCGCTTTGTACTTCTTTGAATTTGACAAATTTATGAAGTAAAATATTACTATTTTGAAATAGAATAAGCTATTATGCCCGCGAATTCTGGGTAACTCATTAGTAGGCAACAAATTCGCGCGACTTTTGCCGGAGATGCCAGTTGAGATTACGATAAAATCAGCAAAAACACAAAAAATAATAAAACCTTGTATCAGGTATCTCAATGTCTACTCGGAATAATAAAATAACCGCAAAAATGCAAAGCAATTCGCGGCCCAACTACGCTCTCAAAATATCTACGTATGTATGTTTGAATGAAGTCATAGACCAAACACGAAATGCTAATCAAATCATTATCGATTCACTAACAAAAAAACAGACGAACGAACGATTGAAAAGGTATTAAGCGTGATCGTATCGCAGCCATGATTATTTCACAGTTAGTTAAAATTGAAATTCTGAAATCGATAGGGTCTAACGGCGAACCAGCAGTATATATTAAGGCGAAAGAAGATGGTGAACATCAAAGTACAAAAAATAAATAAAATAAAATCATTTGAACCACAAAAATATCAACAATAAATCAGCGCTATTTCGGCCCAAACTTTGTTGTATAATTTGTCGCCTTAGTCCATTTACAACGCGCCTCTATTGTCCGTTCGACGCTCGGGTACATGTTTCGTGTGTTTGCACAACTCATTTGGTATCCGCTAATGATGAGCGCATCTCATGCATACTTAATTTGTTTTCAAAGCACAAAACTCAGAAGATATTTCAGCATACGAAGCGAAGAATACATGAAAATAGTTGGCACTCTGTCAAAGAGTTGTCTGTAAGTGTACGAGGCGGCTTAAAGAATACGCGTTGAACGTGCAGAAAATTGGTAAAGCAAGTAAAGACTGGGGTTATTGTAACGCAAGCTTGGAGTTATATGAGGTGTGTAAATATATAGATATGATGGGCGATGTTTTTGTTTGCGCAAACTATTGTCATGTCGAAGGATTCTTGGCAGTTGAAAGGGCCTCTCGTTATACACAATGACCACAACCTTGGTTGTTTTAGTTCAAGGTGCTTTGTGAAGCACTTTTGCAGAGCAATTGTAACTTGGAAACATGTTGTTTGATTTAGAAAATTTTAAGAGTGTCTACATGTTTCCGATTTAATAAGAATTTTGTACCAAACAAATTTTTTTTTACGAGGATTTCAGTATATTTATGATTATGACAGAAAAAGTAGTCAAAGCCATTCATATACTAAAACGAAATACCGCAAAAAATGTTGAAATGAATTATTTCGTGATTTCATGATTTCTTGTTTTTTAAGAATACTTCGGAATACTTGATATTTGCTCCTTTTTGAAACACTGAAACTGAATCGATTCAAATAAATTACATAATATAAAGCTTATTATGTTTTTAGCAGTTTTATAAGCATCGCAAGCTCCATTGAAGCTTCAAATCTACAGTCAAACTAAAATTTATTGAAGCCTTCACGGTTTTCAAACACTTTATGCCATACTAAATTTTTTTAATAACAGTTCATAAATCAATTTTGATTTTAAATCTTATTAAGTCTCGCCTCCATAAACGAATTTGCATACCTTCACCAATTAAAAGGTGTTTAAACTTCTTTTGTTTGTAACACAAATCTGGAAATTTGCGTGACGAATTCACAGTCGCTAACACTCTACAGTAGCGGCTATCCACAAACTGATTTCCTGCTTCATCAATGAATAATGCAAATTTATATGCGAAGCCACTTATTGATTCATAATTGTAAAAGCAGCTAGATAACCGGTGGCAATTTAAATGCAAAAACTTTGGCATGCGCGCATTTCTAAGCATGTCAGTATTTTGTATATACTATGTATGTATAATAAGCATATTTATATTTAAGTACATTTCTATATATGTACGTTTGTAATTTTGCATAGCTTTAGGGATGCCCTGTAGGAATTAGTGGCATTCAACGCTTCAGCAACGCTTTTGAAAGTTTTCAGGTATGCCAATATATGAAAATATTAAGTAACTACTAGGTCCTTGTTAATTTTCATATAGTTCGAAAATCCCGAAATTTCGGGATTAGATCCCGAAAATTTTACTTTTCAATTAGATGTAGATTTTTATGTTCGTCTATAAATGAGTTAATAAACATTTTTACATACAAAATTTCGGGATTTGATACCGAGTTTACTTTTTTTTTAATTACATATGTATGTATAAATTTGTATGCCTTTACGATTTAACATAAATTTTTATTTATTTTTGAGTCATAAAATTTCAGAATTTATTGGTATCTATGCCGTTTTGTTAATAAATGAGTTAAAATAAATTTTTACATATGTTCAAAGTCCCGAAATTTCGGGATTTTATACCGAACTGTTTTTTTTATTTCATTTTTTAATTAAAAATAGAATTACCTTTTTATGATGATAAAGAAGTTATTATAAATTTTTTTTCGGGATTTAATCCCGAAAATATTACTTCTTCATTAGGTGTTGATTTTGATACAGTTTCGTTAATAAAGGCGTTAATATAAGTTTTTACATACTTTTAAAGTCCCGAAATTTCGGGATTTAATGCCGAACTGTTTTTTAATTTCATTTTTTAATTAAAAATAGAATTGCCTTTTTATGATGATAAAGAAGTTATTATAAATTTTTCTTCGGGATCGAATCCCGAAAATATTACTTTTCCATTAGTTGTTGATTTCGATACCATTTTGTTAATAAAGGCGTTAATATAAATTTTTACATTTCTTTAAAGTCCCTTTTCTTTATTTTTGAATTCAGTAAATTTGTATACCTTTATGATAATAAACGAGTTAACATTAATTTTTATATTATTTTAAAATCACAAAATTTCGGGCTTCGATTCCGTAAAATTTGTTTTTCGATTAAACATTGATTTCTTTACCATTTTCTTAAGAAACGAGTTTATATGTATACATACACATATGGGGTGCTTATCGCAGTGCTTACTGACATAAAAAATAATTTAAAATAATAAATTTTTCTTTGGTGAAAGAGAGATTCTTAAATGCTAAACTCAAATACAGGAAATATTTTTAAGGCTATTTGGTATTTGAAAGTTTTTTTATAGGTTAGTAAACACAAATTATATTCAAAAATCATCATATGAAGAAACCTTTTGGAAATCCCGAAATTTCGGTATCACGTTTGTTATATTATTATTATATAATTTATATTTCGAAGTCATCTTATGAAGAAATTTTGTGGAAATCCCGAAATTTCGGGATGTGGGTAAATTTTATGTCGCCAGTTGAAAAAGCAATAAAATTCAGAATTTCAATGTCTTTTAGCCACAAATAATTGGTTCTCCTCTATACCCAATACTGTTATTATTTTGTTATAAAAATTCTTGATAAACTTTCCTTGAAAAAAACTTTTTTAAAAATCAAAAATTCAAAATATCAAAAACATAGTTCAAAAATTCATTACTTTATAAGTATATGTACATATACATATATGTGAATACAAATACTATATTAATTTTAAAGCAGTTGACAGTAAAAAATTCAGTTTTATGTTTCGGGATCCCGCGCTTCAAAGCCGCTAGTTGGCATCAGTTTCTGAGTTTCATATTTTCGTATTGAAAAAAGATTTAAAAATGTCTATTTATTACTATTTTTTATTTTTTTTTTTTTGTATGTAATTTTCAAATCGTTTGACTTAATTCTGTTAGTGTGTGAGAAAACCAACCTCAAACAGCTGATATTAACAAATTAATATTAATGAACGACAGTAATAAACTTAAAAGAAAAAAATTTCTATTTTTTCCGATTTTCATTTTACCGTTATTCAACATGTATTTCATATTTGCTTGATTTGAATTACCATTAGTTAAAAATTGAACATAATTTAGCCGGCTTCAACACGCAGCCGCTAACAATAATCAGCCGTGTAGCGCGCTCCAAACATACCTAATGCAATTTATTTGTAAAAATCAACGCTCCGGGGAAAAGTGCGTGCATTCGTTGATTGCCTCAGCGATAGTGGCATAGTAATTTATCGCTTTTCACGCCATTTAATTGCGAAATTGACATTGAAAGAGCTGGAAAATGATAAAATAGTGCACAGTAACAACAGCAATAACAACACTACTAATACTGCAATGTCATGCGCGGAATGCACTCGCCTGTAAATTTGTGGAAAAATATGTAATCAAAGGTATATCATATCTATGTACATCTGCACCTTGCTGCAGCTTTCATTTAAATTTCACGTGCTTCATGCATTTGCCACAGCCCGCTGTTTGTGACCCATCACTCTGCAGCCCACTCACTCTCTCGCTCTTCTAACTCTTTTTTGTTTTTGTTAAATTTTAAATAATTATGAATTATGTAGCAACTTTCCGGCTTCTCGTCTGATTTATTGCGCATTCCGCAACAAAATGCATGCAACATTGCAACAATAAAAACAAAGTTCCCTTAGTGTTGCTGCATGTCCGTATGGGCATTGTTATTTAGGCGCTTATCATGTTGCACAAATTTATTTATTAATTTCTTTTTTGTTTTTAACTCTTGCTAAAATTTATATAATCCCAAAGTGATTAATGTTTTCGAGCACTTTTTTGGTGTTGTTACAATATTATGTAAATTAATTATCGATAATAAATGTTTCCTAAACAAAACAATGCAACCACCCCAGAGTAATTTTAATACTTGTATGTACATATACCACTTTGAGAGTCTATCAAAACCATTTTATGCTGTCATCATTATATACTGGCCACTGCAGGCTGAAGAAGCACTTATGTATATAATACTAGCCTATCTTCTTGCGCAAATTGCCGGTTCTGTGACAGGGAGCCTGAAACTCTAGAACACTTGCTAATTGACGGCATAGCAGTCTGCAGACGCAGGATAAAGGACCTTGAATCCATGTTTCCAGATAGGGATCACATCGCCTCATTAGCACCTAAAAGAAGATGATTACCACCTTTTCAACTACACGCTTATTGCTCACGTCCATAAGAGAGTGCCACATCACTTTTGGTTTATGGCAATATGGTTTATCTGGTTCAGAAGCTTCGCTTGTGATTGAAAAATCGTTCCACCAATGACATGACTATTATTAGAACAGCACTCAGTGAACATCCTCAGAAGATGTTCTCCAGCTATACTGACATATCATTCTTTTGAGACCCAAATTACATCGCTATGTCTCCTCTGTTCATTTCACCTTTGTTGATATCGCCTTAAATGTTCGAAAGAACAGGGACAGGAAGCTACAAAATCAGTAGCGTTCGTCGGCGTATAACATTGACTGTTGTCATATTCCTTATTCTTGCTCTTACTAAGATGATCATATCAGAGGGCGCTTTCCATTATAAAAGGGTCGCTGCAGCTGACTTGTAGAGGATAAATCCTACTCTACTCTGTTTCCTTTGATTGGTTACCTATAAAAAAAAATAAGTTTTTGAACAGATGTTGTTGTGATTTTTCCCGTCAGCCTATCTGAGACCAATCACGAGAATATGGTAGCGATAGAACTCTTTCCATTCTCATTCATTATCTTTATGCGACAATTTGGTTGGTTCTGATATTGAGTGCAGCGTTTTTTTTTTTCGAGGGGGGATATTGATACTTAGTAGTATACAGCATGCACGATTCGTACTGCTCGCTAAAGGTACTCCTCGTTCGCGATCACACCAAATCAGTACTAACTGACTACATATGTATGTATATTGGACTCTTGAAATAGTAAGCCTACATACTCAACCCTTAACTTCGTCATCTGTAGCTCTGTGGAAAAGTCCCGTGTTCCTGTTTGTGTTGAATTTTTTCATGCTTAAGGTTTCTATAATCTTATTAATTTAAGATAAGTCTTCTGTATCCGAGCCTTGAATCGGAATCGGAAATGAATGGTCAGCCTTCAAGCTGGCAGAGCAAAGGAGTTCCCTCTACGCTGGTGATAAGGTTATACCGCCTTTACTTTGTCACCAAAACCTCGTTCGTATTAAATAGGGGGTACAAAGTGAAGTTAATATTGAAATTTGAGAGAGATATGCAGGCTGTATCTTAGCATCATCAACCCTTTTGCGCATTTTAGGTGTTAACTAATGACCCCTACGTGAAGAATGTATGTTTTTGTAATAATTATTACTACATGTTCAACTCTTTTAAGTGTTGGTTCTGGATGTCTGTTAAAAATCTGCAAATCCTATATAAATTGTGACAAAGAAGTAGTAAGAAAATTGTAAACAAAATACAAAATATTTAACTATTCATCAATATTTATTTTGTCGCCTTCAAAGTAATCTTCACTAGATGTATATTTTCCAGTCAGTTTTCATAAGCACTTTTTGGGATAGCTTGCAGCTCCTTCTGCCAATTTTGTTTTATCTTTTCGACCGACTGAAAACGGTGTGCCACAGTGCGGCAATTTCAGTTTGGGAAACAAGAAAAAAATCACAAGGAGCCAAATCTGGGGAATACGTTGCTTTATCGTTGATGATCATTGCATACTAAGCTTTAAGTTCAATCACAATCGTACTCTTTATGAAAAAAAATCAGCTTTATCGGGACGAGTCGAGCAGGAACGATTTTTATACCCAAAATATCCACCAAAATCATTCGAATGGATTCGTGAGAGACGTCGAGTTCTCTAGCGATCTTTCCAACACGTGCCTAACGATTTTCAAACACCATATCCTTCACTTTTTAAATAATTTTATCAATTGAAGAGATCGAAAGTAAGGCATGTCTTCAACGAAGGCTTTTGAAGGTTGTGTACTACTCATAAGCTTGTGTTTTTGATAAAACTGAATCAGCTTAAGCCTTTTTCAACATTCGCAACCAACCAAAATCGCAATGCACTACAGAGATGTACCGATTTAAGCAACTGCTAAAAACAAACCGGTTGACAGATCGCGCTCATACTTGGTATAGTAATGAAGGACAGTCCTACCAACTTAGCAAAATACATTTTTATACCCTGAACAGGGTATATTAAGTTTGTCACGATGTTTGTAACACCCAGAAGGAAGCGTCGGAGACCCTATAAAGTATATATATATAAATGATCTGTATGTTGAGCTGAGTCGATTTAGCCATGTCCGTCTGTCTGCCTATCTGTCGGTATATATACGAACTAGTCCCTCAGTTTTTAAGATATCCTTTTAAAATTTTGCAAACGTCATTTTCTCTTCAAGAAGCTGCTCTTTTGTCGGAACGGCCGATATCGGACCACTATAACATATAGCTGCCATATAAACTGAACGATCGGAATCAAGTTCTCATATGGAAAACTTTCACATTTGACCATGTACCTTCACCAAATTTGGTATAGATTATTTTCTAGGGCAAAAATGTAATATCCGAGAAAATTGTTCAGATCGGTTAACTATAGCATATAGCTACCATACAAACTGAGCGATCGGAATCAAGTTCTTGTATGGACAACTTTCACATTTGACAAGATATATTCACGAAATTTGGTATATATTATTTTCTAAGGCAACAATGTAATCTCCGAAGAAATTGTTCAGATCGGTTAACTATAGCATATAGCTACCATACAAACTGGACACATAGTTACTAAGAGAAATGCACCTGTGAAGGGTATTTAGCTTCGGTGCAACCGAAGTTAACGTTTTTTCTTGTTTTTGAAATACCATTTATCCGGGGAATTTAATAAAATGCTTTTATGTAACAATGTATGGAGACGAGTTAAAAATTTTCAAATCAAAATCGAATCTTTCTGGTTTGCAAACTGAAATCGGACGAGGGAATCGATGAGATCGAAGAGCTATGAACGATTGCCACTGATTATAAGTTTCGGGCTGGTTCGAAAATTTTAAATAAAAATTAAAATTTTTTTCTCCCTTAAAAATATATATTTTTTTTATTCATTTTTTTTTTAATTTTGATTATATGCCAAAAACCAAAGACCGTTAAACTCAGCATTTATGACCATAATATTTTTAATTGATGAATGCCATTTAATTTTTCAATGAAATTAAGAAACTTTCTCATGTTTTTCAACTTTTAATTTCTTTTACGGTCATTTGAATCACGGCGATTTTCAAATTACAAGCAAACAGTGTCTTTTACAATAAGTCATGTACTGAATTGCCATAAGTCTGCTCGCAGTCACACATTTACATATGTATGTGCATTTATTGGATTTTTATTATCAACAAATGAAATGGCGATCATCAGCGGCGATAATAAAATGGCAAATGGCGGTGCGCTCCATTGGACTTTCAACGCCCAAGCTGCGGCGTCTATGCATAACGCCATGCCAATTTCTACATATATAAATAAATGCATAATTACACACCTACATAGATATGCACATACATATGTACATACGTATGTATTTATGGTTGCCAATGCATTTCTATGTATGTATGTATATTTCTGGCATGCGGATTGCAATCATTTTTATGGCTGTTATGAGTTTATATTCATCTAAACTTTGCACATTAAACATAAATGAGAATGCATTCAACTACATATATGTACATAAAAACATTTATACACACATATGAATGCAATTATGTTTGTATATACTATGTGTGTTGTTGTGTGCTTTATTGAGTTTGTTCATAAGTCTGTAAGCATGCATGTAAAAGTAAACAAAACAGCATACTGCACTGTCTATTAACCTCAATTGTTGTTGTGGGCCGCATCGAACGTTCATTAACCCCGTTAAGTGTCGATATACTATATGCACACATCTATGCGAAGTGATATTTGTTTTTGACTATAGTGCGCCATGTTGCTGTTATTGCATTTGCAGTCATTTGTGTACTTTTGATTGTTTTACTATTTTTCTTCTAGAATTTTATCTTATTTTTCTATGTACAGTATGTCTAAATAATATGTGTATAAAAATTTTTATTTTATTTTTCGAAATACCCGTTGAAGTTCATTTATAAAAGTCGAAGAGGAAGACTTCTTTGACTGAAATAAGTCTAGTCGTTTTTGTGTTTGAAAAACTTTTTTGAGTCGTCGATGGTATACCCCATATGGAACTACTACATATCTTTTCTATTTAAGTATGCTGTGAGCGTTATTTTTGAAATTTTGTGGCGTATAAGGCGCAGTTAGGCTTCAGAAATATATGCTTTCCTTTTTCACAGCAATTTATCATTAAGGATTCTAGAAATGTTGGGTATATTTCATTGAATCTCCACGAGAAGCTTTTGCAAATTAACAATTTCTTTTAATACACTTTAACATTTCAGTAATTTATAGTTTTTCCAAAGCATTTAATTATTTAAATTTTGGATATTACCACATTTCTTTCCAGCGATGCTAGATGATATGCATTTCTCACACGGTTTATGAAATTAAGGGGTAACATGGGTAAAAAAAACAGCATTTTTTCAACAAGTTTTTTCTCATATGTGACCTGGTCTACGAAAAGGGGGCTTAGGTGTCAAAAAAAAAAATGATTTTTTGACAACCCCCCTTTTCGTAGGCCAGGTCACATATAAAAAATTAAAATATTTTATTAAGATTTTTTGTTGTTACAAACATACACTATTAACAAAGAAATTTCGAAATTTTTGGAAACAAATATTTTAAACTCGGGCATTGCCGTTTCCGGTAAACCCTTGGAAAAAAGATATACAGAGTGAAAAAAAATCGTGTTTTAGTTAAAACCTTAATTTAAAATTTAAACGAAGAAAAAAACAGAAAATTGGATTTTTGGCAGACATTTTTACAAAAAAAAAAATGAAAATTTCAGTGCAAATTCCGCGACGTTATTTTTTCAAATAGTTGTAATCGAAAAAAATCCTTTGTCCAGGTCTTAAGAATTGTATACAAAGTTCTGTGTAAAATTTCATGAAGATGGGTTGGGTAAAGACGGCGCACTTAGCCTAGCTAGTCTCGAGCGCACAAGTTCTGAAGACTGTATCTCCGAAACCATCCGAACTACACGGATCAACTTGGAAATTTGGAATAATATTCTAGAGATGTTGTAGAATTTAATAAGGCAATAAAAAACCGACTTTTTGAAACCCGTAAATCCATGTAACCCCGTAACAGAAATCACTTGTTATGTTGAAAAACTTATTGAATGCCTATCGAACATTATCTTGAAGTTTATTGAGTTTCCGAAGCATCCTTTTGGGTGCTACAAACGTCGGTTGTGGATATAATGAACGTGAGTGGCATATTACTTGATCAAGTCAGGACAAGCAAAAGTTAAAATATGTGCTATTTTCTATCACAATACTAAGGCACATGAGTTGTTGCTATTGTGGTGTCAAAAAAACATTTAATTCACCGACTAAGTAAGTTACAAGTTAACAAAGGTTTAGAAGTTTTCTTTGCACAAACTCAATTGATGTCTCTTGGCACTCCTTTTAAATGAAAGAAGCGTTTCATCGATAGTTTGAAGATATTTAAAATTTATGTTCCGCATTGCGTAGGTTTTCAATAGAGTTACAACCCTACCTGACGATCAACTTTGAAGTGTGTGTAGGATATCCTTTCGGAGGTTTTGCTGCTCTCCATACCTTTTCCCTTTGATATCATCAGTTATGCCTCTGTGTTAGATTTCAGAGATTATTTAAATAGTTGTTCGCTTTCTCTCACTCCTCTAATTTATGACCTTTTTACTCTTGAAACTGCGTAGTATCAAAACAAATATTGTCATTAATTTGAACTTGTTTCCTGATCGTATACCTCATATCACTAGTTTTATGCTACACTGTAATTGCACTTAGAAACAGTTGTTGTATGCATCATTAATATCGCACACATATGCACTAATAGCAAATATTTGTAGTTCTACATATTTATGTGTGTTTTGGTTCGACGACCACCAGTGTGTTGCTTCACTTTCACCTCCCTTCACACCTCCCGCGATTTGCTTGACATTTGCCATAATTTACGCAATTATTTCTGCCAGCGCTTGGCAGGCGTTGCAACTTCGTAAGCCGCTAGTCACATTGCCATTTGTATACATATTTACATATACATATGTTGTTATAATAGTTTTTGTTGTTATTGCAAGTATTGCATATTTGCTTATGTCACTTGTCAAATGCTAAACGCAATTTTATGTAAATTTTCCGAATCGCCAGCGAATGCCACCAACTTTGTCGCTACTGCTGTCATCTTATATTGTAAGCAGTAGCCATATACATATGTACATATGTATGTTTGTATATATGTATGTATATATGTATGTATTAGAACCTGCATTAACTGTTGCTGCTGTCAATCACCACGACTTACCAACAGTTATGGTAACAATGCGTTCTTCACGCTTGTCATGTCTTTGTTTACCTTCAGGAAACGATTGACAAGCCAACAACGCCGCCAAAATGACAACGACCAATTTGCCGAAGAAAGCCAAATAAATATTAACTCTTACGTAACTCATTATAAAAAAATTCAGACCTTGAAGAGTGCTTAGTTGTATAATTTTGAAAATGGTGTATTAAGTACATTAAATTTCTCTAAGGTTGCTCTGAGAACGAAAATGTGTGGGGTGGCTAGGACTTTAGACCTCTCAACTCAGGCAACCGACAAAGTCATAAAAATATTTTTTTTTGTATTCTTGATTAGCCTGAATGAATCGTATTCTTTGAGAAAAAGTCGAACAGTTAAGAGAGACGAGGGCTTTTTTCTTATGAAAGTATAAAATCACGATTTAAAATTATCTGTTGAAGGAAAAATAGTCTAAAACTTATAACTCAGTACCAGAAACTATAGAAAATTAAATACTTTCTTTAAAGAAACCGCAGAGCACAGAAAACAAATTTGTTTTATTGAGATGGGGACGTCTTTTCTTCTGAAAGAGTTGAAACCGATTTGGAGTAATCAGTTCTTAGGACACTGCAGAAAGGAATCTAATAATTTTACCAATATAGATAGTGAACAGTACATTTTTTAAGACGAAATCTATTCGATCTTTCTTATAAAGAAGGGGAGTGGTGAAGGAAAGGGTTGGATGAAAAATCTTTAAAAATCAGACGAACACAGATAAATCAAAATAGAAAATACTACTTTAAAATACTTGCAGATCTATCACCTGGTGAATGGTAAATTCTATAAATGATCTGAGTTGAAGCTTCTCGAACCTTTCAGTCGGCAAAAGACTGATGTATGCAGATTCAACCGGTACCTAAGATCCTTGACCTGGCTATTCCTACTCGACACACCGACCTACGATAGATTTCTGAGCGGAGTGAAGCTTCATGGATCAATCGAAATTTAGAGAGAGAAGTAAAGTCGTCTGTCGAGAGCTCGACATCAACTCTAGTTGCAGAGCTCGCTGACTGTGTTCAGCGCACTAGTTAGGAATGTACTAGTTAAAGAGTGCATGACCCCATTAGCAATTGCCTCAAGCTTTTTCTTCATTACTAGACTTGCGTGGGTGTCCAGTCACAGCGCCGGAACCTGCAGAGCCAATGAGCTTGATAGAGAGGGCACTCTCTTTCCAATTTGAACCGATTGGAAGAGAGTCGATTTTCTAAAGTCTTCTTGTGTTCTGTCGTTAGAGCTTTGTACCTCTAGTGTGCTCAGAAAGCGCTAGTCAACTACCAGAACTTATGCGACTTAGAGATCCTTTTGGTCTAGTGAAAGAGAACCTCCGAACTACTGGCACTAGCAAAGTCAATATCGCAGCAATTGTAGGCATTCTGACTGGACACTGCCCAATAGGTTTATAGGTTGTGCGGCTAAATGTTTTGCAGTGCGCTCTTTTTTATGGAGGAAAAGGGATCGGGAATCCTTCTGTCATTTTCTCTTCCATTGCTCGACTTTTGTCTAGCGAAGTGGATGATATAATAACCGCCTTAATGAAAATGTGGTAAACTCAAAATGCTTTGTCGATGTATGAGGATCTAGTGATCCACTTTTTTGAGTTCATGGGTCCAAGTTAGATCCATCTACGACCTAACCCAAAGAGATAAAGGAACATTCACGCGAATGATAAACTTTCCTCGTAATAAAAAATGCCTTTCTCATCACTATTGGCTACGAGCTATGATTTTTTTAAGCCATTCAACCAGGACTTAATAGTTCGAAAGCTTGTGGAGTGTTGCCATACTTAGCAAAAATTAGATCATTTCAGAATTGTGGAATCGTCGACATTTCCCTCCAGTAAGTTATTCTAGACGAAACTTTTCGGGCTTAGGTCGTAACTTTAACTTAAAAGTGCAACTTCTATAATTATTTTGTGTTTTATTAAAAATTAAATTTGTGGACTTAACCTCCAAGAAATTTGGAAGTGATACCAAAATCTATCTCTTGTTACTTTTATTAATATTAATTCCAACAGCCAAAAGCCTTTTCACACTCACACATAATTCTTGCACTTGATATTCGCAAAACATCGTCAGAAAAAAGTTCGTTTTTTTCATTTCTTATTGACATTTCCACTTGACACCAACAAAACGGCGCGGTCACATGTGCAGAGCTCTTGCATCCAAGCCAGCCCACACGCAGAGCTTCGCGCGAATGCAAATTCCAAATCTGTTTGTTTTTCGTTTAAAACATGTGTGTACGGCAGCGCTTGTTGTGTTTATGCTTTTATTTATTTTGTTGTTATTTTATTTGTGTAACGATTGTCAAGGCTGCCAGATTGTGTTGTTTGCTAATGAACGACAAAGTGTATGCCAGATGAGATGCGTGGACCACGCTCAGCAGCCGCAGCTTGCGGCACACATTTTACACATTTATTGAAGGTTGCAAATTGTTTTTGTTGTTGTATGTATGGCGTATGTGCGGCCCACAATGTGTATTATAGTGATGAATGTAGGTTAAATTGAGATGTTCTTTGAAATTATACCTCGCGCCGTTGGGTAATTAATTAAGCGAAGAAGAGGAAGGCAAAATAATAAAATGTTTTCATTTATTTTATAATTAATAAATTAATTTAATATTGTGAGTGGAGAAAAATAGATTAAAAAGGCAATAAATAAGCAGCATATATATATGTATGTATGTATGTATGTATATAATAGGGTTGGTTAGAAATATTGAAAATTTTTTTCGCTTCGCACTCTGTAAAATTAGTTGATAGCTCCCTCTAAGGAAGACTCTCTAAGTATGAGCTCTTAATTGTAATGAGAAGGCTCTTTGCCTAACAGTTTTCTATTTTTTTCTCGCGTCCAAATACTTCAAAACATATTTCGTTTCATAGATTTTGTAGGAAATTGATTGAACATGCTTTTGACCCACCCTAATTTCTAATATATCCAGTTAAAACTCATCAATAAGTGAAAAATGGTAAAACAAAAAGTTTTTTTTTTTCAGAAATTCATTATCAACTTTTTGTGTCTAAACTAAGAGCTTTTTCAAAAAAGTCGGCATAAGATCGGCACACTGTTACCTCACATCGGAATCTACTCGAATTTAATACAATCACCCTAAAAACCCCTTCTTTTAAGTCAATACAAGCACTGAACTTCTTTTACGAGTATTCTTCTTACTCAACCACCGCTTTTCTCTTAAAAAAGTAAGAAGCCATAACCCCTCTCAGGTGATCTCTACGAGACAATCCAAATGTTAAAGAACCATTCTTCACTTCTTCCTGACTTTTGAGCACAAATCCGTCACATTTGCCTAACTGTTGTAGAGAATTGTATATAAGATCCTTATGAGACAAATATTTTTCGGTATCTAGATGCCATCATCACTCATTATTCAGACTTTATCATGCAAAATCCGTCGTTTGAACAAGTAGCATTGATAAACATGAGAAGAGATCGGCTAAAATGCGCCAATTTCTGGGCGTGAGGATAAATTATAGAGAATTACTTCGACGTTATTCAAATTTATTTCTATATATAATACGTATTTAATGGAGAATATAGAAAGCTGAGGTCCAGTAAACTTAATGTAGAGATAACCTCATAAAAATACTTTAAACATATCGATTGTAATTATACTCCCTAGTAATGTACGAAGAACACCAAAGTCACTTCTTCTTTATTGGTACTTTAATCGTGTGTCGGTCTGGACTGAGCCAAACTTCACCAGTTGAGTCTCTGCTTTGCCAGGTCACGCCAGTTGTACTTTCTAAGTGGAGATAGGTCGCTTTCCACTTCTTCCTTTCATTGGATGCGTGAGGGCTTTTTCATCCAATGTCCACGCATGAGTCTCAAATCGATTGAGCTTATCGTTAGGTCATCATCTCCCATGCGAATGACATAGCCAAATCAGTGCATTGGTTGAATTTTTATGCGCTTAAGGGAATCTTCTACTCTAGAAATCAAATTTTGGGCAGTTTTTTGAATTTTATTAAAAAAAAAACCAAAAAAATTTTTACCATCCATTTTTTTATAGTGTTTTTATTGATATTTTTTTTTTTGTTTGAAATTTTTGCAAAAAAATATTAAAAATTAAAATAATTAGAGGGGGCCGGGGGGGAGAGACAGGTGTAAAAAAAATGGCGCATCCTGGTGACCTTGATCCTGACTCTCCTGGTGGTCTGAAAATAATCAAAAGAAATTCTTAATCAGTAAGGATGCTGTTATAGTCCCTACCTCAGGGAACACGAAAGAATTTTTTTTGAAAAATGGCGACTGCCTGAAAATAAAACTCATTTTTTACGCTTTTTTTTTGAAATTCCTGATTTTTTTAAAATATTAAAAACAAAGGATTATATAAAGATAAAGGATTATATAAAAAAGGTTCACACAAAATTTCAAGTAAATCGGTTGTATAAAACTTGAGATAATGCCGGTACCGTGTGGAAAAAAGTAGTATCGAGAAAAATGCGTTTGAAAAAGGTAATCTACCTACCTACCGGGCTAGGTACTGCGTCACTAAAGTAACTGCAGCTCTTAAAATAATTTTAATTTTTAAAAATACTTTGGAGGATATGTTCTTAAGGGTCTAAATTTTAAATATAAGATAAAAAAAATCGAATTTTTCAAAATTCTAGAGCAGAATACCCCCATAACTATATCCATGCCACCGTACAGATCATACACTTTGTGGTTTCATTTTCTTCGATAAGTAAATACCAATCTCGTTTCATCACCGTACATGTTGCTGCGCCATATAATAGAGTGGGTATAATAAGTACAAGTCTCTTAGCGTAATTTTGTTCGTCAAAAGAGAGAGCGAAATTTGCTTCTCAATTACCTCCTTATCTCAAATTAGCACCTGTTAGCAAGAGTTATTCTGCGCCTGATGTTATGGCTTAGATTATTATTCGAATTTATGTTGGTTCCGAGATATACTCGTACAAGGTTTTTAACTTCTTCAAATTTATGTTTGCCAACAGTAACGTAGTTCCCAAGCTGCGGGGAACCTTTGTGTGTGGCTTCTAAATATTTTGCCTTTCCCTTCGTTCACTACAAGACCAACCTCTTTCACTTCTGTTTCTAGAAATGGAAAAGTCTGCGCTGACGTCTCTGTTTGTTTAGATGAAAGTCATTACTACTATATCAAAAATTATTGGCGCAACCACTTTATAAAAAAATATTAACAAATTATGAACATCTTAAAATAATACTAAAAGTTCCCTGACACTGTTCTAAAGAGCTGTAAATAGAAACTGCATGCAACCTCAAAAACCCTAATTTTTTTATTCATAATATTTTTTGGCAGCACAAAATAAAAAAAAAATCCCAAAAAACCAATATAAAATAGTAGTAATACTTTCTCTTCCCGCTAACTTCCCACCGCTGGCAATAAATTCAATTATCGGTCAACCGTTGTCAGCGACACCATCGCTAAGCCGGCATTGTACCGTTGTTGACCCGTTTACCTACACTAGCTCTTTCAATTTCCACCTTCCACCAGCACTTACACTACGCAAACACACACACATACACATATATAAACGGTTTGACACGAGCTTAAGCAGCGACTAGTCGCTTGTGCTTGAAATTTCGCATGCAACAACAGAATGGTGGAGCGCTTTAACTGAGTTAAAGAGTTTGTTCGAGTTTGATTGAGCGCGTATAACTCCGCTGCCATCAACATACACATACACCACCGGCGAAAAGACAGACAAGCGCATTTAATTTTATGGCTGAAAACTCCGTCGAACTGTCTATGACTGTCTGCGCAGGCAAATTCGTATTTCCTTCGACTGACACGCGCAACAAATTGTTTAAACAAGTGTTGTTGTTGCTGTTGTTGCTTTTGGGCGGAAAATGCATGCAGAATTTAATTTTAACAGCGATTCGTATAGAAATGTCTTTATGCTATGCCAAGCAAATTCATTGCAAACGCATAAATCGCAATTTGAACAAAAATTCAACAAAAAGCGTGTGTTTGTGGTTGTGGCTGTGTGTGCGATTGCGCAATGCACCCGATGCCGAATGGGTGGTTATAAATATTTTTTTGTTATTCATGCGCTTACTTTGACTCATATGTATGTATGCTACTTTGAGCTCTGCAGCGTATATTGACTGACCTAACTGCCGAATGCCGTCGTGCGCTTTTGGCAATGACAGTGAGTGAGCAGTGGCAAGCGTTTGAAAAAAAAAATTACTTACGATTTTATTTTTAATTGCCAGCGACTTCCGATTGTTGAAATCGTGTTGTTGTTGTTGTTTATTTAATTTTTTTTTGCTTTTTCTCTTTCGCAAGCACTTCAGATGCTGTTTTTTCCTATTATTCAAGCATTTCTGTTTTTTTTTTTACATTTCAGCAACAACCTAATTTCTGTCCAGCGGGCATTTTTTCTAGTTGTTTTTGTGATTTTGTGCAGCTCGCCGTTTTTTAGTTTTATTTTTTTTTTTAATTTTTTTTTTACAATTTTTTCTTGCTTTTTATCAGCCACAAGCTGACAGCATTTTTTTTTTTGCTTTTTTTCTATTTTTTTGTTGTTTTTGTATTTTTAATTTGATCACGAAAATGACTTCTAATTGTTTACAATTATGACAACAAGCGAGCGCAGCAAAAAAGTTAAATTTAGACAACAAAATTGTAAATAATCGTTTCATTTGCTAATTTTTTAGATTTTTTCCTTGCCTTTGCCAGAAACCGGTTTCCACCGACAGCGCTTCGATAGCTACGGCTACGAACGAAAACAAAACTTACTTATATAAAGAATGAATAATGAATACAAATCTCGATTTGTGTCTAACGACCTTTGGCAAGCGAGTTGAATTGTGTTCTCTTGAAATCTAGTTAACACCCAGTAGGAAATTAGCTGCAATAAGTTTTAAATTTTTCATGTTTGATATTATAATTGAATTAAAATTTGATAATTTTCACAATATTAGCAAAATTTTCATACATCATTATTATAATTAAAGTATTTAATCCTTTATCAAGTTCTCTTTCTTGATTTTGATCGTTCAGTTTGTATGGCAGCTATATGTTATAGTGGTTCGATTTGATAGATATATTAGGAGTTGATAAAGTTGCCTGCAACAATAATCTATGTCAAATTTCGTGAATATATCTTCTCAAATAAAAGAGTTGACCACATAAGGACTTGATTTTGATCGGTCAGTTTGCAAGACAGCTATATGCTATAGCGATCCGATCCGAACAAATTTTTCAGTAATTGTAGCGTTACCTCGAGTAAAAATCAGTACCAAATTTCGGGGAGATACCTTGTCAAACAGAAAAGTTTTCCCTACAAGAACTTCAGTCGCTCAATTTGTGTGGTAGCTATATGCATTGTTGGTCCGATTTGAATGATATGCGCCGGGTTAGTAAAGTTTCCTTCAACAATTAGTTATGTCAAATTTCGTGTAGATATAAAGTAAAAAAGTTGTCCATATAAGGACTTGATTTTGATCTGTCAGTGACAGCTATGTGCTTTAGTGGTCCGATATCGGTGGTTCCGACAAATGGGAAGTTTCTTGAAGAGAAAAACGCGTGTGCAAAATTTCAGATCGATATCTCCAAAAGAGGGAGATTGGTCCACGTATCTACAGACATCCGGACTTGATTAAATTCACTAAGCTCGCCAGACTGATCATTTATGTATAGTATACTCGTATATACTTTGTAAGGTTTCCGAGATTGTGTCGAGCGTTTTCTCTCCTTCTGGTCAGTGTTTTTTTGTTTATAGGTTTACTTATCAAAAAGACCTATAAGCTTAAAGCTGACTCCCAACAGCTTAAAAGATGCGATTTCATGGCCTTTCCTATAGAAGTCTCTCTTTAAGTTCATTTTTAAACAATCGATTGTATGCTGGCCTTTTAAACGCTTCTTATAAAATTTAACAGAGTGGAGGATTATATAAAATTTTCTATATGACGACATTTATAAGAACTTACAAGGGATACATCGTATTAACCGAACAATTTTTTTTGCGAATCTTGAACTACGATTCATTAAAAGCTTGAGGGGAATGAGAATCAGCGACCGGGAAATCGAGAATTATTTTTCTTTTCTATCATTATAATTTTAGCTCAAAAATCTGTCAATGGTATATTGATTGATAATGACCAAGTCCGGGTAGCGTGATATCAAAATCTTCGAAAGATTTAACTGTCAGCTGCAGAATTTTAACATTTTTTGGGTTTTTTAAATTCTAGAGTCTCGTTTGTGGATTTTTTACCTTCACTAAAGTACTCATCTTACTAATGATATTTTACTGAAGCAACCTTGGGCAGATGCTTTGCCGAGTTTTTCCTTAATTAGGTAAGAAAGTGAGGTTGGAGTTATATTAGAAATACAGAGAGGTTTTGTAAAACCTTCTTTTAATGCCAAAAATATTTATATTAAGGTCGACTGATATTTGATAAGTGTCGCTAAAACTCAATTTTACTTTCCATGTGTTTCGAACATGGAATCAAACGAGTGCTAGTTGTGAACCTAAGCAACATAGCTTTGACTATAAAAATGACTTGAATAAAATTAAGCAGAAAAAGTACTAAATGACAAATCCATATGAAAATGCTATTGCAACAGATGTTAAAATTCATATATGGCAACGAAAGACATTATTTATATATGTATATATGCTTATAAATATAAATCTCTGTATATATCTGTTTGCATATATAAATATTTGACTGCATGCCAATAACTATCAGCGAGCGTGGCGTAGCGTTGTGGGTGCAGCTGCCGAGCTGAGATGAGTCAAATGTCGAGAGCAAGGCTTCTGTGGCAGTGGCAGGGGGGCGAAAAGAGCGCAGGCGTGAATTCGCGCAAATGACATTTCATTCAAAATGCGCATCAAAAGTGCTGGGCTTTACTTTTTTCTACAATTTTTTATACACATTTTTTCACTACAGCCTGTGGGTGATCTCACTGCTCACTTTTTTCGCAGCTTGAAATGGAAAACACATTGCTTAAGGCGCCTTTAAGTGTTGATTGTTGTATGGCATGTGCTGTTGTATGAAATGAGTTGAATTTATTACTGGCATTGATACTAGATTTAGCCATTACCTAGCAGCATAAAAAATTTGTAGTACAAAAATATAAAATAAATATTTTTTTTTTTGTGAAAAAAATTAAAATAATGTTTTTTACCAAATAAAATAATATTTTTAAATGCAAAAAATTTTAGAAAAAACAAAGTTTAAGAAAAAAATTATTTCAGCAAAAAAATTTAAAACTAAAATTTTAGAAAAAAAAATTTTTTTTTTTGGAAAAACAAAGTTTTTTAGAAAAATGTTTAGAAAAAAAATATTTTTTACTTTAAATTTGAAAAAAACAAATTACTTACGATTTTATTTTTAATTGCAAGCGACTTCCGATTATTGAAATCGTGTTGTTGTTGTTACTATTATTATTATTATTTTTTTTTTTTAAATAAGTAAAATAAATATTTTTTTTGCGAAAAAAATTAAAATAAGGTTTTTTGCCAAATAAAATAATATTTTTATATAAAAAAAATTTTAGAAAAAGACAAAGTTTTAGAAAAAATTATTTCAAAAAAAATTGTAAACTAAAATTTTAGAAGAAATTTAAAAAAAAAAAACAAAATTTTTTAGAAAAGAAGAAATTTTTTTTTGTAAAAAAACCAAACTTTTTAGAAAAATGTTCAGAAAAAAATTTTTTTTAAATTAAAATTAAAATTATTCCTGACATTTTTTCTATAATATTTTTTTTTACTAAAACTTTGCTTTTTTCCAAAATATTTTAATTTGTAGTTTCTTAAAAAATTTTTTTTTTCTAAAACTTTGTTTTTTTTTTTTTTAATTTTTTCTAAAGCATATTATTTTATTTGGTAAAAAACATTTTAGTTTTTTCGCAAAAAAAGAATTTCTAAAAAAAAATATTTTTCGTTGAAATATAAAAAATTTAAATTATTCCTGACAGTTAAGATTAATTTGAAAGCTCAAGTCGTGTAGCTTTGTATATACATACATATGTATGTATGTACATATATTATTAAAAGTGTGTTAAGTTTTTCAATTTTTACTGCATCTTACGTGCTTTCAAACCCTGTGCTGAAAACTACAAGAAGCAGTCTTTAATCCGCGCTTCTTTAAAAAAAAATAAAAAAAGAAAATTATGAATGCGATTTTAATGTTCTAAAGTCAGTTGTCGTTCTGCAAATCAATTTGGCAAATCCATCAGTCATTCCATCCATCAAATGTCTGACACATCCGTGTAGTCAGCTCTGCATATGTACTCTTGCTGACTGGAGTAGCTGCTACCTGTGACAGCATAACAAAAACAATAACAAAAGCGCAAAAAGGTAGCACAAATTCAAACATACTCAATTCTATATTCTATATACACGCTATGCATCTTAATATCTGCTTATACTATACATATTTATGACAAAGATTTTTAAATTTTGGCATGAATTCTGAAGCTCAACAGTTGGCTTGTGAAATTTCACTTCACATTTGTTACAACGCATTTGCATACATACATGCGTGCTTACTTATTCTCATATATAGATATATGTATACATATGCATATGTAATACACATAAATATGTATATATTACAATACATATGAATTTAGATATATTTGCAGTTTTTTGTTTTTTTTTTTTGGTTTTTCGCTTCAATAGTGGGTGTTTTAACTGGCATATCTGCGGCCTTTTACGTTTGTTGCTGCTTTGGATTGATTTAGAGCACTTGTAGTAAATATTTTACTCCAAATTCTGTCCGACATTGTAGTCACGATTCGACATACATATGTATGTACATATGTAAATGTTGCAGCGAATTCATAAATTTTATTAAAGTATATGTTGCAAGTGTGTGGGTTGTGTCTACCTACAAGCATATTTTATGTTTACAAGTCGTTATAAGTACAAAAGTAGTGCTAATAAATTATTAATCCATTTGATGGACGTGGATATCCGCTGTGTATTAACAATTTAAATTTTTTTCAATTTAAGAAAATCTTTAGAGTTAGAAAGAGTCCCTGCTCTCAGTATGTCATATTCGGTTTATGTATTGAAGCTCATTCCAAAAAATATCAAAGCAAAATTTTTAATAATTCCCTCTCCTTGGCAGGTAAAGACTAACTTCTAATTGTATTTTTGCAAGGACAAACGTTTCTCAAGACGCACTTCGGAACCAGGTTAGATTAGGTTGGGTAAATAGATGTTCATGAGACCACGAATGGCAGTAATGTTAGAGCCCAGAACTCTAAAGTACGGATTAAAAGACAGCCGTATATCTATTTATCCCTTAGCCAGCCACAAATTTATTACGCTTAATAACTACTCCAGTCGCTTCGTCGGATTCGAAAAAAGTATGGCAACGAAGATGCTTTAACCTTAGTTTGGCGAAAGCTAAACAGCGAAGAAAAAAGTGTCTATTAGTTTTCACCTCGTCTTTCTGCAAATTTGACAAGTTACGTCCTACAAAATGTATAGTTCAGCAAGTGCTGGTTGCTGATCAAAGCTTACTAAGTTTGCGTTAGGCCCTTAAATCCAGCGCTCAGGTGCAAGAAAATACTGGAACATTTGTTAGTTGCCATCCTAATGAGATTTTGGTAAGAGTGTCCTTTCTAGCGAACTCAGCTTACAGTTTCTGACGATTCCGCTATGGCAGCCACCAGACAAATTTAGTATGGAAGTAACTTGATACCACAGTTTTTGAAGTTATACACTCTTTAACTTTGAGCTCACTGTCAGCAAACTCAAGGCCTGTACAGCAGTTCTGCTATTCAACCTTCCCCTTGAGCTTCGATTCACTCGTAAAAAAACTCACTACCCCTTTTTTTCACCGACTCCGCCCCGCACACTTTCAAGTCAACTACTCTGCATTTTATACTAAAATGTGAAATAACTCATTCAATCTTAAATCACTATACAAGGTGTCAGTACATCTCTGCTCTCAATACGTCATTTAGAAGCTGAAGTAGATTTCGACGTTTGTACAAAATTCCTACAGACACGGGAGCTCCAATTTAAAGGTGATAGGTGAAGGCTATACGTGCATTATTTCCAAGCATTACAACGATTGATCAGTGATCTGCAATTTTTCCACTATCGCTCGACTCAAATTACAAATTGTTTAATTTGGAATAGCTTAATTATGTTCACATGGATCGATCGTCTCGACCAGTCAACTTTTTCTTGTGTCAAATTCAACATTACCCAAGTTTACGCTTATTCTACCTAACCTTATTTATATAACTTTCCCTCAACCAATTTTCAGATATCGGAATTTACTTAGAAACATTTCTTTATGCAGAAAACTGCAAAGGTAACTAGTTGATGTCAGTGATAGAGAGTATACCATTACCTTATTGAAATGGTATAATTGCTCTCTAGTACATTATGCCAATCTATCAATCTTATATCAATTGTTTGTTCGATTTGACACTCTCCAAACTTCAGTGATTAGCATAACATCACTACATACTGAAGCATCAGTTGAAAGATACACTGCAAATTAATTTCGCAATACTTTTTTCTTGCTAATATTATTTATGCGCTTTGATATACATACATACCTTAAAAATATAGTTTTCGAACCTAAGCAATGAAAAAAATTTTAAAAGTTTATAGAATATGCTATCTTAGTCTTTAAAAACAAAAAGATTTTAACAAAAACTTGTTGATTTTCAGTTTTAACTGCCATATCAAATGTCACAATGTGCTTTACTATTAAAACAGGTCTACCTATTTTTATCCTCCATAACATTCTCCAATGTCACATTTGCATAGATAAATACATAATTCACTCATTTCTCACTAACATTCTAAACTAAATTTGCGTTATTTGTTTATGCTAATATGAGTACGAGTATTCGTCGGTGATGCAATCAACCGAAAACACCAAAATGTATCGTTCACTTAGCGCTGTTTGTTTACCCCTAATCTTGGTTGCTGTGGCGGTCGGTGGTATGCATATGGAAATATTGATATTCACACACCAATATTGTCAATATTGACATGCCGTAATACGTTAATTAGCATTGAGAATGGATTTTCAAATCACGTTTGTTGTCATTTTATCAATATACATATTTACATATTTATAAAATGCGGTAAAATTAAAAAAAAAAAATAAAATCGAAAATAAACTAGTTTTAGGCATTATCAATATTTTGGTTTGGCCCAAAAAGCAAGTAAAAATTATATACAAATATTTTAAATTTTTGTTTACTAATTAGTGATGCTTATTTGCATATGTTTTGGTCTTGAAAACTATAATAGTATGGTTGGGGTTGCTTAGCAGGGCAATTTAGGCAATTCAGTGCAAATAAAATTATTTTCATGGCTAATAATAATTACTATTATGATAAGACTTGATTTTGAACGAATTAAATTAAATGCAATAATTAATGGGTAAATAAATAATTAATGGGTAATGGTAATTTTGTACCAAACTGGTCAGCTCTGTTTATGTTGGCAGTCGAAAAAGTCTTTTCTTTTTTTCTTTAAAAAAAGTAAGTTAAACTTTGATTAGAAATACGAAAAGACTTTTTCGACTACCCAATATTTAAATTACATTATTTTAATACAGGTAAATAATTATTTCCCTTTTTAAATATTTTCCTAAATTTTTCGCAAATATTTGACCTTTTTATTAACACTTGGTTTTGACTATATATTTTTCAATAATGAAACCCCTCCAAACTAAAAAATACATTAGACTATAATTGAAATAATTTTAACGAGTCTTCATCTTCACCTTGTTGCGATGGTGTAGCCGGGATCCATACCTTTGCCCTTGGTCGGCCGAGATGGGATGTCTTTGCTGTCGACCGCTATTAGCTTGATTTCCGAGTATTCTCTCCCAACCTTGGCTATTACGGCCTTATAAAGGTGGACCGATCTCTCGTCTTCACATATTATCATTTCGATCTGGCCCTGGCACCAGCCGCCATCTGTGCATGATGGTGGCGGACCCGGGTTGCTTAATAGCACTTCCAAAGCCACGTTTGTCAGCACAGCTTGCAGCTCTTCCTCATCCAGCTTCCCAAAAATAATTCGATTCCGGTACAGTAAATGATTTCGAGGGCATTACTCTCTTTGCCTTCAGTCTTTTTGCTGACGGAGTAGCTTCTTCAACAGTTGTTTTTGTTGTAGTGGCAGAAAACATTCATAAAGTAAGTGACAGTCCTTGGCCTGGATAAAAATCCGGATCCGTTCCGGTTACTTAAACGCGACTGTCGTGGGACGGTCGCCTCTTCAACTGATATCTGTTGCTTAGCTTTTCGAGGCATGGTGCAGAGTTAGCAATCCTTGGCTGGATAAAAATCCGGGTCCGTTCCGGTTACTTAGACGCGACTGTCGTGGGAACGGTAGCCTCTTTAATGATCTCTGTCGCTGGGCTGCCACTGCGGGCGGTTAGTTAGCCAGTACTGCTTTTTCCGCATACGTTGTCTTCACTGGGTCATCGACCTTAAAACTACGCTATTCCGTGGCAGGCGCATTATTAGCAGAGATTCTCCCTGATAAGCAGCTCTACTTTGGCTATCGGGTTTGGTTCAGGGTGCTCCTGGTGTTGTTGGCTTCCGGCAGTTAGGCTTAGCTTTAACTTCTTTGCTAGTGCCAGCTTTTGCACCTTTCGAGCCCTCTTTTCGGAACTAGTTCTTTCCAGTTTTTTTTTAAGATCCGGACTCTGTTATTTCTTTTTTTTATGCTGGTTCATGGTTTGGATCCAAGAATGCAGGGGTAAGCATCCGTCCGAAATAAGGCTTTGTTATCACGGAGGGTGCCAGCTATCCAGACTTTATCGGGAAACTATTACCAATTGATACCTTCTAAGAGGGTTCAGCGAGTGATTTTTGCCAACCTTGCACCTTTTAGGTCCAGGTTTTATGCAGATAGCTACAATAAAAATGTTTTTTTCAGTAAAGTTGTAACAAAATAATAAAAAACAACAAAATTAAAAAAAAAAATAAAAAAAAAATAAAAAAAAAAATATTTTTTTTTTCAAATTAAAAAAAAAAAATAAAAAAAAAATATATACAAATGTGACCTGGTCTACGAAAAGGGGGCTTAGGTGTCAAAAAATAAATTTTTTTAATTTTTTTTTATTTTTATTTTTTTTTTTTTTTACACCTAAGCCCCCTTTTCGTAGACCAGGTTACATATATAAAAATTACAAAAAAAATAGATAACTAATAATTAATGGAAAATGAATTGGTCCCAGAAATAGTCACCCTGTATGCTCATATGTCATTGTAAAACACTAAAAATAGATTTTTTTACTTTCACATCACGATTTTACTTTAATTTTATCTTTAATTTTTTTCAAAACTGAATTTAACGGCGCCTGTAAAGCTCGTTTTATAAAATCGTGATTTATTTCTAACACTAATTTTACCCCAGAAACAACAATAACAAAACGCTCGAAGCCGCATTTCTGTCAATTTTAAGTGAGATTAACGAATACCTAATGAATTAATAGACTAAAGGTATTTTGTATGTAAATATATATACTCGTTCTACACGCGCCACACAAACTAATATGTTAATAAGCTCTGTACAATAACAATAGCAACCACTCGAAAGCCATTAGCAAGTGTTTACCCACACAACTCGCGCTCCACGTGAACTGAAATTACTCGATGATCTCAATTATTGACTAACTATCGTTGAATGGCAGCAGCAATACTACGTTGTAACTGCTCTTTATTATTTCTACACATTTACAATTTGTGCTTTAATTTCGCTGTGCCTCTTTCCCCTTTCTCGTTAGTCTTACGATACTCCAACTACCTGTTTGCACAATTATAGCTTCATTTAAATACATACACCACGCCTCCCTACTCCCCACGCGGTAGTTATGATTGTTGCACAACAACAACAACAATCGCAGCACACTAATAATATCGCCTCAAGTCAAGCACACTCTGCTTTCAGCAGCTGTGCGCGCCGCTAGACAAGATCAAGGTGAAGCTTAATAACACATTACGTATACGCAACGTCGCACAACGACTTGCCAAGTCATTGAAAATCATCACAGTTAACGACGACGAGTGCGCCGCTGGTATATTACACGAGTGTATCGCGTTACCTGCTGGCTATTGAATGCATGAATGGCTGACTGAATGGCTGAAGGCTTGAAATACCCGTAATGTAGCTTTTGGAGCAAACAAAAAGGTTAAATGTGTGTATGTGCTTTCATATGTAGACATGTGTGTGTGTGCCTCAGCGCATCGGCTAAATTACAATTTCCAATTGATTGGTGGCGTTTCACTGTTCAGTCTGTAATCGAGACAAATTGTGCAACGTGGTTGCCGTACTTTTTTGAATTGCGTAGTAAAATTGAGTTATAAAAAATCGAAATATTAGAAAAAAAAAAATTAAAAAAGAAAAAGTAAACATGAGTATAAACATTGTAATAAATATTTGCTTGGCATCTAGTTGAAGCGTTTATTCAATTATCAAGTATGTGAGCACATCCAGGTATTTGCAGGGATGCTGATGTCAACCGCTGGTGTGGCGCGAGTCGTTTTGGCGACTGTTGCGCTTGCGCATGACGTCGCCTAACAGGCATTTCAGCGTTCGAGACAAGCCTTTTGTTGTTGTTTGTTTAGCGTGTACGTGACTTTTGTTTATTTTCATTGATTTATTGTTGCGCTGTTGGCCATAAATTCTAAAATCGTTAAATTATGTAAATTTTTGCATTACTTTTTAATTACTTTAGTCAATTAATTATTGCTTAGCACTTTTTTAGTCTTGAAATTTGCATGTAATGTGGTTATTTTTTTAACACTGATGATCACTGATTATACTTTGCTGTGTAAAAATGCGGGTTTATTTATTTATTTTTTTTTATTTGAAATAAATTTACAAATTTGTTTTTATAATTTTTTTGTTAATGGAGTTTATAAATTAAATTAAGAAATTTGCAATTTTAATTAAATTTCTTTTTATTTTAACCATTTTAGGTATATTTACAATTGAAAAGATACAAAATTAGAAAAACAAAATTTTGAAAGACACAATTTTTATAATAATTTACAAAAATTAAATCAGTCAAAAAATATAATTAATTAAAAAAATTTAAAATGACAGTAATTTAAAAAAAAAAATTCTGCAGGAATTTTCCTTCTTGAAAAAATATTGTGAAATATGAGTTTTTTATAATTTAAAAAAGATCAATTAAGCAAAAAAATTAATTAACTCACAATTTTTAATAAAGTCAAGTGCAGCAAATTTTATACATAAAAAAACTTTCAAAGTCGCAAATTTTATTTAATTTAACAAAAAAAAGTTTTTTAAGTAAAGTTGAGTACCGCAGTTTTAAAATAAAAAAAAAAGCATTTTGATGATTTTGTTTACGTAGTAAAAAAATTAAATTATTTTAAAAATTTTAATTCAGTAAAAATAATAATTAATCTATGATTTCTTAAATAATTAAAGTCGAGTGAAAAATTTTTAATTTTTGAAAGAAAAAAATTAAATTTAGTAAAAAAAAAATCAATTATTTTACAATTTCTTATACAAGTAAAGTCGAGTGAAATTTTGTTTAAACCTGAAAAAATGTTTGAAAGATTCGATTTTACTTAAATAATTAAAAGAAAATTATTTAAAAACATATTAATTAGGAAAAAAATTAATTAATTTTTGTTTCCTGAAATAATTAAAGGCGAGTGCTAAATTTTTTAAAATTTTAAAAAAGTTGAATGAGACATTTTTATTTTAATAATAAAAAAAAAATAAAAAACTATTCATTGAAACAAATTAAAAGACAATTTTTTATAATAAAAAAAAATAAATTATAAGAAAAACATAAATCACAGTTTTTTAAGTGAAGTGGATTGACGTCATTTTAAACTTTCGAAAAAAATTGAAAGATACTTATTTTAAACTAATAAAATAGGATAACTTTTTTTTTATTTCTTTTTTTAAATTAAATATATTTTTTTAATAAAGTTGTGCGCAGTAGTTTCAAAAAAAAAAAAAACATTTTGAAAAATTCTTATTTTTTAAATAAAAACAGAAATAAATAATTAAAAACAGATTCATTAAGTAAAAAAATGTAAAAAATATGCATTTATAAATAAATATATAAATAAAAATATATAAATCTTAAATTACAACACATTTTATATTTCAATTAATTTTTTTTTAATTTTACAATTTATTTTTTCTTTTTTGCTTAATTACACACATATGTATGTATGTATGTATGTATATACTCGTATTTCTTGTTAAATTTTTTTATTGAATTAAATGAAATTTCTAACTTCTGCTTTAATTATAATTTTTTTTGTTTTCCCAACTAATTTTTTTTAATTTTTATTTTATAAATTTATATTATTTATTAATTTTTTTTTAATTGAATAAATATGTTTATGTTTATTTCTTGCTTCATTAATTTTTTAACTTCGGAGAGTTTTATTTTTGTTGTTTTATTTGCTAAAAATTTGTATATTATAAAATTTTCGATTTATTAAAATTTAAATTTGGTGGACATTTTCATTCAAATGAATTTTTTATATAAATAAATTAAATTTTAATTACTTTATTGTTTTAATTAAAATATTGTAATATTCAACTTTATTTTTATCATATTTTATTTTATTAGTGCAATAAACTTTAATTAAATTAAAATTTGTTTTTAATTTTTTATTAATTTTTTTTCTGATTTTTTTTTATAAAAAGTTGCAATTACATATTTTTAAATATGTATTTTAAAAATTAGTGGCATACTTTTATATACCCGAGTTGCTCATAATTAAATTAAAGTCATTTTAGCAGCTAATTGAATGCGACTGCATTTGTTTGATCTAGCAAATTAAATGAATTTTAAATGCATTATTTGCACAAGCAAAGCATTTGCAGCCACTAGTAAACATACTACACACATACATACATGTGTATGCTTATATATACCAAACACGAATAAGCTTTATGCATTGCTGATACATTGCATTTCGCCACACGCCAACGGCATCGATTGAAAATTTTGCTTTCCAATATTCAGCAAAAAACATAAAAACTGAAATTCTACCTCTCACTTTCTTTCACCATGTGATCCACAATTCTAACCATTTATTCTCTGTGTTTGCTTTCCGTTCATTTGCAGATAAAGCTCAAAAAAGTGCTCGGCCTCACAGTTTGCAGCAATGCCGCCTTGGATGTTTCGCCCGTTAGCGGTCTCTTGGCCTATCCAGCAGGGTAAGTGTACATTTTTTTTTTTCGATTTAACCACCAAAACAACAAACACAAACTTGTGCCGAATTGTTGTTGTTTGTCAATATCCGTTTTTGGGGTTTTTTTAAGTGCATATAACGGTTGTTTGCACCGCAACCGCGTATCTTTGAAAGTTGGAAGAACATTTTTTCTCGTTAATTACAACTAAAAGCAGCAGCGAGTAGCTGAGCCGCAGCGAAATGAGTTTCCACTGAGTAAATGGCGCAATTTGATATTGCAGAAGCTTATTTTTAAACTTTGCGGAAAGCAAGTGAAAAGTACTTATTCAAGTCGTCGGTTAAGCGCGAAAAAAAGCTTTGTGGCCTCATTATGTTTGTGGAGAAGTTTTTTTGCTGGTGAATTTAGTTTTCCACAAAGGTTAGGTTTTATAAATTAGGTCAACGGCAAAAGCAAGCAGGTTTTGGTGCTATATCCCTAATATTGTTGTTTAGAGTTTGACTATAAGCTGAAGATCAAGATTTGATGCAATGGTAGGTAGCTAGAGTTGCTGTCCGACGACGCACCTACACCCTTAGGAGACCCATTGTGTTACCACCGGTACCAATATCCCCTCACTCCATTGTCTACTCTCTGAACCTCCCTGTGCTTCTGATGAAGTTCATAAGTACAAAAAGTTTTATTTGTGCAACCTCTGAAACGTCGTCAAGAAACTCTCGACCGTTAGTTACGATTCCTATACGGAGCCTTGCATTCGCATATAAGGTGTTTTATAGTCTCCTCTTTTACTACCTTCTATAATAATAGTTATATAGTGTTTGTAGTCTATTTACTGGCATGTCTGCTAAATAACAGTGACTTGTTAGCACTTCTAATAGAGTTCTTGTGTCATTCCTTTTGAATTTAATAGGCGGCATATCCGGCCAACATTTCATTAATCGTTTGCCTGTTTGTTAAGAAAGTCACGGCTTGACCTAACCGATACTCAACTAAATTTATAGCATGTTCTTCCTTTAAATAACCACAAGTGGACAGAAGCATGCACCTCTTTTCCGGGGCCTAATTATGGGGTGGTGCCTACTCTGGCTAGTTTTTCTGCTCCACAGTTACCAAAGATATCACTGTGCCTTGAATTCCTTTACATCTTTATCGTAAAATCGGAAGATAGATCCACTAAGAGATCGAAGCTTTCTTTCACTATCTTTGATAAAACTCTAGCAGACTTTAGTGATTTTAAATCTGCTGGGTTATCTGTAAATATAAATACATTATTACATTACCTCGTCAGAACACGACGAATTTCTTTAATTGCTGTGATCTCTACTCGGAAAACACTGCAGTGGTCTGATAGACGGAAGGCGATTTTGATATCTCATTTTATTGGAAAGACTCCAACTAGATTATCTAGTTTGGACCCAACCTTATAGATGCTTATCCCAACTAACTAAACAAGATAGAATGTCCCTTATTACAGGCGTCTAATTAGGAGGATTCCCTCAGTCTAAGAGCTGACTTCGCTGCCAGTTACTTACAAAACAAGTATGTTGGCAGCAAATGTAAAAAAGTCAAGCACACGATCGATCACTCACGAACTACATAAGAACATGTTGGATATTTTCTACATCTTTTTTGACGACCACGACTAATATGCATATATAGCAAAAGAAGTCTGCTTTATCTTTCGTTAAGCCGGAAGGGGTCGTTTCGATTACGCTGAACTGATCGCGAGTTGTCTTAAGTAATGATAATTGATTCTTATAACTTCTTCTTTCTGTCTGAAAACTACAACATTTTTTCCATGAACGTTTCTAATGGTTGGTTATACGGATATTAAGATAAACATTGGGAGGATCCCTCACTCAATCGTCGAAAAATTCGAACTAAATATAAAGAGTGAATGAGAGAGAGAAAAAGTGTGTGTGTACGGGAAAGAGAAATTTTAGAGAGATTCCTTGCGTATTTAGTAATTTGAAGCTTGATTTAAGGGAAGAAAAGGGTTTCGGTTATGCAAATGTCTGCTAACTGTCTTAAAATTGCAAAAGTTTTTTTTTTCAATAAACGTTCCTAGTTCTTGGACATACAATCAATATTGAAGAGAGAGAGAGAGAGAGAGGGAGAGAGGGTTTAAGTGAGAGATTTAGTAGTTTAGTAAAAGCTTGATTTCTCTTTTTCTAAAAGGAAGGAAAAGGTTGTTTCGGTTATGCAGATGTCTGCTATCTGTCTGAAAATTACAACAGTTTTTTCCATAAACGTCCATACCTTTTGGGCATACGGATATTAAGATGAACATTGAGAGGATCCCAGGTTCAATCGTCACAAAATTGAGGCTCAGTAAAGAGAGAGAGAGAGAGTGTGTGAGGGAGAGAAAAATTTAATAAGGAATAGACACAGAGAGAGAGAGATGGAGTGAATGAAATACAAAAAAAGAGAGAGAGAGAGCAAAAATGCATAAAGGAAAGAGAGAAAGAGTTAGTAAGGAGAGTTTGGTTCAATCCGAAGAATCTATTCAGATCGCTTCACTATAGCACATAACTGCCATACGAACTGACCAATCAACATCAAGTTCTTGAAGGAATATTTTGTATATGTCAAGGATATTACAGTTTCAGCGCAACCGAAGTTAATATATTTTCGTTTTTTTTATATTTTTATTTTTTTTATTAATTTTTTTTTTTTTTTTTTTTGAAGCAGAAACAGGAAGGTCAAGTAAATACCTCAAATATAATTTACATTTATCCTCTCTGAATAAATTGAAAACTGAGTATTTCCGTACGTGTGCATTGAAATTTGATTTACTTTCACTTCCGCTGAATTTCCTTTGCCTTCTGCTATTTTATAGTCGGCACTTAAACTTCGAGAAATTGTTGTTGAATTGAAATAGAAAATCCGATTTGCATATAAAATCAAAAATATTTCAACTGCTTGGAATTGGTCAGTTCGTTCCGAATATCCTCACAATTTATTGCCTCCTTGCCAACAGACCTTGCGCGCATTTCTAGTAAAATATGCACATCCAGTTGCACTTCTGCACTTGCATACATATACATATGTATATTCTCAACTACGAGTCTCTGCACTCGTGCATGCAATTTAATTTTCCAAGCATATCTTCAGCTGTTTATTCGGCAGTGGGAAAAATATATGCGCACAAAATTGAATTTGGCAGCCTCTGATGCTTATTGAATGCATCACGCTGATTACATTTCACAATAACGCCTGAAATCGATGACTACAACAACACGAACTGAGCTTATGCTGAGTGTAAGTAAATAGCATTAGCCAAATGTAAATTCAGCTAGAAAAAGCAAAAAACAGTGAGCGTTGAGAAAGCTTTAAAACATTTGTAAATTACGCTGAAAAGTTACGTATACGCCCAGTTGAGCCGCCACTATTTTCGCATAACAGCGCACAGTGTGATTTTCTATTTCAACGCCGAGCAGAGATTTTCAGCCAACACGGAAGCATAACTTTCTGGCTGAACGCGTACTTTGTCCTTTGTCCTTGATTGTTTGAGACAACATTGAAGCGCTCGTGTGTGAGTGTGTGTCTTGTTACGTGATGGAGAGGAGGGAGGCGACTGCCAAATGCGACTTTGAATGCGGGCCACAGCTGTATTTGTCATAAATAAAAGATGAATTCGCTGCTCAAACTAAGCGATAAGAGATGTCAAATAGGCGGAAAGGGGCATCGGTTTGGCCTCGCAGCATGAAGGACCATGTGCAACCTTAACCACGACACATGTAACCGCACACGAGTATTAGCTGGGCTGATGGATTTTCCGCGCAAAGTAGCTTTGCTTGGCAGCCTCCACTGCCGCTTAATATTTACGATAAAATGGCCGAAACCCCGGCTGACAATCTCAGAATGGCTCGCAGCGTGTTGACAGCGGGCAAACACTTGCAAATTGTTGAGATTGTGGAGCAGGAGAGAGCGTGGCAACATTTGTCTTTCATAAGGCAAATTTGTTGGGTGGCCGCTTACCAACTACCCTCTACTGTGCTGGTTGGAATTATGGAGCGAATGGGTGGTAGTTGCGCGATTCACCGACTGATTGACTTACCAACTAGCGTTTGGGCTGTTGCGCAACGGCGGAGAGCCTTTTCAAAGCTTTCACTTATGCAAACACTTGGCTGGCGTGTTGAAAGAGCGGCCGCGAATCGTGCATGTTTATGTTTTACATATATGTACATGGAAATTTGTATATATATAAAGCTGTTGAAGTAAAAATATGAGCAAGCCTTGTATGAACTTGCGCTGCTTAAGCAAATATTGGCGTCCGTGGCTCAGTGCATCAGTGCATCGGCCGCAATCGACATCATAATCCAGTAAAGTTCTGGAGCAATTTTTTCGGCTTCAATAAATTAGTTGACTGTTACAAAAAGTGAAACAACATTCTGTTAAAGCTAAGAGTCGAATAAGAGTTATTCACGAATACTTTAAACTATGCTTGGTAGAGATAGAGAACTTCATCCCTGACGATTTATATCTCAACATGGACTTCTTTTTGCTCGATTCAATCTGACCCAGTAAGTGCTCTAACCTTTTTAACCCCTCTTTTCTTACTAATTTTGTAGCGGGTAGTGGCTCTCTATAGGTATCGCAATATTGTATTCAATAAAGGTATACAAGTTCGGTCGGCAAGACGGCAACGACCTCCTCGTTTGGCTCAAAATACTGTTTGACGAATGAGTTGCTCAAGTTTGGAAGTAAAAAAAAAGCCGTACGAGGCAAATATTATGAATGGGGCAGCAATTCGTGGACTAATTCGTGAAAGTGGGTTGAGGCAAAGAGGAGGTGCACTTCTCCGGATTAGCAATGCAGATCCAGAAAACGGTGGTCATATACTTTCCGGCTAATAGGACACTTTAGGTTTTCTATGGAACAAATTATCCGTCGAAGCCCTTTCGACTTCTTTTTACTCTCTGCTGTCTACCCTGTGAACCTCATGTTTAGTCGGCGGTCACCAAACGACACAAAAGCTCTGTGACAGCAATAACTTCTTCGTTTAACTAAAATTTCTGCAGTGCGAGTGAGTTTCTCAAGTTTGGAAGCAAAAATAAGTCGCACATGACAAATTCGGCAGAAATGGTAGCAGTTTGTGGCCTAATTCATACAATTTGGTTGTGGCGACGAGAGAAGTGCAAGTCAGTGCGTTGTCAATTTAGTAGAAATCTTATTTTTTAATTAATTTTTTCTGTATAGTAGCGCCCTGTGACTGTTTTGTCCTGCTCCAGATAGGCTATGTGGATCTTATCTTTTGAATTTCATAAAACGGTGATCATTCCCTCTCCGGGCGCCTTCTCCGTAGCATTTTCACCGAATAAAGTTCACTGTTTCGACTGCTTCTTGGTCTCTGATATTGATCATTACTTCGTCGATGGTCAGGAGGAAAACTCAGAATCTCTTTCGGGGCCAAAACGCCACCAAAAAGTGGTCTGTCGGTTGCACTTGTTGTCCGGAATGAGCTAGGATATCATCCATCGCGTCCATATCTCTCACATCATCAATATTCCATGCAGGATATGATTTACTAGGCCCTTTGAGTTGCCTACTACTCGTATCTCAGCTATCTAGCGCATGCTCACTCGCTATACCATTTTAGGTGGTCGTCATCAGAGAATAACCGTATTCAATTATACAAACGGTCACCACTTGCATTCTAAAGACAAGAATCGAGTCACAAACCGAGATTGTTTTTTCACATTTTTCTAAAATCTGCGGACGAGCCGGCTTCCACATGCGAGCCGAACAAAACTACGATTGCGGTTCGGCTGTCTATGGGAATTTTCTCGTTCGATATACGTACGAAGTTCATCAATCGTCGCTGGCTTGTTGGCATAGACCATAGACTTGACACAGCCCCACAGGAAATAGTCTAACGCAGTGAAATCGAAAGACCGAGGCGGACAATTGACTGGATCATTTCGTGAGATAACACTTCCCCCAAACTTGGCTTGTGGCGCCGTCCTGTTAGAACCACATATTATCTAAGTTCATATCATCCAATTCGGGACAAAAATATTCGGTTATCATTGAGCGGTAGCGATTCCCATTCACAGTAACGTGCCGGTCTTGATCATCACGGAAGAAGTACGGCCCAATGACGTCACCGGCATATAAGTCAAACCAAATCGAAATTTTTTCGGAATGCAATGGTGACTCATGGAGTACGTGTTGATTGCTGCCTGACCAACAACCCATTTTTTGCTTAGTGACGAAAGCCATTAAGCCAGAAATGATCCGAATCAGCCTGAAGATGATTTTTCAATGAAAATACGGATCATTTTCAAGTTGTTTCTCAGCTCAATTCACGAACATACGACGATTCTGGTGGTCAAGCGGCTTCAGTTCTTGCGCCAATTTGATCTTGTAAGGATATAGGCCAAGATCTTCTCGCAAAATTCGACACAAGGACGTCACAGAGATGTCCAACGCTTGACAACGATGTGTAAGAGGCTGATATGGGTCTTTCTCAATTGATGCGTTAGCGACAGCAATATTTTCGACACTATGGGTAAAGTACCCGTCTCACTGGTACGGGAACATTTTGTACTGTGGCTGTGGTTCAAACTTTGTCACTACACGCTGATGATTATGACGATCATAAATTGGACGTAACGCTCTTAAAGTTGAAGCCACTGACTCCGAATTTCGGTAGTAAATTTTAATAATTTCGACTCGTTGTTGGATCGTATATCTTTCCATGATGAAATGGCAAACCTTACTGAAGATAAATGTCAAAAGAGCGGGGAAAAATATGGCGTCGTCTTCTGTCCCTATCGGTCTACTTTTGTAGCATACTTACTGAAAAACACGTTACTATACGAAAAGATACTTTGTCTTGCGATAATGCGGAGGCTAAGCTTCTAGCGGACCACTCTGGTACTGCTATTCCATTACTGAAATATTTCGGGAGTTTCTTTTTGGAACATTTAAATCTCTCAAAAGCTTACCAAATTATTTTGTGGGAGTTTCTTAAAGTAAAATCCATATCGTCGTCATCTTTAATGGGTTAAAATATATTGAATAATTTCCAATCTTATTTCTTTAAATTTTATTAAAACAAATTCATAAATTTAAAATACAAATTGTGTTTCCTTTCGTCAGTTTATACTCTGCTCTTTTGTACAAGGAAAACCAATATGAACTCTGGAACTAAATGTGTGCAGAAAGTCAAGGCAAGGGCACACAAGCCGCTGCTCAACTTTTCACTTGTCCTCTTTTCAGCATAAAAGTGCTTTTTTCAACGCGCTGCGACTTTACTCTCACTCGCCATTTTTTATGTCATGCCATATCAGCATGCGAATGAACGAATGTGTTTGTAAATTTACTGCTGCTGCGCTGCCGCTCGGCATTGTAAAAGAATTGCTAAAACGAACTTCCTTCCTGACAGTCTTAACAAAGGATTTGCGCAGGCTTTGCCATGCAACTGCAACAAAATATTTAATATGCCGCATAAAACGGTTGAAAAGCCAGTTAAGCGCTAATTAAGTCAGCAGGTGATTTTTTAATGAAAAGGTCTGCCAACGACTTGCTTATAAATAATTAAAATTAAAGTGATTTATGCTTTCCCATTTAATATGCTGAGTGCTTTTCTTGGCATTAAACCTTTTGCCTCTTTTTTTCGAATTACTAACCTTTTTCCTTTGCCTTTCTTGCAGCTGCACTGTGGTCCTGTTCAATGCGAAACGCCAAACACAGGCCTACCTGGTCAACACATCCCGCAAACCATTCACATCGGTCGCATTCTCACGTTGCGGCCGTTATGTCGCCACCGGCGAGTGTGGCATCAATCCCGCCATCAAAGTTTGGGAGCTAGACTCGCCGAATGGCAATCTCGAGCACACCACCGGCGGCAATGTGGTGGCGGAATTTTTCGATCACAAATATGCCGTCACATGTGTGGTGAGTTGGAGCACAAACGCCATATGAAATATATGTGACCTGGTCTACGAAAAGGGGGCTTAGGTGTCAAAAAAAAATAAATAAATAAAAAAAATAAAAAATTAAAAATAAAAAAATTGAAAAAATTGAAAAAAATAAAATAAAAAAAAAAAATGATTTTTTGACACCTAAGCCCCCTTTTCGTAGACCAGGTCACATATATACCTCGTCTCTTATATAATACAAACTGTTTACTCACTTTACTTTGCAGGCCTTCTCACCCACCGGCAAGTACCTGGTATCGATCGGTTCACAACACGATATGATTGTGAATGTATTCGACTGGCGGTCGAATCAAAAGATGGCCTCGAATAAAATCAGCTCCAAAGTGTCGGCGCTAAGCTTTGCCGAGGATGGCAGCTACTTTGTCACAGTGGGCAATCGTCATGTCAAATACTGGTATATGGAGGGTGGACGCAGGGTAGGTAAAAGCTCCAATTAATTCAACCAAAATCTCACCTCTTTAACTTTCAGTACAAGGATCCCATACCGTTGATGGGTCGCAGTGCCATATTGGGTGATTTGCGTGACAATGACTTTTGTGCGGTCGCCTGCGGCAAGGATGAGACTAAGGATCGCACATATGCCATTACCCGACAGGGTCATTTGGTTGAGTTCAGTTCGCGTCGTTTGTTGGACAAGTGGGTGCAATGTCGTACGACGAGCGCCAATTGTCTGACGGTGAATGCGCGCTTCATACTCGTCGGTTGTGCCGAAGCCATTATACGCATTTTTAATGCCGCCACATTGGAATATGTGACGACATTGCCGCGTACACATTATCTGGGTGTGGATGTGGCGCAGGGTATACATATCAATCACATCATGACCGTACCACCGCATGCCAAATATCCGGACTGTGTGGCGATGGTTTATGATGAGCAGCGATCGAAGGTAAGTAAATCGGCTAGTTATTACCAAATCGATCGAAAACTCTTCCAACGAACTCTCACGCTCGTTCTTGTATGCTACAGGTCAGTTGTGTGTACAATGATCATTCGCTCTACATTTGGGATATGCGGGATATAAAACGTGTGGGCAAATCGCACTCTTTTCTCTATCATTCCACCTGCATTTGGGGCGTGGAAACTGTGCCATACAATATGGAGCGCGAATTGTCGGATACACTGCCCGAAGAGTCGTTTGTCACATGCTCCTCGGACGATACGATTCGCGTGTGGGGTCTTGATGGCTGCACGAACACCGAAAATTATCGTAAAAATATCTACTCCAAGGAACTGTTAAAAATTATGTACATCGACGAAGAAATGAATTTTATCAAGGATCAAGATCTTTCGGGCGATAAAAACTCCAATACCGCCTATGACGGTCGCAATGGTGTACGCTGCATACGAATTAGTCCGGAGTTGCAGCATTTGGCCAGCGGCGATCGTTGCGGCAACATAAGAATCTACAATTTGGCGAACACAAAGCTAATCACGGCAATTGAGGCACACGAATCGGAAGTGCTGTGTCTTGAGTATTCGAATGAGAAGATCGAACGGAAGTTGTTGGCGAGCGCGAGTCGCGATCGTCTAATACACGTATTCGATGTGTCACAAGATTACTTGCTGCTGCAGACATTGGACGATCACTCGTCCTCCATAACTTCGATCAGATTTGTGGGATCCGGTCTGAATTTCCAGATGATTTCTTGTGGTGCCGACAAGTCGATTATGTTCAGAACATTCCAGGTAATTTAAGCAAGTGTCAGACACCTTTGACAACCACACATTCTAATATATTTCGTTTTGTCACTCTGCGTACAGGGCAACATTTTTCTGCGCGGCACAAACACCTCCGGCAAAACAACGTTGTATGACATGGAAGTGGACTCAAATGCCAAACACATACTCACCGCCTGCCAGGATCGCAATATACGCGTCTATGGCACACAAAACGCCAAACACACAAAAACCTTCAAGGGCTCACACTCGGACGAGGGTAGTTTGATTAAGCTCAGCCTCGATCCCAGCGGCATTTATGTGGCCACCTCGTGCACAGATAAAACGCTTGCAGTCTACGATTACTATTCCAATGAGTGTATGGCACGCATGTATGGCCACAGTGAGTTGGTTACTGGGCTCAAATTTACCAACGACTGTCGCCATCTCATCTCGGCCAGCGGTGATGGCTGCATTTTTGTGTGGCAAGTGCCACACGATATGATTGTCACAATGCAAGCGCGTCTTTCACAACAGCGACTACGTTCTGGTCATGCGCCACTACCACCCCGTCCTGGTTCAATTATCGCCACGCCGGAAGGCATCATTGTCGAGTCGCCCACACATGAAATGGAAGAGACGGCAACACCAAACAAATTCATTGCGTCGCCGTCAATGTTCACCGAGGAGCCGGCACTGACGCCGGGCTATAAATTTTCGGATGTAGGACAATTACCGCAGTGGGCGAAACGAAAGGCTGCGGCAAATGCTGATGAGAGCGTTGGCGTCTCCATACCTGGCTCAACCGTCTCCGCCATGCAGTCTGCCTCGTCAACATCTAATTTGAGTTCATCACCCAGCCAATTAGGTGTTGGTGGTGTGCCGCGTGCGCGTGGCCGTTGGGCACAACGTGGTCCATTCGATCCGGACGATCTGCGTTCGAATTCGGAAAGTCCTTTGGGCACTATAACCTCGAGCGTTGGTGGTATGGGCGGCGTGGGTGGTGGTGTTGGTGTCGTTGTGAGTGGTGGTGGTATGGGCAATACACAAACATCCGACTACAATAGCGCATCGTCCAAGGACATAATGTATAACCAGACTTACCTCAGTGAAGATTCGTCAATTGACTCCGGTATGGAAACGCGTCGTGAACTGAAGTTCATTGGTAGCAATAATAGCGGTACAGTGCCTGCGGTGACCGGCAGCAATGGTGGCACTGCGGCGAATCGCTTGGCGCCTGAGAAACGCAAGCCCGGTTTGCGTTTCGATCCACAATCCAATGAGCATGATGGCGATGTCGAGGATATTTCGGATGGCGAACGCACCAGTTCAGATCACGGCATGTTCTACAACAACATATCGCCCAGCACGCCAACGTAAGCGAATGACAGCAGTCGCAGCAACATTTCTAGTAAAATTAATTACTTTCTCATTATTTGCAGTGACTTCAAAGTGACCGCCATGAATGAGGATGAACTGCGCAAGTCGATGCGTAGACAGAAATTTGATAAAGCCGGCCTAACGCTGCCCGGCAATGGCAGCACACACACCGCCAGCACTGGCACCGGCACCGGCACCTCGGACACCGAAGACGAAGGCTCAACACCGAGCGCTGAGAATGCCGAGCGTTCGCTGGCGTCCACCTTAGGTGGCAGCTCGGAGAGTATACCACAGGCGGCAAGCAGTTTCCTGCAGGCCGCCTTGCCCGAGGGCCCTGGCAGCATGCTAGAGCGTGGCAGCACAAGTAAGTTGTGAATTTTGGAAATCGTTGCACTAAGTTCCCACTAAAATGTTGTGTAATTTGCAGATCGACGCAGTATTAGTGCCAAACATAATACAGAGAACGGTAAGCCTGTGTCCAGCGCGTCCACCATTACCAAGTCGTTCACCAGCACGAAGAAGGACGAGCTGCTGAAGGTGATCAGCGAAGTCAAGCAGCAATTGGAAAACGTAAGTACACACACTATACACACATATTTTCTTACACATATATTTAAATGCTATTGTAAGCGTTTTTTCACTTAAATATTTTTATTTGTTTCGTCCCTAATCCTGTGTCTGTCTCTCTTATGTGTCTTGATTGACCAAAAACCACACCCAACCAAACCCAAAAAAAAAAAAAAATATTTTCCTGTTTGGTGATTGTATTTGTTGTTGACGGGTTGTACACGACGTTTTGTGCTTAGGGCGCACGTAAAAATGGAGTTAAGAGGTTGAATGCAATACCGGAGGTGAGAAATATCTAAAACGAACACGCTGTAACAATTTCTGTAACACGCACTACTAAGGCAATCTAAAAACTTGACGCTTCCTTGAAGTCCTCAATCTTCTCTACTAAAACTGGTGTACATATTCACCCCCACATACACACACAGTCATAATAATTTCGCTTTTCTACTTCGTTTTGCTTATTTTGCCTAATTGGAATCGTTTACATAATCGTTTAAATATGTGCACATCACTCATGTCTCAGCGCACTCACTCACATACATTTGTAAAAGCGTTTCGCACCATTTCATTAATATTTTATTTTCCGAATATTCATTTGACCATAAACGCATGACATGAATGCCGCTTTCATTTTAGATTGCTTAAAAATTATTTTCTGTACTAAATCATAACCTTGAGCCTAGCGAATTGCGAATTGCGTTAGTTATACTAATTTTTATTGGCGTTTAATTAATAAATTCATAAACATATTATTAAAAATACGAGATTTAATGTACATAAAGCATTTTAAAGTTTTTTTTTTTTGTAGAAAAAATATTTACAGTTATCATTTTCATATCAAAAACTTAAAATTTTATCATATTTTCTTTAAGTATGCTAAATTCAGTTAAGGCAAGCTTATTAGTTTGCTTTCTGCCACAATCCTCAACTCTACTTTATCGTAATTTAAACTTTTGATCCTGAGGCGGTCTTAAAGATTTGTCGAGGCTTGAATAAACTGCTCAGAATTACTGAAATTGTCTTCATTCACTTAAGTTGACTTGTCGCGTAAAGAATTGTGTTCCGAAAGTATGTGTTTATTCGCGAGCAATTTTTTAATCTACATTTTAGTGAGGTTATGTTAAACATTTTACCATAAATTAAAAGATAGCAACATTTTAGCATCCAAAGGAGAAGAAGAGTAGGTGTTGGCTGGCATATAACAATATAACTGACTATTGCCACTACGCACCCGGAACGGACCCGGATTTTTATCCGGCCAAGGACTGTCAATTTAAAAGAATTCTTCCGCTCAACAACAACAACATACCTAACTGTTACTATAACCTAATGTTGTTTTAGTGTCGGAAAAAACCAAAATAATTTTAGGAAACATTACCGAGTTGACGTCACTTGAAAGGATATAAACGATTTGAACCAACAGGTCGTTTCACTTAAAACTTGATTTCCAAAACATCCGCTTTCCGTTTTCGCCATTTCCATCCATTTCGAGATTCGCTACTTTTTTTTTAAGAAAAAACACAGAAACTTCACATTTAAAAGGGGGAATTATCACAACGTTGGCCGCGGTTAAGTCGCAGATGGTCCATCCGTTGAGTCCAATTTTCGATGACTCGTTCGAGCATTTCGACTGGTAACTGGCCTATGACACGCGCGATATTTTGTTCCAAAGTCTGAATCGAAGCGGGATTGTCCACATGGAATTAAGAATTTACATATCCCTACAGGAAAAAGTCTAACTGTGTGGTAGCACGCGATAATGGTGGCCAATGGACCGGCCCTAAACGTGAAATTATCTGCTCTCCGAAGTGTTTTTTCAATAAATGCTTTGATTGATGCGACGTGTGAGAAGTGTTGTTGAAACCAAATGGCGCCGAGATCACAAGCTTTAATTTCAGGTTTCAAAAAATCGGTTATCATGGTGTAGTAACGGTCGCCATTGACGGTTACGTTCCGGCTTAATTTTTGAAATATAGACCATAAATCAAACCAAACAGCCGTTTTTTCTTTATGAAGCGACAGCTCTTGAATCTCTTCATGTTGCTCTTCGTTTCAAATGCGGAAATTTTGCATATTTACATAACCATTCAGCCAGAAATAAGTTTCATTGCTGAACACAAATTGGCTCGAAAACGTCGGATCTTCTTGGAACTTTTCTAGAGCCATTAGAGCGAAGCGTGTACGCTTGAGAAGATCGAGCGGCTTCAGTTCCTTCCCCAGCTGTATTTTGTACGCTTTTAATTTAGGATTTCGACGTAAAATGCATCAAGTTGTTCCATACGTCAGTCTAAATTGCGAACGGCTACGGCTGCTTTATTTTCTTCACTGTGTGGTCTATTCGGTCGAATATTATTTAATAATGAATGCTGGATCTCAAGGTAGGTGATGGTAGGGATAGTACGCTCAGCAGACCGATTATGTTGCCCATAAGTTGAACGAGGTGCGCGAAACACATTCTTTACAGAACGTAAATTTTCATAAAAAGTTAAACGTTGTTCAGGTGTAAGTCTTTCCATGATGAAATGCCAAACAATACTAAATAAAAATAACATTTGAGCTTGACACGACTCACGTGAAATCTATTAAACAAAAAGGTTATTTAAAAAGGTACCTCTACTTAATCATCCGTTATATCATTTTAACATCACTTCTTGTTGGTGGATCCTGTACATTAGGATTAGCCGAAAACTAAGCTGCCAAAATAATGACTTAAAATGAACCTAAATAAAGAGAAAAATCGAGTCCATGCAAAGAAAAATGTTTAGCTTTTCATTACAAATACCATAACTTGTGGAAATGTGTTTGCCTCAGTGAGACTTTTTCATTCAAAACTATGTACTTGTATATATTTAAAATATGTAAATCGATGGATGGTTGTCAGGTGCTTCCACAGTTTTTTATTTTCGTGAACATAACAACTACATTAATAAATATTGTTCCATGTATGTATGTATATAAAATTCAGTGTATGCATAATAACATTGAACAATACAAAAAGCTTGACTCATACTACTAAAAAAATAATAACAAATCATTTTAAATAAATAAATTATTAAAATAGTACAAAAAAAAATTAAAAAAGTAAATTGCATCGGCCGGGAATCGAACCCGGGCCGCCCGCGTGGCAGGCGAGCATTCTACCACTGAACCACCGATGCTTGTTATACCACTCTTGCTTCACTGGTAACTTCAGCAACAATACACGCAATGCAGCAAACGAATACAGAAAGGAGATGCGCTGCAAACCAAGCATTAAGTTGCGATTCACGCGACGCGAGTAACATCAAACTATAAATAGCGCAGCGCAACGGTCAAGAAAGTGAAAGGTTAACAAGAAAAGGAGCAAACTCAAAATAAGCAACTCTCTGAGATTATATGTATTTGCATATGCGAACGAATTTAGTTTGTTGTAAGAAAGTAATTAGTCATTTGTGGCATTTGAAAGTGAGGAGGAAACTTACGGAGAAGCATTACTTTTTGCTTTACTAATATTAATAATCCTGTACATACTTACATACATACATACAAGCATATGTAATTAAATGTCAGCGCTTTGTCTTGTAAATGTTTAACATACAAATTTTCATAACTGTTTAATAATTAATTAATAAAAATTTCTTTGTTTACATTTTTTTATAACTAAAATATGTTTTTAACTTTTTATCAGGTCGGCTATCGCTCGCTGCGTGGCAGTCACAGCATTTCGGATCTAAGTCTAGCGGGCAATATGGATAATGCGTCGCGATCGGCGGCCGCCGCTAACCGTTATGCAAAGACAGGTGAGTGAAATCTGAAAAGATATAATTAAACAGTTAGGATTTCAGTTATGCTGATTTATGTAGACTACTGACTATATTGGAATATATAGTATATTCATGTAACTGTAAGTTAATTGAATAAAATTAATTATTTAAGGAAGGGTCTAGAATTAATGGAATTGTAAATAGATTAATATAATATAAATTCGAAAATTTTAGTTGAATTAATTAATGGCACAGAAACTCATTCAATCAGAATTAAATTTGTTCCGGAAACACGAAAGTAGGTAATTTAAAATAATTGAATTTAATTAATAAAATTAATCTAAATTAAATTATTTAATAAAATTAAATTTAATTAAATTCGCAGACGTGATTAAATTAAGATGAACTGATAAAGCTTAAATAAAGCTAAATTAAATTGAATTAATTAAGATAATTTGTTTATAAAATTAATTTATTAATTAATTTATATCAGAGTTATCAAATTCTCGGACTTAAATTAATTAATTTAAGTTATTTTAATTCATTTCAATTTAAATAATTATTTCAATGGAAATTAATTAATTAATGTTCGTTTAGTTCAATTCATCTAATTTCAAATTATTATTTTGAAAGGATAATTTTAAATCAATCAACAATTGAAGTAATTAATTAATTAAATTATTTTATTAATTTTTTAAATTTAAATTCATTAATTAGTTAATTTACGTTTATTTTATTCAAGTCGGAAATTTTAATTTTTATTTAATTAATTTAATTATTAAAATTAATTTATTAAAATTAAATTAAATTAATTAAAAAAATAATTAATAAAATAAAAAAATAATTAAGAAAATAATTAATAAAATAATTAATTAATTTAATTTAATTTAATTTTAATAAATTAATTTTAATATTTAAATTAATTAATTACGGCGTGCAATTTTTATTAATTAATTTTTATCAGTGTCATCGAAATATCGGATTTAAATTAATTAGTTTTGGTCAATTAAATTTATTTCAATTATTTATTTGAATTGAAATTAATTATTAATTAATTCAATTTCATTTATTTCAATTCAATTATTTTTAATTTATCATTTTAAAATGACTAAAATTCTGAGTCAATCAACAATTTAATTGAATTAAATTGAATTAATTAGTTAAGTTAATATATTTTTTCACTAATTATTTAATTAGTTTAATTAAGTAATAAATTAATTTAAATCAGTACCTTCGAAATCTCGGATTTAAATTAATTAATATAGGATAATGTAGGATTCAATTTAATTATTTGAATTGAAATTAGTTAATTTAGGTTCGTTTGATTTAATTAAATTAATTTTAATTCATTATTTTTAAATAACAATGCTGGGTCAATCATTAATTGAATTTTTCTTTAATTGTATTGAAATTAAGTGATTAATTTAACTAATTAAATTTAATTAAATTAAAATTAAATTAATTTAAAGTTAGTTAAATTAAATTAATTAATTAAATTAAGTGCGATTTAATTAATTTTACTTAAGTTTAATTAATTCTGATTAATTTTATTCAAATTCAAATTAATTTTTTTAATTTAAATTCATTAATTAGTTAATTTATGTTAATTTTATTCAAGTCGGAAATTTTAATTTTTATTTAATTGTATTGAAATTGAAGTGATTTTATTCAATTAATATCAATATGCGTTAAATGTATAATCACTAAATTAAATTAATTAAAAGTAATCAGCTCAAAAACGTCAATTTAAAATAACTTTTCTAAATGAAGAAAGAAGTCATAACGTCAAATCACATTTATAACAGACTCTATGTAGAATTATCTAGCCTATCGTAACCTTACTTGGTAGTTTATAGTTCCATAACTGAAAAACCTAGCAACAACTAATATTAACCGCTATATTCTCATAATCATCATATATACATGTATATTTCTTACTGTGCTCCGTATTTTCTCTTCCCTCGTACATGCGGCTTTGTAAATTGATATATTTGGACCCAAACTACTGCTAAACTTTCTGCCTTTAACTTTACTTTATCTACTAATATATGCTTTACTAATCAGTAGCTCCTCTTAATGAACCCCCACAGTACGCTAGCTATTATAACTCCCCATTACAACAACAACAAACATTAACAACACCACAGCAACCGCAACAGATGCCGCCACAAACGCAACAAATGTCTGCGCCACGACAATTCCAAACTTCACCACAATATCCGAATTATCCACGTTCACCACTCCAGCAATCGTTTAGTCAAGAACAACAACAGACACCACAACATTTCTTCAATTGCGCTGCATCGCGTTCGGTGCTGCAGCAAAGCTGTCAAGCTATGCGTCAAGTGCAACAACACTATCCACCATATCCGCATCACGTTGGTGTACACCAAATACATCCACCGCCGGGCGTACCCTTCATGGCGCCCAATGCGCGCAACACCACACCGCGCACGCAAGCGCAACATAGCGGCAAACAGTCGGCGGGCGCTTTCAATAGCTCGACGCTGCCCGCGCAAGGTCAGCATACGCGCGTCAAACGCAATCCGGCGGGCAATGCGCGTCGCACGCCGAGCATATTGAAGCACTACAAGTCGTGTCCGGTATCGCCGGTGCACGAGGAGGTCGAATGGTCGGCGGATAATAAGAGCAGTATTATAATAACCGAACCGAAGCGCCACTCGGTATACGCGGAGGATGCGCGCACCATACTCGACATGATACAGGCCGACACCGAGAAGATGATTGAGGAGATACAGAAGAAGTATGGTGATCTAGATGATATCGGTGTCGATTTATATGACGCCAAATTGGGCGGACGCTATTCACAGCTCGTGACTTCACAATCGGTGCCGTCCTGTCTTTCGCCACCTGTGTATGCGACAGGCAGGCAGCCGACTTTAGTAGCGCCCGCAACTGGGCCGCACCTGACACATACGCTACCCTATCAAATGCACTCACCTGGCGCGCTAACACCGCCAAAGCGTGCGGTGTCCGAGTACTACATCTATCAGGAATTCTATCAGTGTCATCGTAATGTTTCGCTCTCGGATATATTGGCGCCTGAACAGCAGGCAGAGACGCGTCGCATCGAGGAGGCGCGTTTTCTCGAAACACAGCGGCACTCAAGCGCCAGTTTCTTTCTCACCTCGCAATTTGGCGAGCGCAAGAGTCAGGAGTCGCTACTCTCCGATGAGTTTCTGGATGAAGGCAGCTACTGCAACAGCATGGAAAGCATACTCTCGGATGAGAGCGATTGCAAGAGTGCGCCTATGGAAACGCAAGTGCAACGTCATGCCGGCATACGCAATTTCATTTTGCATGGACCGGTGAGCGCCGCGGCTGCGAACACCACACAGCTGGTGACCAAGTCGTACGGATCTAGTCCAAATGCTTATGGCAGCTTTGATTACTACATGCAACAGCGTAATATGCAGCATTCGCCGTTGCCTTATGAGAGCTTTGACGTGTCCAGCTATAATTTGGAGAATTTCAAAACCGAAAGTGTGCGCACCAAAACGCCAATATTGCAAAAGAAACTGCCCAACTCGAAAACATATCCCCGTATCGCTGATTCGCCGAGCCGTACAGCAGTCGGCGTCAAAGCGGAAGACATACCGACGCTCAGCTCTAAGAACAAGCAATACAATTCGGGTGTCAACAAGAGTCTGAGTCAGGACTTTGCGCAACAGCGTCTACAACGCAACACGAATCCGCTACAAATGGAGCGCAACACTTATGATGACAAGCTCTTTACCAAGAAGACGGTGAAACCGAAACCACCCGTGCCAGCAAAGCCGCAAAATCTCGTCTCAACACTCACGTCCACTGTCGAGACGGCGCATGCTAGCAGCGCGCCCAGAGACACAGCGCCCAAGTACTGCGCCTTCGATGTGGACACCACCGATGTGCGTTGTCAGTCGCGCACCGCCAGCGTCGTGCGTAAATTCGAACGCAACCTACAAAAGTTCGAGCGCGAAAAGCAAGCCGAGTTGCAAATCAAAAAAGCGAGCGGCATGCGCCCATCTGTGAGCAGTGGCGCGCTCACCACACACAGTTGCTTGAAGAAAGTTTCGAAATTCGATACGAACGTCAAGAATGCGCCAGCGTCACGACGCGCCACAAGCATGCGTACGCGTGGACGCCCCAAAGTAGCGGTGCGCTTCAATACAGTCTCACAAATCAAGTACACGCCCAGCGAGAAGCGTTCGTCCTCATGCAGCAGCGGCAGCACCGCGTCCGCCTATTCTGCTTGCGCGACAATGGAGCGTGAAACCGCCACGTGTCCGCTAAACGATATCAATCGCAATGTCGAGTCGCCACCGCCCATTGTAGGCAGTCTGCCCAGCGATTATGGTGGCGAGCGCTCCTTCGAAATGTACATAGCCGAAAATGGCAATGAACATGAAAATATGAATATGGACAGTCTGAAATTGTACACCAAACCCGAACTGCAAGCGGTCGTCGACGAGATACAGCAGGAGCGCGAGCGTGATGCCAAGCATAAAAAGAATATGGCCAATGTGGAGAAGACAACTGCGGCCGACACGACCACCAGTAATCAGTGTAAAAATATTGCCAAGAAAATCGATATCATACAGAAATTAATCGAAATGGAAGAGCGCAAGCTGGAGCAAATACGCATTGCCACCGAGTCGCGCATGCGTCCCTTCGAATGCAACTCCAAGCAGAAGGGTTATGTGAAGAGTTTAACGATGAACTTCGATATGCTCGCCAAAGGTATCGAGAAGGATATCGAGAATGAGCAACGGCGCATACGTGCCGACAGTAATGATGCGGATTTGTGCGCCTATGCGCGTCACATCAAGCGCAATATTAGTTTGCCCGATGTGCTGGAGCGCACCGATCTGTTCGGCAAGTCGCCGCCGGCTGCGCACTCCTCATCGACAGATGAGGATGAAGTTGAGCTGGCGAAGGAGGTGAAGGCCGACTCGGATGTGGAGGCGGCCGACGATGTGGTCGAACACGAGAGCGAGAAGATGCGCATTGATTTCGATGAAAAGGATCGAGGTTTGCTGCGTGCGTTCACATAGCGTGTTCACTTGATAACTTCATTAATATTTTGGCACACAATACTTTTTGTGGTTTTCTTTCTTATATTTTTTGTGTGTTTTCTTCACCGGCGCACTGTTGTTATTTTGGTTGAGATTTTTTTACGGTTCACTTCGTTTGTTTCGTGGCAAATATTTGTTGTTTTTCTTTTGTGTCTCTAATGCTCACCTTTATCATGCTCGCATTCACTTTTTCGCTTTTCCATAAATACAAGGTACATCATGCGTTTATTTAAAATACATGTTCTCATTTGAAAAAAAAAAAAAAAACAATTTAAATTTTATATTTGAACCATCTTTCATCCATGACCATAACCGCTACCACTAAACCAATGTTAAAGATTATGTTACTTTATAAGTTTAAAAAAATATTTTATTGTCAACTAAGTCATATTTTATTTAAATAACATTGATTTTATTTAATTTTCATCAAAATAAGTGTTTTTTTAATAAAATAATGTTTTTTATAAAAAATATTTCTCTTTTATATTACATTATTATTTTTTTTTTTTTAATTCTCATTAATGTTTTATTCTTTTATAAAAAATATTTTTTTTTTTTTTATAAATCTAATTTTTTATAATTATTTTTTTTTTTATAATTTTTTTTTTATTAATTTTTTTTTTTTAATTTTTTATAATTTTTTTCTTTTTTAATTTTTTATAATTTTTTTTTAAATTTTTTATAAAAATTATTATTTTTTAATTTTTTCTAAAATGCATATTCTCACAATATATTTCTTAAAAAATGATTTTGTTCACCTAACGGTTTTTACCAATATTAAAGACTGTCCAAAAAACGTTATAATCGCTGAAAGTATTCGGGTGTGTCCGATCAAAGTATTCGTATGTCTCCAAACTTAGTCCTATATTACTTTTATGATAACCTGTAGAGTTGTTAGTCATATTTAAGACTGATTTCGACTTATAAATACATGATCAGCGTGACTAGCTGAGTCGACCTAGCCAGATCCGTCTGTCTGTCCGTCTATCCATACACACTTGAAGTAGTCTCTCAGTTTTTGAGATATCGAACTGAAATTTTGCACACGTTCTTTTCTTCGAAAGAAGCTGCTCATTTGTTAGATACACCGATATCGAACTGCTATAGCATATAGCTGTCATACAAACTGATCGATCAAAATATAGTTTTTATATGGAAAACTTTTTGATTTGTCAAGATCTCTTCACAAAATTTTACATATATTATTATCTAAGGTCAGACTGTAACCTCACAAAAAAAATTTTCAAATCGGACCACTATAGCATATAGCTGTCATACAAACTGTTCGATCGAAATATAGTTCTTGTATGGAAAACTCTTTTATTTGACAAGGTATCTTCACGAAATATGGCATAGGTTATTATCTAAGGTCACACTGTAATCTCATGAACAATTGTGCGGATCGAACCACTATAGCATATAGCTGTCATACAAACTGATCGATAAATTTCAAGTCCTCGTATGGAAAACTTTTTTGCTTGACAAGATATCTTTACGAAATTTGGCACGAAGTATTATCCAATTTAATGCTATAATCTTTGAAGAAATTGTATCGAACAGACCACTATAGCATATAGCTGCCATACAAACTGAGCGATCAAAAGCAAGATTTATGCCCTTTCACCCTATAAGAAATGCACCTGTGATGGGTATTATAGCTTCGGTGTAGCCGAAGTTAACGTTTTTTTTTGTTTTTATTTTATTTTAGTTTTTATCCTTTTTTTACTATTTTTAGTTATGCATATATTTATTTTTTATTAATTTTTATACATTATACTACTTATATGCAATTATTTTATGAAAATATATCAATTTATTCCATCAATATAATTTTTCAACAAATTTCCCTGTTTCAAACACATTTTTACAACTTTCCATTTTCCTTTACAGGCAATCCAAAGAGTCTGCTTCCAATGCCAGTCGAAGACTCCTCTATGCGGCGCTCTTGTTCACTTAGCGACTTGCATATGGGAAACCTTGGCAAATGTGAGTAGTTTGACTACATTAATGTATAATCATTTAATATATATAATATTTACGATCATCTGCCTTTCATTTCAGCTGGCAAGTCAAACGGCAGTCAATTGAAAAATCCCGGTGTGGTTTATCGCAACAGTACAACAACAAGATCGGCGAATAAGCGCAATAGTTTGCAGCTGAAGAGCTCTGCTGTAGGTTTGGGTGCATCGAGTTCATCCATTGGTGTGCTAAATCAAGCGGTAAGTATTACAATAAGCTTCCTTAACTACGACGTCAACATAAGACATAATACGCTGACCAGACTTCGGACGCAACTAACTTCAGACATGCACTGACCGCCATACACAGTGTAGCCATAAACAGCTTCACCGACTCCCTCTCAGTGAATGACGTCTTGGAGTCAAACTAATAATAATAATTAAAAATCTATTTAACTTGTAGAGCGATTCTGAAAACGAAGACAGCAATCGTGGCCGCAGCAGTGGCAACAACCAAAATCGCAGCAATGGACCCACGGGTAAATACAGCATCATAAATGTTCTCTGAATATACATATGTTATTAATATTTTTTTCATACACCAGCCGCCAATCGTCAGTATGCCAATAAGAATTCGAATGCCAACAACAATCGACGAAAAGGCTTACAGCCAAATTTCAGTAATGGTACGTGAAACACTTATTTTTTTAACGAAGTTATTTATTATAATTTATTTACTCCTTCGCCTCTTAGCTGCGCCACTGCAAGATGACTCCAGCTCCGAGGAGACACCCGCCGGCACGTCTAACTCCAAACCAATAGTGCCACCACGCCCGCGCAATTTGACCTTCGATCACAAGAGCAAAGTGCTCAACAGTCCGAATGTGATGAAGCAGCGTGGCGCATTTGAGGCGCCTGAATTTGGCGCACTGGATGCCAGTGATCGTAAGTTTGCGTTAATTTTTTTTGTTTAATTTTTTTTTTAATTTTAGACAATTTTAAATTATTTTATTAATTTATACTTTGCATTTTAGCGAAATCCCAAGTGCACAATGTGATCAACAATTTGTATACAACCACACAAACAGTCATGCAACTGCATGCGAATCTGAAGAATTGTGAGGACTCACTGATGCTGAAGGAACTGGAGAACGCTGTGATTATGACACAAAACATGTTGACAAACATTACACAAAATAAGTGAGTTGAGCCAGTGTTTTTGAGTTGTTTGTGGGTCTAAGGTATATTTGCTAATAGCATATTCCTTTTTTGTAAACCTTTTTGACATTTGATTGTGTTTGCATAATTATTGCAAAATTATCTATTATTAAAATTATTATATATAAATATTGAAAATCAAATGAATCTATTTTATTTCTATTTGATTTTCAATATTTATTTTATCAATTTTTAGTATTTTAATTTTTATTTGCTTTTTATTAAAATTTCTTACGTCAATTTTCTTTTTAATATTATTTTAGATTATCATAATTTTAGAATAAAAAAAATTACTAATATTTAATACAATTTATTTTTTTTTAATTTTTTTTTATTTTTTAATTTATTAATAATTTTAAATTTTTAATATAATTTAAAACTTTTTCCAATAAATTTTTTTATGAAATTTAAATTTTTTTTGAGTAATTTTTAATATATTTAACTAACTTTCGGTACTACATACATATGTATATATTTTGACTTTTTTATTTTATTTTTCTAGTTTTCATGAATTTACATTTTTTTTATTAAAAATTAATTTTTTGTATATTTTAAATGTTTAATTTTTATTATAAATGTATTTTTTTTACTTTTTTAATTAAATTTTAAGTGTTTTGAGTAATTTTCAAAACATATTCCCAATTTTTTAATATATTTACACTAACTTTCAGTACTATATATTTTCACTTTTTTATTTTCTTTTTTTAGTTTTCATTAATTTACAATCTTTTTTTTTTAATTATAAATTAATTTTTTTATATATTTTAATTTTAATTTTTTAATTTTAATTATAATTGATAATTTTTTTTACATATTTTAATTAAATTTAAATTGTTTTGCGTAATTTTCAATATATTTTCCTAATTTTGGTACTTTCTTTTCATTTTGTATTTTATTTTCAAAATTTTCATTAATTTTTATTTTTTATAATAATAGTTTTTGTAACAATTTTTTAGTAAAACTTTTTACAATAATTTTCTTTTTACAATTTTTATTTATTTATTTTATTTTAATATTTTATGATAATTTTAAATTTAAAACAAATATACTAATATTAAATATAAATTAATTTTTATTAACTTTAAATTTTTGAATTTTTTATTATAATTTGACATTTTTTTCAATACATTTTTTATTAAATTTAAATTCTTTGAGTAGTTTTCAATATTTTCCACTAATTTTTGGTTTTATGTTTTTTCACTATTTATCTTATATTAAAAATTTTCATTAATATTAATTCTTTAGTATAATTTTGAACAAAAAAAAATTAGTATTAAAAATGAATAACTGTTTTTTATTTTATTTTTTAAATATATTTTTTTCTTTATTTTTTATTTTTTAATTTAAATATTTATTAACTTTAAATTTTTAAATTCTTTCTATTAATTTTTAATACTTTTCCCCAATTTTTAGTAATTTAAATAATTTTGTAATATTTTTAAATTTTTCGTAAGTTTAAAATTTTATAATTACTTTACTATAACTTTAAAGTAAAAAAAAAATATTCGAAAAAAATAAATTTTATATTAATTTTTTTACTTTCTTTTTTTCATAAATTTTAAATTTGTATTTTAGTTTTAAATTTTTATTAACTTCAATTTTTTAATTTTTTTTTATTAATTTTGATATATTTTTTCCAATTTTAAGTAATTTAAATTATTTTTAAAATTTTCGTAATTTTAAATTTCTTTATTATTTCTTTTATGAAAAGATATAAAAAAAAAATTAAAATTAATACAAAATATATTTTTTCCAAATAATAAATATTTTTCACTTTGAAATAATAAAATGTAAAATAATACAAAGTGAAAAATGTTATTATTTGGAAAAAATATATTTTGTATTAATTTTAATTTTTTATATATTTTTCATAAATTTTTAATTTGTAGTTTAGTTTTCAATTTTTATTAACTTCCCCTTTTGAATTTTTTTCTTTTAATTTTCAATATTTCTTTGCCCATTTTTTTTTAAATATATTTTATAGTTTTAATTACTTCTATTCTATTTCTTATTATAATTTTAAATTTTAAAAATTATTATTTTTTATTAATTGTTATTTTTATTCATTTTTTATTATAATTTTCAATTTAGTACTGACTCTTCGAATCATGTCAGACCTCTATAAAGCTATTAAGCCACCCACTTTGGTTCTATCTGTTGCATTGGCGCTAAACAGAACCTTTAACTGAGTTTTGTTTTTGGAAAATATTTTATAAACTTACGCTATTACTAATCTGGACTGAAAGTGCAGCACCAAAAATTTAGTTAGTTTTCCAATGCGAGTACCGCAAAAACGAAGTTAAAATACAAAGCTTTTGAAGGTCATTAAAGAAAGCAGGGAACTTACTCATCACAAAAACTTCGTTAGTAAAATATTTGCACTTAAGAAAGTCCATGTTCAATTCAATTGCCTATGTTGTAGAACTTTCACTCTGGCTGAGCATTTAAGGAAGTAAGTAAGCTAAGATTCTTAGTATTTGTTGTAGTTCTTATTCAAATTGAGTTGTTGTACAATGTGAATGTTTTGTTTAATATTTGAATCAGTACAGATTCACAGTTGTGTTGTCCACTTTTGTAGATGTAACATTTAAATTTACAAAAATTATTGCTGTAAAAAAATATCGAACAAAAAAAAATATATAGCAAAAAAACGTTAACTTCGGGAGCACCGCAGCTTTACTACTATTAACAAGTGAATTTTTTTATAGTCTAACAGAGTATAAAACGATATTTATCTTGATTTTCATCGACCAGTTTGTATGGCAGCTATATTTTATAGTTGTCCGATGTGTATAATTTTTTTTGGAGAATATAACGTTACATTGGATAATAATCTATACTAAATTTCGTGAATATAAATTGTCAAATATAAAAGTTTCTCTTACAAAGTTTTTTATTTGATCGATCAGTTTGTATGCCTATGTGCTATAGTGGTCTCTTCGGAATAATTTGTTCGGAGTTTGTACCGTTGCTTCAGACAATAATTTATGCTAAATTTCGCGAAGATACCTTCTCAAATAAAAAGGATTTTCATACAAGAACTTGAGTTTAATCGTTCAGCTTGTATGACAGCTTTAGGCTATAGTCGTCCGATATGCACAATATGTAGGGAGATTGTAACGCTGACTCAAACAACAATCTGTGCCGAATTTCGTGTAGATATCTTCTCAAATAAAAATATTTTCCATACAGAAACTTGAGTTTGATCAGGCAGTTTGTATGACAGCTATAAGTTATGGTGGTCGGACATGGCTAAATCGACTCAATTCGTTAAGCTTTTCATTTAGTATAGACTTCATAGATTCTTCGACGTTTCTTTGCTTCACTTAAGCCAGCTTTCTTTACTAATTATTGTTTTATGTGTGTTATTATTTATATTGTTGCTTAAAAACAGTTTTTATTTATGTATTTTGTTTTTTTTTTTTTGTTGGTTTTTGTTTTTTTTTATTTTATTATTTTGTTTTTTATTACTTTTTTTTCAATTCATGTTATTTGTTTTAATTTATATTCTATTTTACCGTTTAATTTGTGCTAACTGTTTAATATCGGTTTCTAATTTTATTTCTAATTCTATATGTTTTAATTTCTACATAATTATTGTATGTATATTCTATAATAATTTATATTCCTGTTGCCTTCCAGAAACGACAAAAACAATTCACAACATAGTCACGCCTACACAACCACTGAACAGGCGAATCTAGACAACGGCGACTACCTGATGATGGTGAACAATTGCGCCGATCTTTTAAGCAATTTCCGTATGAAGCACAAACTCGATGACTGTGAGAATAACTCCTAGTGTAGTAATAGCGGCACTAGCAGCACTGGCGGAGCAGCCAGCACATAAATCAAGAAAGCAGTAAAAATCGCGAAAAATAAATAGCAGCAGAATAAAATGATAAACAAATGAATAAATAAAGGCAGCCAAAATAATAAATGAAACTAAACGCAAAAGTAAATGAAATGAAAGTGAGAAGCGCAAAATGAAAGCGAGCAAACGAAAGCGATAAGCAAGTGTCTGAATGTGTCAACTCCATTTTGGAGCTTTACTAATAAGCATACTAATAATAATAATTCAACTAAAATTAATGAGTTATGTAAGCTAAATAAATTTTTAGTATTATGTTCTTAGAATTTGTAAGCGAAAAAGTGCAACATTGCAGTGCGTTGTATGTGTAGTTGTAGACTTTAATTAATTTCACTTCAACTAAAGCGCTGTAATTGTAACGAGACACCAACAACTAATATTTAATAAACAACAAACTAAAAATAATAAAAAAAAGTAATAGAAAATAGGCCTAAAGCATAAGTGAAAAGCATACTTTAAGGCGCACATGCGCGCTGTGCAAAAACTAAAAGCGAATATAATAAAAAAGTGATTTGCTTAATACACACATACATACTTATTTACGGGCTTGCAAACAGCAAAGCAAAAGTTGTGTTTAAACTTTTTTAATTTTTTTCTATTTTTTTTTTTTTGTGAAATTAATAAACGACTAACTGTTATATTCTGCCTTATTTAATTGCACACACACACACAGACACGCATACACGTACATAAAAGTTCGTTTGTTGTGCGATAGCAATATAACTGTACGCAATGGCTTAGTGAGTTTGTAATTTGTTTGTTAAGTTTGCCGCTGTTTGTATATGTATTTGTAAGTTGTAAGTTTTGTTAAGCGTCTAACCTTAAGTTTAATGCTATTTAGTTAAATTTATACTCTAATACACGCATACATGTTTGTAGTATACGGTATGTGCACACAAATAACGGTATATGTTTAGAATTTATAGTTGTGCGCGCGTAAAGGCGTGTGACCAATCGCTGTTGGCTGTAGGCAGCGCCTACCACACACACACACACACATAACTCCACAATTAAGCGTGTGTTAATTGCCTTTACACTTGTATGCCTAAGTTAAGTTTAAGTGTGTAATTGAAATTTGTTTCACAAGCTGTGGGAAGTCGTACTCAGTTGTATATGTGATTGCTATAAGAAATGAGCGCAAAAAAAAAAAAAATTAAGAGAAGCTGAGCAAAAAAAAAATACTAAACAAAAAAAAACGATAAACAACATTTTTGGTAAGGAAAATTTTCAATGTAAAAATACTGCGCAGGAGATTTTGCAAAAGAAAAACTTAAAAAATGTGGCAACGATAAATTTCAATGTAAAAAATATTGAGCAGGAAATTTTGGTAAAGAAAAAATTAAAAAGTCGTTAAAAAAAAATTCTGTCAAGAAATTCTTGTAAAAAAAATTAAAAAAAAATCTTTCTTTTGAAAAAAACTAGAAGAAAAAAATCGTGCAAAATTTTTGTAAAATATATACCTATATTATTCGTATATTTGTGGTAATATTCAAGCAGTTTAGAGTAAAAAAAAAGCGCGATTTATAAAAAAAAAATTTAAAAAATACTTTGAGCGGTTATTCTAGTCTAGAGACATGAATTTCAGCTAATTTTTGAAGTGTCGTAGAAACAAAGTAATTAATATTTTTACCATCAATTTCTTTTTTAGTTATTTATAAACGTCACAAAAATACAGGCAAAAATCAAAAAATAATAAAAGTCAAAATTTTCTAAAAATTAGGTTAGGCAGTCAATGAAGATATGCTCCCAAAAACTTGTCATTTGATCAGACTCACAATTTCAATACTTGCAGCAACCGAAAAGCAAAAAAAAAAACAAAAAAAAAAAAAAATAATAATCAAGAATAATGTTGTTATTGTTATAGCGGCAGAATTCTGCCGAGTTGACAGTCCTTGACTTGATTAAAAATCCTGGTCCGTTGCGTTTACGTAGACCCGACTGTCGTGGAAACCGAATAGAACAGTGTCGTAATGCCTGGTACAAGGGTAAAGTTTGAAAACAATTTTTCGCGAAATGACGCCTACCTGAAAAACAAAAACAATATTTGCAACACTGTTTTTTGACTGTATGAATTTTGAAAAAAGTAAAAATTGAAATTTGAGAAAATGGTTAGTTTCAGACATAGGCAAGTAGCTCTAAAACATAGCTCTAAAAATTTCAGCTAAATCGGTCTAGCAGTTGAGAACTCTTGGCATCGTTTTGAAAACACTGACTGTTTCGAATTTTCTAAAATTAGTAAAAATTGAAAAAAAAACTGATAGTTTCCGACTCAGACAATGTATATAAAGAAGACTCTTTAAAATGCAGATAACTCACTCCAGTAGTGGCTTAGTAATCGTGGTTACCTTTTGAAAAATACAGTTTTCGAAAAAAAAACGCGTTTCAAGCTTCAAATCTGGTCGAACCAATTTGGATACAGGGTCAGCAAAATACCTATATCTCCGAAAATAATTTGAATTTTGGAAAATTCTGTTGTTGATTTATTCCTGAATAGTTTAACTTTGAAAATATGAAAAAATCATTTTTTTTTTATTTTTTAGACTAGAGGTATCAATAGTGAGGTATAGTAAAATTATATTCGCGTCAAGCCCAGGTATCTTGAAGCAAGACTACTCCTCTTGGAACTCCTAACTAAACTCCATCTGGTATCGCAAAAAGCAAAACTGGTCCATGCGTGGCTGATTAGCCTATCAAACCAACATAACCTAACCTAACCCATTTCTAGACTAGAATACCCGTTTAAAAAGCTTTAAATGCAATATTTAAAATTACCAGCAAATGTTTTTTTTTAAATTTTTTTTTTATAATATTTTTTTTTTTTTTTTTTGTATTATTTTTTTTTTTTTTATTAGTTTTTTTTTTTTTATTAGTTTTTTTTTTTTGTATTAATTTTCTTTCTTTATGACAAGTTTTTGTTTATATAATTTGTTTTTTTTTTTATATAATTTTTTGTTTTTATAATTTTTTTTTTTATATAATTTTTTGCTCATATAATTTGCTTTTTTTTTTAATAATTTCTTTTAAAAATTTTTTCAATAACTTTTTCCAATAAATTTTTTTTTGTACCAGCATTTTTTGTTGCACGATCATAATTTGTTTTCCAAAAATTCCTTTGCGCGCTTGCCATTCACTATTAGCAGCTTCTGCTCATTAACATTTCTAAATATACGTATGTACATATATGTGACCTGGTCTACAAAAAGGGGGCTTAGGTGTAAAAAAAAAAATAAAATAAAAAATAAAAAAATTGATTTTTTGACACCTAAGCCTCCTTTTCGTAGACCAGGTCACATATATGTATATAGACTATACAAGTACATATGTATGTATATAAAAATGTGTATTTTTTGTTTTTGTATAATCGGCACACAATCAACTGTAATGCTTCCCACAGCAACTAAGGCCAATGAATTTCCAAACTCCAAATCGAAATCTTAAATTTTTTCAGCTGCCAAAATTGTAGAAAACTACAACAACAACAAAACAGCAAAGCGCCACTACGCAAGGGTTTCCATTTACAATCTACCAATTACAATTAAACTGAATAATTTTATTATAAATATTATATCATATGTATAATTAATTATAACTCCTATGAATATAGTAAATCGTATTGTAGCGTTTATTAATATTTATATACATACATACATATATAATTTATACCTAAAACAATGATTGTAATTATAACTATTATCATTAGACTTCAGCCAACACTTTAACCATTTACTATAAACATATATAATTAAAATAATAACATAAAGCAAACAACAACAATGAGAAACACAAATTGTTTGCTTAGTCTTTAAACTAAACTAAATTAAACTAATTATTAACCACTAACTTTACTTCACAGAATACAAGAGCCACAATACTTTGTATTATACAACAATGATAAGCCTAACACACATATATACACACACATACACATCTACACACAGCTAACAATTTCGTGGAATTACTAAATTTAGGCTGCGTGGCGAAAAAAAAATTAATTATAATTAAGCAGACAAAAAGGATAAGTTGTATTGTAATCCTAATGAAAAGACATTAACTAAAATAATGACTAATAATAATGCAATACAAATAACAACAAAATATGGTACCAATAAAATATAAATACTTATTTTGAGAAAAAATTATGATTTTATTTTCTTTCTTTATTATTTTTTGGTTATTATTTGCTGCTTTGCGCGCAGTCAACTGCCAACTATGCGAAACTGACAAACAGACATACCTTGCTGCTGTACTCATCCAATATAATAATATTTTCAACATGCACACTGTATTTCTGAAATATTTTCTTAAAAAAAGATCAAAAGAAACCCAAAATTAAACGCAAAAACTGCACATATATAATTGGCTATATCTTTGCTAATTTACAAAGTATGAAGCAAAATTTGCAACGAATAACCAAATATGTCAATAGCTGCATAAACCAGCAGCATAATCTGGCAAATTGCGCGCCTCTACAGCGCTTAATAGCAATTTTTTCTCAAAAAAACAGCCGTTTTATTTTTCTTTCTAATTTGGTGCTGTAGGTATTAACAAATTTTTTAAATACATAGCTCCATTAGCTGCGCCAAGCTCTGAGCTTTCCAACGACACCTCGTTCATCGAAATCGGTCCATTAGTTTAGAAGTTATAGGCTTTTTAAGAAATGTGTAACCCCTACTGCCTGCTTCTGGTCGCCTGGTACCTCAGCAGCCGATTTGCCCCACAAATTTGATATTTTCTCGGCCGCTGTTTGCCGGATGGCAAAAATTTTGGTGCCAAAATTTTGCATAAGTTTAGGGGCAGGATGCACAAAATTCAAAAATTTATTTCCGCTAGCAGCTGCCTAGTAATTCTGGGTGCCTGGTATCCAGCCAGCGATTTGCCTACTAAATTGAATTTTGCTCGGCCGCTGGTGGACAGACAGACGGAAGAAATTTAAATGCAGGATTGTAGTAGAAGCTCAGGGGCATGTTGCAAAATATTGACAGAAATATTTCCGGCAACCCATTACCTAGTATTTCTCGGGGGTCTGGCACCGAACCAGCGATTTGCCTACTAAATCGAATTTTGCTCGGCCGCTGGTGGACGGACGGAAAAAATTTAAATGCAGGATTGTAGTATAAGCTCAGGGGCATGTTACAAAATATTGACAGAAATATTTCCGGCACCCTATTACCTAGTATTTCCCGGGGGCTGGTATCGAACCAGCGATTTGCTTACTAAATTGAAGTTTTCTCGGCCACTGGAGGACCGAACGGAAAAATTTTAAATGAAGGATTATAGTATAAACTCAGGACCATCTTACAAAATATTGACAGAAATATTTCCGGCACCCCATTACCTAGTATTTCGGGGGGTCTGGTACCCGACCAGTGAATTAGCCACTAAATTGAATTTTTCTCGGCCGCTGGTGGACCGAATGGAAAAATTTTAAATGCAGGATTGTAGTATAAGCTCAGGGGCTTCTTACAAAATATTGAGAAAAATATTTCCGGGACTCACTGCCTAGTAATTCCGGGGGCCAGGTACCAAACCAGTGAATTGCCTACTAAATCGAATTTTTCTCGGCCACTGGAGGACCGAATGGAAAAATTTTAAATGCAGGATTGTAGTATAAGCTCAGGGGCCTCTTACAAAATATTGAGAAATATATTTCCAGGACCCATTGCCTAGTATTTCTCGGGATCCTGGTACCGAACCAGCGATTTGCCTACTAAATCGAATTTTTCTCGGCCGTTGGTGGACCGAATGGGAAAATTTTAAATGCAGGATTGTAGTAGAAGCTCAGGGGCATTTTACAAAATATTGACAAAAATATTTCCGACACCCATTTCCTAGTATTTCTCGGGAGCCTGGTACCGAACTAGCTATTTGCCTACCAAATCGAATTTTTCTAGGCCGCTGGTGAACCGAATGGAAAAATTTTAAATGCAGGATTGTAGTATAATTTCATGGGAAGGTTGCAAAATATTGAGAAAAATATTTCCGGTAACCCACTGCCGGATATTTCTGGGATGTCTGGTACCCGACGAGCGATTTGCCTACTATATTGAATTTTTCTCGGCCGCTGGTGGACCGAATGGGAAAATTTTAAATGCAGGATTGTAGTAGAAGCTCAGGGGCATTTTACAAAATATTGAGAAAAATATTTCCAGGACCTACTGCCTGGTAATTCCGGGGCCAGGTACCAAACCAGTTAATTGCCCACTAAATTGAATTTTTCTCGGCCGCTGGTGGGCCGAATGGAAAAATTTTAAATGCAGGATTGAGAAAAATATTTCCAGGACCCACTGCCTAGTAATTCCGGGGTCCAGGTACCAAACCAGTGAAAACCAATGGAAAAAATATGTACTTATGCTGAAGTCCGTCGTTTCTCAGCTTTTTAAAGAAACTCTTTCAAAAAAGGTGTTTGCTAGTAAGAAAATAAAATAATCCATCCATAAAATACATAAATAATATGTTTGTACGCTTGCTGTGTTCATTAATTAGCCAAATTTTATACATAATAATTAATATACATATGTACATATGTAGATGTACATATTGATTTTATTAATAGTAGTATATTATGTGCCTGAATTGTTTACAATATTTTGCTAGAGCTTAGAATTTAGTAAAATTTTTGTTGCAATATGTAAAAATACATAATGTACTTCACTATATATGCAAACATAAATATATAATATCAATTTTATTTTAATTAAAAAATATGTTTGCATAACTTAGATATATAAAATCACATTCTTTTATAATTAATTTAATTCATTAAACATTTAGCTTTTTTAACGGCACTAAAACTCATACAAAAATGATTAATAATTAAAAATATTATTATTAAATATTAATCACAATATATTATTATTAAATATTATTTTTTTAACTTAAAAAAAATATATATATTTTTAAAATATTATATTTTTTACCAACACAAAATATCCCGAAGAGAACAAATTGCATTTATTGAAGATATATAATCCCCCTGTGAATAGTATTGTTGTTGTCAAAGTGAAAATATGTCCATACATATGTATGTAGGTGTGCAAGACTAGCGGAGAGGAAGAGAGAAAATAATAATAAACTTAAAATATTTTTGCACTTAAGAAACCATACCAGCACAAAACTTATGTAAATGAGAAAAAGGAAATTAAATTAAAAATTTTAACCAAGAAAATCAACAAGTTCAGTATAATGTAACGATCAAATGAAAGAATAAACTATTTAAAAAGTTATAACAAACAATAAATTCGAATTACTTTATAATAAAAGAAATGTTTTTTTTTTGGATAGTGGTTTGGTGATATAACGGAAAAGTAGGAATCGTGGATACATACTTTCCCGACTTGCGTGAACTTCTATACATGACCCCATCCTCCATCACACATACATACATACTTCTTCGAAATTAGATGATAGGTATTTTGATTTGCTGGCGCTCTTTCTCGGTCAAATCAATTTCTTATAGTTTGTTCCAAAGTTCGCAATTTTGTTTTTCCAGCTTTATGTTAACTTTTGTGTAGTATTATTGCTCTTTTGTTAAATTGTAGGTCTCGGTGTCAGCAATAGCTTCCCAGCGAGCTTTCTTTTGAGGGTTGAGCACAGGATATAGTCGCTAGGGGTTAGAACCAGGTTTAACATTTTACTCATTTTTGCACTGTATCATAACATAGTAGTGCATTGAATCCATGAAACACAACTTCTTCAGACTTTCCGCGATAGTCACTGTTGATGTTTGCCAGATTATGCCTGGGCTATTCAATGTTTTTTTGTTTTTTTTTTTGAAAACACGGAGTTACTGAAAAATAAGCTTGTAAAGAAGAAAATTATTTCATCTTCATCCCAAAATTAACATACCCATCATTTAAATTCGGTTCAGTGCATCTCATCTCATACAACTGTCGATAACACCAGAATCGAAATGATGGGTCCAAGTTTTATCCACAATTTGGTTTGTAGATGAGCTCCAAACACTGGTAGAAAAATCTCAGAAGTTTCGTCAGATTTTTGGAGTTCGTTGGAAATTTTTTTTGCCGATTTTTATTCGGAAATTATATTTTAAAAAGTGGCTGAAGGGTATAAAACACCGATCGAATTAGCCGTTATTTTAAATTGTATATACTATACCTAAACTAATACCCTAGGAGATTTATGGCAACCGCACTTAGGAATTGGACGATTGATTCAAAGAAAACGTTAGCAAAAATCCATGAATTGGATTTCGAGTTGCCCACCGTATTTTCCAGATCTGGTTCCCAGCGACTGTTTTCTGTTCTCAGATCTCAATAAAATGCTTGCTAGGAAGAAATTTTTGTCGAATGAAGAGTTGAAAAAATCAAACTCTTTGGTAATTCATAAAAATAATAGATAAATTGGTTATAAATCACACTACAATGTCAGTATGATCCCTGTAGACTAGCAGAGCAGATAGCTTCTTGCTCGTTAGAATACTAAACTATGGATATTCCTTTTGGATGTTCTCGATTCTTCAGAAGATATTTTACCATTAAATGTTGTTCTGAGAGTCCACCAATAATATTTTGAGAATCAAGAAGAGCTCGTGTTCCTCTTGAGACTAGAGTAAGTCCAGTCCTATATCACTAAACTTGGGGACGACATTTCAAACATATATTTTTTATCCAATCGCCAGAATAGCACATTTTTAGGATTTACAGTGGCTACAAATAGTGATGATGTGATTTTGACAGCTCGTGAAGGCCTGTTTTCTTACGGATTTGTGTCCGTGTGTTTAGTAAAGTTTGCCTTTTCAACATGTCATGTTTCATTTTGATGCAACCTTTGGAAATTATCCAAGATTATTCCGCAAATTTACGTTTTCCAAAAAATTCACAAATTCATGTTCATCAAAAATATCATCTTCATATCTACGCCCATTTCTGGCTTAGTGGTTTCGTCAACAAATCATCTTGTGGTTTAGAATCATTCAATTACATCCCCAGAAATTGACCATTTGATGCGGATTTTGGTATGGCGGCACCATAGAGCCTTCTTCATAATGGCAATCACATTATACTCACGTTATTCCATGCTCTTCAAAACTTTCTCTAACATCGCATGCCTTTATGTCCTAATCGCGCCAGAATATCTCGTTTCCAGCATCTAATAAGGCGAGTCTTCGAAATAAAGGTTCTGCGGAAGATTTATGGTACTTTTCGCATTGCCAACGAATACCGCAGTCGATGGAACGAGGAGCTATACAGGATATACGACGTCATTGACAAAGTTCAGCAAGTTAAGAGACAGCGTCTACGCTGGTTAGGTCATGTCGTGCGAATGGTTGAAAACACTCCAACTCTGAGAGTGTTCGACGCAGTACCCGCCGGGGAGAGCAAAGGAAGAGGAAGACCTCCACTCCGTTGGAAAAACCAGGTGGAGAAGGACCTGGCTACACTTAGAATCTCCAAATGGCGCCAAACAGCGAAACGCTTTTGTTAACTCGGCTGTGAAGTAAGCGGTGTCTATGAAAATAAAAAAAGAAAAAGAATTTAGGCAGATAGAACAAAATTAAAATATTGAAATAGTACTAGAATTGGAAAATAAAATTTTCAGTGACAAAACATTCCGGTATATGGCCTTCAGTTTTTACTAATTTTCGTTGAGAACAGAAGAAAGGCAAGTTTACTTCCGCCACTCTTACTGAGTCTCGCTCTTCAGTTCACAAGCTTTTGCTAATGATTTATATTTATAAAAAAAAAAATACGTAGTTCATTTTCTTGACTCTCTGCTTGTACCGGAGCAGAACCAACCAAATCGGATTATTTGCCTTCGTGCGCTATTAGATAAACAAAATTCATTTAACTGTCATGTCAAAGCGTCGCCGCAAGCTAACCTCCAAAGCAGCTACACCGCACTTCGATAGCTGCAAAAGGAGCGCTACGACGTCGACTAGCACCAACAACAACAACTAACAAAATAGCGGAACGTTTAATGTGCAACGAGTTCAAGTAGCTCGTTTAAATATTGACACAAGTTAATTGATATCAAGCTACAACAAACAACAAAACAAGCAACGCCAACTTGGCAACGAGACAGCATTAGCAACAAAAACAACAACCACTGCACCATCCCAGCTAGCCTTCAACGAAGGAATAAAGGAACGGTACGCTGCGTACGCCAAAGCGCCAAGAAGTGAGACGCAAGCAAGCGTAGCCAAAACTGAACAACACTGGCAACAAAGTCCACCATAGCCACCATAGGTCTTGCAGCTAGCTATTGAATGCGCCGACTGCTGGCCGCCGGGCACAACACAATACGAGTACACACACAAAAATTTTGTAACAGCTACAAAATAAGTGTTGAGCAGGTGGAGTGAAGGGTCGCAAGGTTCAATTCCGCTTGCGTGGTGTTTGCTCACCACCACCCATCAAAGCGCGCTTAGTTCGGCGCTTGTAGTGATCAAAGTGTATCGCAATAATTGACGAGGGTGTCTAAAGCTTTTTATGCCGCATTGAACACGAATAGACTTCGTTGTTTGTTAGCGAGTTTGTATGGACGCAAAAAGTTTGACACTTTTTGTTGAAACTTTGCAGCTTCGTTGGTTGCGGTGTGTGTGCGTTTAACAGATGGACGTGATTTGCGGTCCTTTGGGTGCGTGTGTGTCTATCTTTTTCTCGTTACCGTTGTATTGGTGTAAATTACAAGTAATTGAGGTTTCCTTTGCTTTTCCTCGACATATGTGGCCAATTTATTAATTTATGTCCTGCTGCGTTTTATTGACCCCATATGGATGAGTATCAAAATAATGAGCGCTGTGATGTAAAATTTGAAATTATGAATTCCTTTTAAACGTGAGAAAATTGCATAGGTGATGGGGGGGTATTGGAAAAAGTTTTCATAGGTAATTTTGCACCGGGCCTTAGAAGTTTGAATTTATTTGTGATAGCTAATAGCATTAATGATATTCGAAAATGAAATCACTCCATAATTTTTGTAAATATTCTAAGAAACTGAATTATTCCAAGAAAAACTGTGGGCTTTGTGAAACGACGGAGATTCTTCTTTTTTATTGGCGTAGATACCGCTTATGCGGTTATAGACGAGTTTTCAAAAATGTCCTTCGTCCAAAGCCACGTCCTTCTCCACCTGGTCCTTTCAACGGAGTGGAGGTCTTTCTCTTCCTCTGCTTCCCCAGGCGGGTACCGCGTCGAATACTTTCAGAGCTGAGTGTTTTCGTCCATTCGTCCGTCATGACCTTGCCAGCCGCTATCTTTTTAATCGCTCAACTATGTCAATGTGGTCGTACTATACCTCATATAGCTCATCGTTCCATAGTATGCGTAAAGGACCATGAATTTTCCAATGGTCATGGTTTCTAATGACAGTTTTCCAGATTAGTCAAGCGACAAAGGCTAAGGCCTTAACTAGCAATTCCCTTAAACCACGGCCATTGCGATAATGAAAATAACGTTTAATATAAGTTAGGGAGTGACAAAGTTTTTTAGCTAATTAATCTCCTAAAATAATAGTTTTGAGGTAGATAACGACTTATAAATGTGCAGAAATGCCAGCGCGATAAATCTTAAAAAGTTTTACTGTATTTCAAACGCCGGAAAAAACTCCTCTTAACTATATCTTCCGCGCGGGTGTCCATGGAGCAATGGGTATCGCTGCTATTACTTCAATATTACATATCGTGGACATTCGCCGTCTCTGAGCTATCTGCGTCATGACATTGCAGGCAGGCGTCATCCTGCGAAGACTGTTATATTTCCCTATCCGTCCTCTTATGGTGGACTGCTTTGCAACTACAGAACAATGAATGAGGTAACACAACAGCCATTACTAATGAGGTACTTATACCTACCTTAGGTATAAAAAGCTAGAGGTAGGAGGCCCCGAATTCAAAACTGGCTGTGATATCAACCCTAAGTCAGTGAGAGACGAGGCAACTATCTGCATCGAACACAACGATTCGACAAGCTGTGTTGCCAATGGCCACACTTCCACTGCAACTGGAGCAGGTTACGGTGGTTGTAGTCCTACTGCCAAGTTAGATCTACAGCGCCAGACCATGAAGACTTGGACCAACAAAGCGCAATCAGCTCTTATGAAGAAAAAGAAAAGAAGCTTATGCGGGCTCTTGAGCAGGCTACCGAGGGTTCAAGCTTTGGCAACAAGAGAGGGCTCCGGAAGAAGCCAAGCGAGGAGGAGTTGAAGACTAAAGCACTATACAAGGCGGCGGTTGGTACATGTAGCCGACTCGAGGGCCAGTCCAACCTACAGGAAGAGGAAGTGAAACGGTTAATTTGGGATAGAGAGAAGCTGAAAAATGGCCGGGCACATTGCCATACGCAATTGGTGTGGTGTCTCGGATTTAGCACATCGGTGAAAAGAGACAAAGATTGACTAAAAGCAAATTGAGAGGATCCTCGAAAAATAAAAAGTTCAGGAGCGTTGCCGGTACGCTGAACGTCAAGCACGCGGACCACAAGCCGACAACATCCAAAATCACGCCACCAGCCTATGAGGTGGCAAAACGTTGGAGATGAAATTTTTGGAAGAATCAGATTCAAACGCACCCTTGGCATTATTTAATGGAGCTGGATGGTTTAGTCTAGTCAAAATCCTGAAATGAAAGGGTGATAAATGGATCATCAGACTAATCTAACCTAATCTAACTATATAAGAGGGAGGTCCGCTGAATACATAGCCTACACAAGAGGAACAAAAATTATTGAAAAAGACGATATATTTATTGCTTTAGCTGAATTCACTTTATCAGGGATGTGTAGATTTTCTTAGAGTAGTTATTACCGGCGTATATCATAACTTGTGAATACCAGAGGAATGACGCAGATTACCGATAAAAAGCACAGTCTTCGTCATCTTCGAATCTTTTTCGAATATGACACCTTTGGTGCGTTGCAGCGGATCTATACTTTGTCGATTATTACGAAACGAAGCATATTATCCTTTCGACGGTCTACCATTATCACGTTATCTACGTGGTATTTATCAAAAACCGACGTTCAAACACTTTAAACTAATTTTTGACGGTCGCCAAAAAATAATATGGTTTCGTAGCGTGTCGCTGTATTCCAAATGTGGTAAAAATAACACTACTGGTCGGATTCGGGGAATGAGTTTAGGTGAGTTCGGACTACATAGCATTTCATAGAAAAGCTCAAATACCTTTTTTGGAACAAAATTGCAATTTTAACGAAAGAGCCGATTTACGAGAAGACAGTAAACCCGAAACAGAGAGACTGAGACTTTTATAGAGTGTAATCTAATGCATACATTTGGGCCTAAGATTATACACATACCACATACTCGTATTAACTTGCAATTTCAATATGTCTGATTTTAGTCTATAAATATTGCAGAACTTTTGGCAGTTGGTCTAGTAATTATTTGATCACTGAATGCACTTTTTTGTATAGATTCTCCTGGGAGAATTATTAGTAGTATTAGTCAGTCTAGAATAAATTTAAATTTCGTAAAAAGGATAACATTTTACTAATTAATAACGCACACACAACCGCCATGTCTGTACATAATAGACTTTTGTGTATCATATTTTGGTCTCATCACCTCGACACCATCAGCATTGTGCTCCTCACGCAGCATGCAATGCGCATTCGAACTGCTCACCAAAAGAGCACCTACAGTTTGAGCAACAACCTGCAAAGCGACTGACGACAACACCAACCACCATTCGCCACACTCAGCAAACGCCTTGCGCCACCCAACCACCCACTCGTCACCCAACGACCAACCCACTGAAATAGTTTTCCCTGAGCCATCGCCGAACATCGATGAAAACTCGCACTCGAAATGCAGCAGCCAGAGTCTGAGCTATGGGGGTTGGGCCGTTTGACGGCAGGCCTGACCGTCGGTATGGTTGGCTGGCATGTGCCTTGCTCACTTGCACCAACGAAATATGAATAATTTATGCCGACACCCAATCGTAAAGTGAGCACATCCCCTCGCGCGTCTCCACAACAACCCCGACAACATTGTCCGTTGGGTTCGACTGTCAGTCGACTGCTGCGGCGCCTTTTCACGACTCCCATACAAATTGCAAACACTCACGCACACACACATATGTACGTGTGTAAAAATATAATATGAAAAGGACATAAGGATACCCAGATATTATTGTGCCTGCCTCTATACAGACAGCAGCAGCAAAATATCAACAGCGTGTTTTAAATATGAATTGAAAACAACTACAGGACAACAACAACAAATCATATAAGAAAATCAACAACGCCGACATCAGAAGCATAAAAGAAATTGTCAATGATGATGAGAACACGCCCACTCTGCTTAATACTCATATTTTACTGTTTGTTGTTTTTGCAGAGTACTCTTATTTTGTAATAAGGCTTTTAACAAAGCTTTGGTAGTTGTTGTTTGATTTGTTGTTGTGTGTACACTTCGCTTGTTTTACTTTCGACTCAAACTTTTTTGTTTGGGTAGAACTTTGTGAGGACAACAGAGTATGGCCTCTTTGGTTGGAGGTATGAAGCAATATATATGAATTTACTTATGCGACTCTAGATGAAATATTATAGTTATAATACATAGGATCCAATCGAAAGATATCCATTATTTTTGCATTAAATCGAAGGTTTTATTTATTAGGTATTGTTGAAATGATCTCATTTAGGTCACATATGGTATATGTACACCGTTGATTTGATAACTTGTTGCCAGTTTGAAGGCAAAGTCTCTTTCATAGAAACCCCCGCCCCTATTGACACACAATTCGGAGAGGTCGATTTGTACAAACTTCTCATGAGGCGAATTTTCACCGTGAATACTAGCTGAACAGGGTTTGTCGGAAGGTGATAGGACTAAGTCGATTTAAAAAACTGTATTGAACCACTCGTTACAAATCTTTAAAAACTTTCAAAAGTTCCGCAATGGCAACGGGCGAATAACACAGTCGATGGAACGACTCGTTATTTATCACGTTAGCTCTGAGAGTATTCGAAGCAGTACCTAACAGAGGAAGGAGAGGAAAACCTCCACTCCGTTGGAAAGTCCAGCCGATTGGCATGCTGTTGTAAACTCGGCTATAACCTCGTAAGCGGTGTCCTCGCCAATAAAGAAGAAGAAGATTAACTAAATCATGCCGCTTGCGGTTCAATTGTTGCTGAAGCAGGTCCGAACTAAGAGTTTGGTTTGCTCCGCAGCTCTTGTAAATAATTTCCTGCCAATTTCACTAAATCAATATCAAAACCTGCCAGGTCCTTAATTTTTGCTTTTGCCTTAATCATGACCGCCTTCGTTGAATGTTGTTGTAAGTAGTCATCTACTTTAGAAATGGAACGGGTTTGTTGCGATTCAGCAAGAATTTGCTTATTTTTGTATTAAGTCTTATTTAAATGGTACAAAATGGTTCTTTGCGTATAGTTAAACACCTATGCTGTCGAAACAGTGCTTACATGTCATGTAAGGTTGGACTCGATGATTTGCATAGCTTTTCAGAACGTGGCCTAAATATTACGGGAATGGTTTTCTCCTTTATCGAAAAAAAGCTTTAAAATATAGCGTTTGCTATACTCAAACAACATTGGCTCAAACAAATTTGTCAGACAACGTTGCTGAAAGTGTAAACGAAGACCGTGAAGAGTCGATTCAACGCCGTTCCCAGCAACCCGAACTGATGACATATGGAACGACTTGGTGCAATTTATGTCAAGATCTTAAATTAAAGCATACAAAATACAGCTTGTGCAATAACTGAAGCCGCTCGACCTTCCCAGCCGACATCGCTTCGCTCCATGGGCTCTAGCAAAGCTGCCGCATTTGGGACGAAGGTATTCAAGAGTTGCCATTTCATCAACAAAAAACAACGGTTTGGTTTGGTAAGATCGTGTGATATCACACCGTTAGACTCTTTCCTGTGGTTATATGTTAAGTCTAATGTCTATGCGGACAATTCCGCTGCGATTCAGGCTTTGAAGCAACACATCATTTGCGTCATTTCGCCAATTACCAGTCAAAATGCTCGAATGAGTCATCAAAAAATGGATTCAACGGATGAATCATCTGAGACGTAGCCGCGGCCAACATTTGAAAGAGATAAGCTTCAAAAAATAAATCCCAAAGAATGTTCTTTCGATTGATAATAAACATGCCCCATTTAATTCGAAGTTTTGGTATTTTTTCTTCTAAAAAGTAAGGAAATAGATAACGCGAGATACAGATTACAAAAGGCATTGGGAAAATAATGAATTTCTTTTTACTCGATCTTATATATAAAGTGTTATAAAAATATAAATTAATTTGGTTAATTGAAACGATATTATTTACCTTTTGAAAGCTGTTAAAGCTGTTACTTAATGGATGGGTTGAATTATTACGACAATTAATTTGCTCACTGTAAAGAAAAATATATGAACAATTTTATTGGTCGAATTTAAATATGAATGGTTTATAAGATTTATATTTAGATATATTTGAATGTAAAATAAAACAATATTAAAAACTATTATTGATGACAGAACTGATATTTGTATATATATGTATATTAGAGCGGATCGATTTTTTTTTATCATATCGCGTATGCGGGAAATATTCTACGAGTCATTCTGAACAATTTTACTTAAGAGACTATCGATTTCGAGTCAGCGATTTTTAAGGCGACGTTTAATGGGTTATAACGGGTGGGCCATCTAACGTTTTAAATTTGAGTTATCTATATTTCGACATTAGAAACGTCAAATACCATTCGGAAAGTGACAAATATTCAGTAAAGAGTCTAAAATTTACGAAATGGGTCTCTATTCACTAGAAGAAAACTGGGAAATATTGAAAAAAAAACGGAGGATGGTCAATTTTACCGAAAAATCATCTTTTCGGACGAAGCTCATTTCCACCTCGATGGTTACGTTAGCAAGCAGAATTGTCGCATTTGGGGCACAAAACGGCGCTACGTGCCATACAGCAAACGCTACACTCAATCTTTTACGCCCTATCTTCGAAAATCGCATAATCAGCAAAAGAGGTGATGTGAATTGGCCTCCCAGAAGCTGCGATTTAACGCCGTTGGACTATTTTCTGTGGGGAGTTGTTAAAGATAAATGTTACGCCAACCATCCAGAAATAATTCAATATCTAAAGTACGAGATTCAAGCTGCTGTAGCTGCCATAAGGCCTGAAACCATTGAGAGAGTACTCCAAAATTGGGTGGATCGGATAAGCTACTGTAAACTCAGCCTGACCACCATTGTCCGAAATTTTTTTCCACAAATAAATTTCATAAACAGCCTTTTAAATAAATGTTAGACCTTTGAAAAATATCAAGTCGTTTTTTTATTGACTTTTTAAATTTAAAAATTTATGTGGCCCACCCTTTATATTCGTATGTATGTACAGTTAGAATTTTCAAAAAATTTATTTTTTTTATTTTTTTTCTTAGTGTATATATATTTAAGAATACACACAGAAAATTTCACTTCATTCCGGTGAATATTTTCGAAGTTACACGCAAATTTGAAAAGGCGTTTCAGAGCGCTTGGAAGTACATTCCATATTTTAAACGTGTTTTTCTTAAAATGGTGTTTTCAAGGTCGATGACCGACATAACTCGAAAACGGCTAAGCCGATTAGTCTTAAAGTTAAACACGAATTTTTTTAATATATTTTTTAGTAATTAATAAAAAAATTATTAATATTTTTTATGAACAATTTATGTCCGAAAATTTGATCAAAATCAGCTTTTTTAAACCACCATTTTGTGAAAAAATTTTAGTTTGCATTATTTAGCGAAATCTGGTTTTTTTTTTAAAGAGGATTTAGTTCAGAGATATAGTGGTCACCATAAAACGTATTTTTTGAGAGGAGCTGACGGACATCACCTGTAGTGCCTTTTCAAATAAATAATTTTACTTTACTTTGTCTTTAAATACAGTCAAAAGATACCATGATATGTGTAAAAATATTTGGAGTAATAAATTTAAAAGTTTTCTCAGAAAAATTCGCTTTTTTCGGCCTTCTAACTGTATGTGCATAACCCCATAAAAAAATTTAAATAATCGGTTGTATGGGAGATAGTAGTCCGATCTGACCAATTCATTTGTCGGAATAATAGAATATCAAAAAGCACATACATACTAAATTTCAGTGGTATATCTCAAAAACTGACGAAAAATATGGACTAGTAATATGGACTAGTCCCGAAAAAAATACAAAATATACAAAAGTTCTGGACCCTCTCATTGCCATATAACCTTTTTCTATAGGACTTTGCCGGAAATCGGGATTAACCGTTTTAACCCTAAAAAAATTCAACCACCGAACTCCCCTCCCTTTCCACGTCCACAGTTCTTCAGTAAATTATTTTTCCTTTAATGTTCTTAAACCATTAGGTTGTGAATAACCTGGTAACTGTACTCTTCGCTTCAACTGCAAGTATACAAAATTGACTAGATGATATCTGGGTCTTTAAAGACAATGTTAGACCTTATACTATAATATCACCAAGTAAGAATTTTGTGAAAAATACTCATGCCATGTATGCTAATAACGAAGACCTGCTGCTCTCAATTTTCAGTATCATAATTATCGATTTCAACTTCATTAGCAACACAATCATCAACACAGCACTCACATTATTATCTGCTTTAAAAAGAAAACAAAAAAAAAGAAGAGAAACCCGAACACACCATAAGCTTCGTCGTATTGATTTCACCCAGTTGTCAATACAGCAACAACACGAACAACCCCAAAGGCGTAAATAGCACAATAAATATGCGCCACCCACCGTTCGCCTCACCACTCGCTACTTTCGCAACAAAACCAACGCACCTTTCGCACAAACACACACATGCACTGTAAGCACCCACGACACTCGGCAGCGCGCTACGAAAGCTCTGCCCACCAACAAACAGCAACAACTCGCAGTCCTCAGTCCTCCAACCTCAACCCAGCGCCAACGCATATTTTTCCTCCATTTGTTTGCTTGCATTTCACCCTAAAGAGCAACCAATTGAACTGTGTCCACATCCGGTGCCCTGTTATTTGGCTATACGGAGAAGGGTAGACCTCGTACGGGTGCGCAACCGATCCGCAACTGTTTGTTTGTTTTCAATTTGTGTATTTTGCTTTCGTACTTCTCCAGTTCGAGTGGATTTTTGTTTCTTCATTTTATTTCCCGTTCGATTGTTGGTTATTGCTGTTGCTGTTGTTATCCTTGTTTTTGTTGCTTGATTTTGTTTCTGCTTTAGCTACGATTTGCCATTGTAGCCAACTAGCTGGCGAGCACTTAAGCCAACCATGCCAACTACACCAGCCACACATCAATATGTTGCTATTGCTATTGCCAGAGCTGTTGTTGTTATCTTTGTTTGTTGGTTGGCAGTGCTATTTGGCAGAAATTATTTCATCTCACTGATTCCATTCAATCTGTCGATGATGAGTTCATATGCGCGTATAGTGCAGCAGCTATAATCCATAGACTTTTTACATCAGTGTATGTGTAAGTGTGTGTAGGTGCATGTGTATGTGTCGTCGGTAAGTGCCGTAATGAATAGATTTCTTAGGTACTCGTGCGAGTATAAATTTTTAATTTCATTTTTTATGATCACAATGGCAATGGAATTTTTAATATTTCTCTTATGATTATGATTAATGCACGAATTCACTCATTTCACAATTGCAGAAATCACTAGGCAATGATTCCGAGATTAATGCAATGAAATACAATAAATTGCTGAAAAAAAAAATTATGTGAGGAAGGTGAGAGATGATATTAATAATAACTACGATTATACAGGTAAGTACATACATACATACATACATATGTTTGAAGGAGGTACAATAAATTTTTAGTCGACAAAAGACAATGAAAACTCTTGAAAATTTGGCGAATAATTTCTCAACTCAAGTCTCCTTAAAGTTCGATACATTTGATCTATCGATGCTCCAGCTTCTTTAAGGCGCCAGGAGGCCTGCAAAGAGTAGGTTTGCGGGTCGAGCTATTCAAATACTTCGGCGAAGAACTGATAAGGAACACCTCATAGTCAACGCCGACTACCGTGGGATAAGCCTCCTTGCATATAAAGCTCTATCGATCGTACTCTATGGAAGATTAAAGACCACCGTCAACAAAATGGCTGGACCTTATCAGTGTGGCTTTAGGCCTGAAAAATCAGCAACTGACCAGATATTCAACATACGTCAAGTCTGGGAAAAGACCCGTGAAAAGAGGATCGACACGCACCACCTTTTCGTCGATTTCAACGCTGCTTTTGACAGCACGAAAAGAAGCTGCGATCGGGATGTGTGAATTTGGTATCCCCGCAAAACTAATACGGCTCTGTAAATTGACGTTGAGCAATACCAAAAGCTGCATCAAGATCGGAAAGGACCTTTGCGAGCCGTTCGATACCAAACGAGGTTTCAGACAAGGCGACTCCCTATCGTGCGACTTCTTTAATTCACTGCTGGAGAAAATAGCGGTGTCTTTGACAGTGAAGTAAAAGAGTGACCAAGTTTGGAAATATAAAGAGGCCACACAAGTTCCAAATTTGAAGAATACGGTGGATGGACTAGTATACGTGATCTAATTCGTTCAATTTGGACGTGACGAAGGCGTAGGTGTAAACAAGTTCGTTTTCATGGCAGAATAGCCAAGCGTTGCAGTTTTCGCAAACTGTGCGCTGGGATTGTTTGGCTTCTCTCAAAGAAATCTATGTAGATTACTTGGTGAATTTAAGAAAACGGATTCCATCACTTTTATGGTCGATATATCATAAGTCTTCAACTTATTCAGAACATGTTCTGTGATATCTATTGTTTATCAATGAAACCACGAAACCCCATTCAATTGTTTATCTATTTTAGCTCTCAATTTCCCCACTAAATTGAATGAGCGGGCCTTTTTTCTTATTCCGAAAATCCGGAGACACACTTGCTTTCATATGTGGTAAAAACTAAATTGTTAGTTCGTTTCGACAGAGATTTTAACAGTACTGTTTGACACGATCTGGAACTCGGAACAAGTATGTACTATGGTCATTGTCTATGGGGTGACAATCAATAGAGAGTTTCTAGTCCTCAAGACAACACTTCGAATGTTAAATGGACGCTTATAATATTTTTTTCCGTAAAAAATAAACTTCCCACTTTTGTACAGGGACAATCAGATCTTGTCTGCATAGCACTGTTCTTTACACTTATTTTTCTAAACAAAATTATTTAGGTGAACACTTCAAAGTGTTTCCTCAAAGTGGGCTGTCAAGAGTTGCCATACGAACACGACTTTTAATTAAGTTGCATTTCTTTTTCGAATACCGTTAACGAGTATGTATTTCCTGTACTACTTACGGTAGTGTTGAAATTCTTTCAACCGCAAGTGTCGAATATGCAAGAGTGATTTTTCGAAAACCTTTTCATTGCGAACACAAACGACAGTTGTGAACATCAAAACGCAAAGTGGAGAGCCGACCATAAATTGAGCTCCAGATCGCACACTGAATAGAATTTGCGCGGATGTCGAAAAATGCAAATAATTTCATATAATTTCACAAGAAAGTTACACAAAACACGAATGAAATCGCAATCTATGCAAAGTGTTGCGCGCATTCAAAATATTCGGAGCATTCAAAGCACTCAAAGCCGGGCATATAAGCCGGCCATTCGGAGCGTTTCAAGCGCAAAGCGATGACTGCACTTAGACCAAAGTGATGTCGTTTATATTATGTGTGTCTATGTATTTATAATATATATACATATATATATATACTCTGATTTATTTTTATACCCGCGCAACACATTGTAAGGTGAGTAAAAGTTAACAACAAAAACAAGGACATGTAAAGGGTTCTGAATGCAGAGTGAGCACATATTGAGAGATCTTCAGACTCTTGTACAAGCTTAGACGACTAGAAACCGTTTTTACTATAGTGAAGACTACGATCGCATAATAAAAATCGATCTCCGAATATTTTCAATTTAGAAAACGCATTTTTGAATTTCAACAGTTTTTACTAAGTACCGAAAATGTTAACATCTCTTGACTTTAAGGCATATGAGGGGGTATTCTACTCTAGAATTTTGAAAAATTCGATTTTTTTTCATATATTTAAAGCTTAGACTTTCAAAAATATGACCTTGGAAGGATTTTTCAAAATTCGACTTATTTTCGGACATACAGCCGATTTTATGAGGTGGCGTCCGTGTTCACTAGAATTATCTCCTAAACTTTAAACGCGTTTTTCTCGAAATTACTTTTTCCCACACGGTACCGGCATTATCCCAAGTTCTATGCAACCGATTTACTTGAAATTTTGTGTGAACCTTCTTTATATAATCCTTTATCGTTCCTACCAGCATCGTGTCAAAATTTTTGTTTTTAATATTTAAAAAAAATTCAGGAATTTCAAAAAAAAAGCGTAAAAAATGATTTTTATTTTCAGGCAGTCGCCATTTTTCAAAAAAATGTTTTTCGTGTTCCCGGATTATATCAGCATCCTTACTGATTAAGAATTTCTTTTGATTTTTTTTCAGACCACCAGGAGAGTCAGGATCAATGGCACCGGGATGTTAATGGAGAGCGGTATAGATCGATGATAACCAACTTTTTATGGCCGCAATTGGAAGAAATTGATCTTGACAACACCTGGTTCCAACAACACAGGCCTACGAGCCACACGGCATGTGCAACAACTGAATTATTGCGAGAAAAGTTTTTATACTCGATTATTTCAAGAAATGAAAATCATTGAGTCTAACCATTATGAAAACACTGCTGCACAAATAACCGTTTGGAACCATTTAAATAAGGCTTGCTATAAAAACAGCTTAATCTATGGTTGCCACACGCTTTGACTTTTCCGTGATCTCTTGGATCATAAAGCCGCCAAATAGAACTTTACAAACTTCCTGACTATGATCTCACTAACACTACATTCATGTTTGGTCAGGGAATGTCTAGCTTTGTTATGAATGACGTCGAGTCACTTTGTGACAAGACTAGTTTGGGTGCCAGGCCACAGCGGAACCGCAGGCAAAGCTGATGAGTTAGCAAGAAAAGCCGAGTTCCGTTATCAGCAGAATGGGTAGGAGCTGCCATCTCCTCGCGTATTCCACTACTAGATAGCTAGGCTTTGAGGAAGCTTGGCCAACGCTCTTATACCGTCGGTTTATGTGAAAGATTCTTTTGGCCCAAGATCGATCGCACAAGACCTAGTGAGCTCTTTGTCCGCGGTAAGGCTAGCATCTCTTTAGTTGTAGAGATTCTAACAGACCATTGACAGGAAAAAAACCAGGTGGAAACATCTCAACATTTCCTTTTGGACAATCTCGCGTATGCGCGACCAAGGACCAAATGCATCACGCATTCAGACATCCCACCGAACTGGTGGAAATAGGAATTAAATGCTTGTCAAATTGATGTTGGCCACTAGGCGTTTTGTTAACTTATAAGATCGAATACAGGACTTTAATTTTTCTATGGTTTCACAATCTAAGTGCCTTTGGATCAGCCTTCTAATCCAACTTATGGGTAGAGCACCAGTTAGCTTAAACTTATGGACCGAATCACCAATGAATTGCAACAAAATCATTCGATTTCTAAGGCGGATGATTCCTAATGATGAAAAGTAGGTAACTACGATAACGTCAACCGAAAACGGTCATGGTCGAGTCACAGTGAGCTGGCGCAAACAGTAGACAAAACAGGATTGACTATAAGGTTGATGTATGAATTTGGTGACAAAAAATTCGTCACAAGCGAAACTTGTGAAAATGAACGGTCAAAATTTTCTGCCAATATCGACAAGATCCTTTTGAAAGTGACATTATAAAAATAGTTTCAATACGGCAAGTTATCGAACAAAACGATGCTTATTTGCCATAAATCAGATCATTCCAACTACACAAATCTAAACATTTGAATATATAATATTCAAAATAACACAATAAATTTATTGAACAGTTTTGTAAGAAACCGGGAACTAAGCTAGAACTTTCAGGAATTACATGGGTTTCTTCTTCTTTACTGGCGTAGACACCGCTTACGCGATTATAGCCGAGTCAACAACAGCGCGCCAGTCGTTTCTTCTCTTCGCTACATGGCGCCAATTGGATATTCCAAGCCAGGTCCTTCTCCACTTGGTCCTTCCAACGGAGTGGAGGTCTTCCTCCTCCTCTGCATCCCCCGGCGGGTACTGCGTCGAATACTTTCAGAGCTGGAGTGTTTTCTTCCATCCGGGCGTAGCCGCTGTCTTTTAATTCGCTGAACTATGTATGTCAATGTGATCGTATATCTCGTACAGCTCATCGTTCCATCGAATGCGATATTTGCCGTGGCCAACGCGCAAAGGACCATAAATCTTTCGCAGAACCTTTCTCTCGAATACTCGTAACGTCGACTCATCGTTTGTGGTCATCGTCCAAGCCTCTGCACCATATAGCAGGACGGGAATTATGAGCAACTTATAGAGTTAGGCTTTTGTTCGTCGAGAGAGGACTTTACTTTTCAGTTGCCTACTCAGTCCGAAGTAGCACCTGTTGGCAAGAGTAATCTTGCGTTGGATTTCCAGGCTAATTACATGGGTTTGCGGGTTTCAAAAAATCAGATTTATTTTTATTGTCTTATTAAATACTACAGCACTTTTAGAATATTGACCAAGTTAATCCGAGCAATAGTTTCGGAGATACAGCCTTGAAAACTTCTGCGCTCGAGGATAGCTAGGCTAAGTGCCCCGACTTTAAACGCGTTTTTCTCAAAACTATGTTTTTGAAGGCGATTGGCAGGATTTCTCGACTGCTCAACCGATTTTCATGAAATTTTAGCCAGGTCTTTGAGATACAATTATTAAAGATTTGGTCGAAGGATTTTTTTTTTCGATTACAACTATTCGATTCCGCCAAACTTAGCACTTCCTTACTTGTCTGTTTGTATATGCATATTTAAATGAATAAATGTATATACGCGAGTCTTTGCTCGTCCTGCTGTGCGCCAATTGTTCTCAGGTGTGAATAAGTGAATAAGATGGATCATAAGGCTGAATGGTGGCAACGCAGTGTACAAGCCGAGCGCTACAACTACAACAACAACATTAAAAAAAAAATTTAATATAAAGCCAAATGGTGAGATGGGCAGCATCTGTATGGCACAGCGCTAAGCATATGGAAGGCGGAAAGGACATGCCCAATAACTACCACTACCAATACACATATAGAGCACGCACATACATACATACACACATATTCATACTTATATTAATGCTTTGCGCTGCGTTTAGTGCTGCTGGCATTCATAGCTGCTGAACCGCACTAATTGATCCGCGTTATGTTGACATGAATGACGCTGAATGCCAACAGCTTGTGGCGACAATGCCAACAAGGATCGGCTAAAGGATTTGCAGCATATTGCGATGATACATTTTTTCACTGCACACGCACACACAGACATATATGCAATTAAAAAGGAGATGTTAAAAAGCAAGAATGCTTTGGAAGGAAGGCAAGCTTAAATGAGCGAACACAGCGGAACCGGTAGCCACCGGCTGTAGCAAGACACGCCTTTCAATAATTTCCACTTTGTTCAGCTAAAGTTGGAAATAAAAAGTATATTCATATGTATAGGTGTAGAGACAAGCAATATAAAGGCACAAAGCAAAAGGTGACAAATCAAAAAGCATAATGTTTTTAATGAGCGTGTCCTTTGAATAACGTTTGTGATTTGCTGTTCATTAAGATACAAAAAAAAAAACAACAACGTGCTAAGAAATTCTGTAGCGAAGACGACTAACGGTTGAAAGGCAGACTGGTTGGTTGGGTGTGCGGTGGAGAACTTCATTTGTGCATACCATAAAGCAAGCCATGCTTAGCAACACCCCACGGTAGTTACAAAGTAACTATTATATACATATGTATGTATATATGTACATACATTTATATATATATATACTATACCTAAACATATTTAGATTCAGAAATTCATACAACTAAGTAAGTATCTTCCAAACCCACTTTGTACACTCACAAGTGACATTTTCTCATATAAAATATATTAGTATGTGTGAGTGTGTTTGCCTGAGCAGAGTCCTTTTTTTTACTTATTTGTAATTGCGTTTGTCCTACATGAATCGTGTCAAATGTTAATTTGTCTCAATGAGCTTAAATGTCCTTTTTTCTTTTTAGCCACGTCCATCCAAAATGATTAGCTCTAGAATGCTAAGTACCTCGCTTTTGTGTGTGCTAAGACTTCGGTGCTTACGTTGGTGGTGTTGGTGATGGTGTTGTTGGTGGTGCGGTATCAGCTGCACTTGCTCACAGATAAAAATTCAGACTCAACTGTCAGAACAGATACAAATCAAATGCGCTCGGCTGACCACAACACAATAAGCCGCCGAGTAACAAAGCGAGAAGTGCGAATAAAAAGCAGTTACGGCACAACGAAGTAGTGGAAAGCAGACTAAAGGTAGGGAATTATGGGAACTGTCACTTTTCTGAAATAGGGTAGGAATCAGCACTGGGTATATCGATTTTTTTTTTAAACTTTTTTAAAACTTTTCGTTCTGTAAGTCTCGGTACAAATCTACTGCCTGGTGGACCAAAACCCAAATCGCTGTTATAATTACTCAGACAATAAACGTTAAAGTTTTATTGTTTGATTCCCATTTTCCTTAAGTCCTGGATTTGCACAGAAAAGACAATTCAAAAATTTAATAGTCGAAAGATACACTCCTTTAAACATAAGCTAAATAAAGTTAGAACACGAAAAACTGATTGAAGAAGCTAAATTAGGTACTCGTATTAAAACAGATATTTAAGTTTTAAAACCAAAACTTTTACAAAAGGAAAGTTAGAACATCTTTGAACAAAGTAATAGGTACTTTTTTCAATAGCATTTTCATTCATTATTGTACGTAGGTACGTATTCTGGACTAGGCAACAATAAGTGTTGCTAGCTGCAATCTGACATTTCCATTGGAAAGTTTGACATTTTTTAGCATAACATCACTCAGAACGTTTTGTCATTTAATCGTGAATTGTTTTATTGACAGGGAATTACAAAATTCATCTCGGCCAAAAAATGGAATTAACTCGTGAACATTTTCGTGCGATCATTTCTCACAACTTTCGACGTGGATTATCACGACAAGAGTGCATCGATGAACTAAAATCTTTGTATGGCTATGAAGCACCATCCTATAGCACGGTGAAAAATGGTACAACGAATTCAATCGTGGCTGACGCTCGCTCAAAGACGAATTCCGTGAAGGTCGTCCAAAAACAGCCAGAAAACATCGATGGCGTACATGAACTGATAATTCAAGACCGTCATGTAACATACCTTCAGATAGAGGCATGCCTATGCATTTCTCCCACCAGCATACATTCGATATTGCATGAACACCTGGCCGTAAAAAAGGTTTGCTCTCGTTGGATCCCGCACAATTTGACAATCGCTCAAAAAAAAGCTCGTGTGGATTGGTGTAAAGAAATGCTGAAAAAATACGATCGCGGTGCGTTTATAAGATCGTCGCAGGTGACGAATCATAGATCTATGCGCCCGACACAAACCAGCAATCGACCGGGTGGGTCTCCAAGCCAAATCCAACGAACAAAAAAAAAAAAAAAAAAACATTTTCGTTGTTAAATATGCCTATTTTCATTATTAGACCAGAAATATATATGTATAGCAGCCCTCGTATAGTATTCGACCGACTGGGCGATACAGTGAAGAAAATATAGCAGCCGCAGCTGAGAGTGGACCATAGAAAGACTAGACGCATTTTACGGTGGTATCTTAAATTGAAAGCGTACAAAATACAGCTTACAGAACTTTAACCCCTCGACCATCCCAAGAGACATCGCTGCGTTTTATGGGCTCTTGAAAAGTTCCAAGAAGATCCAACGTTTATGAGCCACATTTTATTAAGCGAACAAGTAAAATTTCCGCATTTGAGACGAAGAGCAGCCTGAAGATTTTCAAAAGCTTCCATTTCATCCAGAAAAAAAGGGTTTTGTGGTTTGTGGGCAGGTGGAATCATCGCTCCATATTTCTTCAAAAATGATGCCGCTGAGAACGTAACCATCAAAGGTGACCGTTATCGCGCTATGATAACCGACTGTTTGATGCCTGAAATCGGAGCTCGTGAACTCGGCGATATTTGGTTTCAACAAGACGTTGCCACTTCCCACAAAGCGCATCAATTAATGAAAGAACACTTTGGTGAGCAGATAATTTCACATTTTGGGACGGTCGATTGACCACCAAGATCGTGTGATATCACACCGTTAGGCTTTTTTGGAACAAGACATTATGTGTGTCACTCGCCAGCTACCATTCAAAATCTTCGAATGAGTCATAGAAAATAGGACTCAAAGGATGAACCATCTGAGACGTAGTCACGGCCAATATTTGAAAGAGATAATCTTCAGAAAATAAATGCCGGAAAATGTTCTTTCGAATGATAATTCGCCATTAAATTTGAAGTTTCCGTATTTTTTCTGTAAAAAAGTAGGAACCTTAAAATGGATTATCATTTATAAGGGATTCCTTTCTGTTCTAAAGTTTTTTTTTTTTTAATTTTAACAGGTCAATTGATCAGTCTTCGGCCTCACGGTAAAACACATTTTTTTTTGGCAAAATACGTTATTTTTTATTCAACATAGTTCACTTTAGGTGGTTTTCTACTCTAGAATTTTGAAAAATTCGTTTTTTTTCATATATTTAAAGTTTAGACCCTTAAGAACATATCCTCCAAAGGATTTTTAAAAATTAAAATTATTTTAAGAGCTACAGTTACTTTAGTGACGCAGTATCTGGCCTGGTAGGTAGGTAGACTCACTTTTTTAAACGCGTTTTTCTCGAAACTACTTTTTTCCACACGGTACCGGCATTATCTCAAGTTCTGTACAACCGATTTACTTGAAATCTTGTGTCAACCTTCTTTATATAATCCTTCATCGTTCCTACCAGCATCGTGTCAAAATTTTTGTTTTTAATATTAAAAAAAAATTCAAAAATTTCAAAAAAAAAAGCGTAAAAAATTATTTTTATTTTCAGGCAGTCGCCATTTTTCAATAATTTTTTTTTCGTGTTCCCTGAGGTAGGGACTTTAACAGCATCCTTACTGATTAAGCATTTCTTTTGATTTTTTTTTCAGAACACCAGGAGAGTCAGGATCAATGTCACCAGGATGCGCCATTTGGTTTACACCTCTCTCTCCCCCCCTCTAATTATTTTAATTTTTAATACTGTTTTGTTAATTTTTTTTTTTCTTTCTTCTTAAGATATCAATAAAAACACCATAAAAAAATGGTAAGTAACAATATTTTTTGTTTGTTTTTTAAATAAAATTCAAAAAACTGCCCAAAATTTGATTTCTAGACTAGAATACTCCCTTAAGCGTGATACACTGATTTTAGCGACCCTCTAGCTTTTCGATACCATTTTTATAGTACGATGTGTCCTTGCATCAAAATAGGCCTAATTTTTACCGATCACCTCTTCATTCAACGAAAATTTTCTCCCAACGAGCGATCTTTAGAGATCTAAGTACACGAAAAAGTCGCTGAGGACCAGATTAGGAGAATACGGTGAATGCGGAAGCAATTCGAAGCTCAATTAATAGATTTTTGTCATAATTTTCACCGACTTGTGACACGGTGCATTGTCTTTGTGAAACAGCAAAATCTGAATACTGATAGTAGGTATAACAGGGATCTCACTCCTATGTATTAATCACAACGATCTTCATAAATCGACAAAACGTTCACAAATTTCTTGAGGAAGCTAACCTTAATTGTAGTGAGCTATGTCTTCTGATTCATTGAAAGTACAACTACTGAGATGTTTCAATCTTCATTTTGCAAAAGTTGAACAGTGAATGAGTAAGGCCTTGGATGCTTCTCCTTCCTTCCTCACCTTCTTCAATACAACAATTTCCCGCCGACAAGATTTTTAGCCTTATTGCAAGAAATCGTTCAGCAATTTCCAGTAAGTCCTACGATTGCGGTAAGATGAACTGAATATGGTAGTGTTGACCGATGTTACTCTTGACTCAGTTTTTAGTGCTTGAATATTTAAGGAGATCGTCCCATGTGACGATTTCAAAAAATCGATTTTTTTTTGTTTTGCATAGATTGGATTTATAGGATAGAATTCATAGAATGTCCATTTTTAAAACTGAAAAGCCGTTTTTTATACCAACAAACAGGATACGCCTACATTATCCCCACACTGCCTAAAAATCTCAGACGAATAGTTCTTTATCCCTAAATTGCTATTAGCGCCACTGATAATTGAGTATTGGGTGAAGGGAACATCTTTTTCTTCTTCTTTGTTGGCGTTGTTATAGCCCAGTTTACAACAGGGCGTCAGACGTTCTTCCTTTTCACTGTTTGGCGTCAATTAGAGATTCCAAGCGTAGCCAGGTCCATCTCCAACTGGTCTTTCCAATAGAGCGGAGGTCTTTTTCTACTTCCCCCGGCGGGTAATGCGTCGAATACTCTCAGAGCTGGAGTCTTTCCATCCATTCGGACGACATGACAACATCGGCTTTCTCCAACTGGTCTTTCCAATGGAGTGGAGGTCTACCTCTACCTCCCCCAGAGGGTAATGCGTCGAATACTCTCAGAGCTGGCGATTTTTCAGCCATTCGGACGAGATACAAGTAACAACATCGGCTGTATGAAATTCATTCTTCCTGCTTTGTGAGTTTCGATGATCGACTTTCGTCATCGGCGAGACCGAATAAAAATTCCGACAGATTCCAAAACAAGATAATTAGCAAAGGTGATTTTTGATATTGCACTTTTATTATAATTTTTTACTTCTTTATTTTACTACTGCGAACAGTCTATTACACCCTGACATTGTTGCGGAAATTGTCAATAAAACATCACCCACTGCTCACTTCCTTCATTTGGGCGCAAGTGGGGTCGCCACTACACTTCAAACACCAAACTTGCACTCTTAACTTCGTTAGTTTGCGGTTAACTCGCAAATAGTTGTTACTCCTCGACACTTAAAAGCGATAAATTCCCCCACCAATTGACAGTTATGTTAATTTTCTTGACTGTAACCTTGTAATGGTGTAACGCTTCGTTGATCACCGGTGACCCATGGTATGGTTCCGACTACTTATTCGTTGCACATTTAATTTAGTGTGTAAGTATAATGTTGGCTTTTACTTTCGACAGCACATATTAACTGTCTGACTACTGTAACTACCCGAATTAATAATAATAATAATTGTGAGGGTGTCAAATGAGTAATTAAGTTGTTGAAATGTGTTAGATTGAGTGGTGTTAAGTTTCAGTGAATGTTGCATGCCTCAATATGGGTTACCTGTAAATGTTAGTTGAAGCACGTTCAAGTAAACTTTACCTCGAGGTAGAGGAGGGTATGCGATCTAGTTAAAGACTTTTGTTTCATATGTTGGGGTTTGAGCCCTTTTTTAACTAGAAAGTTGGAATTCTAGATTAGACATTAAGTCGGAAGATGGTGTATGAAAAAATGTATGCCCGACATTGGTTCAAGGGATACAACTATAGCAAGACAACAGAATTATTCGGCTACAAATAACTCGTCTATCTTCGAATCATCATTAACTCTAATAACAACGTCAGCCTTCGAACTTCGTAATCCAACGCAGAATAACTCTTGCCAACAGGTGCTACTTGGGACTGAGTAGGCAATTGAGAAGTAAAGTTCTCTCTCGACGAACAAAGACTAAACTCTATAAGTCAATCATCATCACCACCTTACCATATGAGGCAGAGTTATGGACTATGACAACATTCGATGAGTCGTGGTTACGAGTTTTCGAGAGAAAGGTTCTGCGGAAAATGTATGGTTCATGGCGCATTACCAAGGGCGAGTATCGCCGTCGATGCAACAATGAGCTGTACGGGACATACAACGACATTGACATAGTTCAGTGAGTTAAGAGACAGCGGCTACGTTGGCCAGATACTGTCGTATATATGAATGAAAACCCTGCACCACTGAGAGTATTCGATGCAGTACCTGCCGGAGGAAGCAGAGGAAGAGGAAGGCCTGCACTCCGTTGGAAAGACCAGGTGGAAAAGGACCTGGCTACACTTGGAATCTCCAATTGGTGTCCACAGCGAAAAAGAAAATGGCTGGCGCGCTGTTTTCAACTTGGCTTAAGCGTAAGCGGTGTCTACGCCAATAAAGAAGAAGAAGAAATAGCTACTAAATGAGATTTTTGTTTTAGTTTTTTAGTAAACGTAAATGCTGAGGAACTAAAGACTAGTCAAAGATCTTAATTGGAAAAGCAAAGCAACGAGGTTTCCCTCAGCTGGACAGCGCCGGTTTTTAGAGTTGGAGAGTTTTTTATTAAAATTTATACTTTCGCAAAGTATTCGTACGCAAGTTTATTACCAAAATAACGAAAAAGCAGACGAGTTGTTAAAGGTAGGAGCTTTCCTTAACGAATCCGAGGCGGAGCTAATACCAAGCCCGCTAGGATCGATCAAAAGAGAGATCAATAGACACTTTCAACAAGTTGCAAACAACAGATGAAAAACATAACAAAATGCATCATAATTAAACAATTATGGCCAATATATGATAAGAAAAGAACTAACGACTTAATAAATAGGTCGAGGAAAAGTATCTACAGAGTAACAGCTACCATAACAGTACACTGGTCATTTAGATAACATGCGTCTAAAATAGGTTTGCCCTACAACAACATCTGCTGAGGCTGCGGAATCGAAGAGAACAAGGAAACAATTTTCCACTTTCTCCTTGAATGCCCAGTCTTATCACAGATCCGACACAGAACACTTGAAATCCATCAAGCACCAAACCTTGAATGGATTTCTACTGAAAGCATATCGGTCATACATAAGTAGCTGCACTCCTGGGCTGCACTCCTGCCTACCAAAATAATGCTTCGGTTTGCGCGACACAATATTCGATCGACATAATCGCCCAGCAGAGTCAGTAATTCGAGCAACCACATTGACTCTGGTGGACAATACGCATCCTCAAATATGGTGTACAGTACGCACCGAAGACGCTATTGTTGCTGTGGAATAGACTATCGAAGAACACCCAAATGAGTCCAACAGACATCGCGCGCAACAATTGGAGCTGTGACAATACACTTTATTTTGCGAACAGATCTTGGTTTACAAGATCCAACCCGCGTCACAAGCCCAATGAACGGACTCAAAACAAGATGGCCATCGATGTCGATTTTCAAAAGAAAATTTTGTTCAGCGTGAAGTTCACTTTGGGTTGAATGGGTAAGTTAATTTACAAAATTGTTGCATTTTGTGTGATTACTACAAGCCATTATCGAAACGCCGTTACATTTTCAAAAACTCACTGTTATGTGAACTGAGGCTGGGCAAGGGAATTAAACCATATTTCATCAAAACTGAAGCCGACCATAATGTGAGTCATTGAGGAAAGTTATAGAGCCATTTACTCGTATTAAAAACTTTTTCGTGCCTAAATTGGAGGCTATTGAAGTGGATGACCTTTGGTTACAACAAAACGGCGCTACATGCCTTAAAGCCAAGTAACATTAAATTTATTGGAGGCAACTTTTGGTGAAGGCATTATCTCGCGTCGTTAGCTTGTAGTGTGGCCTACAAGATCGTGCGATTTTACGCTTACGATTACGATTATACGATTATCGCTGGACTAGTTTTGTAAGGGCTATGTGAAGTAGCTTGTCGTAGTTCTGACACGATAACCGTTTGGAGGAGCATGCATCTTCGAAGTGAGTTTTGTGGAAAATTTCTTGTTGAACTTTTCAATAATTGTGTTTAGTTTTTGGGCGTACGGTTTGTAGGCAAAATGTTGTATTAAAATTTACAACAACAATAATGGCTGAAGTCACTGATTTACCAAGCTAACTTCGTTTTAATAATTCCATACAAATTGCTTATTTGCAAGACACATTTCGGGGCGTGATTGTTTATCATGAATAAACAATTTTTATTGTCGGAGCGTGATTTAGTGTACTAAACTGATGCCATCATCAAGCTAATAAAGTATAATTTCTTAGTTATACACTTATGTGTGTCGATATAAAGAAATGAATATTAAAACAGTCATAAATATAAACACATCGGCGCCATTTTGGAAAGTAACCAATCAGAGGGCAAACAAGTCAGAAACTAGTGTGGGAAATGTATTGGATTTTCGATTTTCCGGAAGCAATATGACTTGAGTATTTCACATTTACACATACATATACACATGCGCATGACTATGTATGTATGTAGTATATGTTTACAGCCATTTAGATGTCTATTAAAAATTACCCATATAATATAATAAGGGGCATCAATAACCATTCTCCATGATTACGCTACATAATTACACAGTCATTTATACCACACACACATACAAACATTTATACCAATGCATGTCTACTTAGTTATATTTACATGTTCATGTACATAACCTCCCTTTTGTCTACGCTTTATTAAATGCTTAGATTATTACTACAGATATCCCACTGCGCAGCCTGTTTATCGGCTACAGCATTTTTCCAATCTAATTCTATTGTCTTGTCAAACGGGAACGCAGCGAAAAATGTCTAAACAAGCATAATCGTTATCACCTTTTTATGCAGCGAATTTAATCAATGCTTAACGAGATACTCAATGCAGGGAAAAGCGAGTTTTCAACGCTGCATACATTCTTAAATGCCCTGCAGGAAACTAGAACTACTTCCAAAAAAAAAAAATAAATTAAATTATCACAAAAGCTAATCATTACTAAATACATCTTTAATCTACCGACTACCTTATTAAGGGGGGTACGTGAGTTAGTTCCCTTACACCTTCGTTTCGCACCATCGACTGGCGAATTCGTCACTACTTCGGCCTAGAAAATAAACTATTCATTCTATTCATTTATATTCATGTTAGGATCTGTTTTGATCGGTTAGTTTATATGCCAGCTATATGCTATAGTAATTTGATCTGAACAATACGTTCGAAAATTTTTTCGTTGCCTGAGCAAATACCTTGTCTAAATTTAGTGAAGATAAACACTGTGACAAAAAAGTCCAGTCCTCGAAACACCTTTCATGAGCACTTTTTGGGATGGCTTTCACCTCCTTCAGCGAATTTTGTTTTATCGTTCGATCGACTGCAAACAGGAACAAGAAAACATCACAAGGAGCCAAATCTGGTGAATACGGTGGTTGATCAAAAGTATTAATTGCATCATTGAACCAAAGAGACCTGTTTGTGGTACTACTTTTGAAAAAAAAATTCAGCTTTATCAGGACGAGTCGTGCAAAGCACCCAAAATATCCTTGTTATCTCTCTAACACTTGCCTGACGATTTTCACCATATTGTTCACTTTTTTAATATTTTCATGAGTTGAAGAGGTCGAAGGTTGTTCAGAACGCGACATGCCTTCAACGAAATTTACCCTTGGAATTTATTTACAATTTTCGGATGCTTTTTTGTCACAATTTACTGTTAAAACAAGTAAGGAAGAGCTGATTTCGAGTATCTTCTTCTTCTTAATTAGCGTAGACACTGCTTACGCAATTATAGCCGAGTTAACAAGCGCGCGCCAGTCGTTTCTTCTTTTCGCTACGACATCCAAGGCTGATTGCTACTTTTCATTGAAGTGTTTTTTTACGTGGCGGGTCCCAGCCCCAGCGCACAACCCTATGCAGGGGAATTGTTTCGCCTTCTCACTTTAGCTCGCCTTCATACGGATGTTCTTAGACTACCCAGATGATACTTGGTCAAAGACCGGAAGTCGTGAGCTGCTTGAGTCATATATAAAAGAATCGTTTCTGGCCACTCCCAAGTGAATGACTTTCCTCACTTGCGTGAACTTCTACACATGACTCCATCCTACGATTTCGAGTACGAGTATAACAATACTAACATTTTATACTCTCTTAGTATTCAAGGTTCAAAAACGGGAAATCTTATTTCGAATTTCAATAGTATATCTGACAGGTTGAGCGATATTTTCAGTACGAAGTTCGTAATAGAAACTGAGGTCCACATAATCGGTTTCTCTCTCTTCTCGGCTCTTGAACCAGATGGAATTTAAAACTCTGTTGTGTTTTCACACTATAATGTAGGAATGTCAGGTTAATATTTCCTACTAAATTTGGTTGAAATCGGTCGACTAAGTTCAGAGATATGCGGTTTCATCTAAATATAAGCTGTGCCAGGCCCATCGATTTGTTTTGACCCCAGCTCCTATAAAGCTCTCTCGTAACATTTCGTGTATAAAATGTTTTTGTGTATTTAGTTATTAATTTAATGTACTTTTAGTAGATTTAAACAGAACCGTTATATGAGGAGTGGTTTGGGCAGATATGTACATGAAATCTTTTAGAGAGCCGGGCCTCGCAAATTTTTTCAAAATTTTAGTCCACAGGTTTCGCCAATCTCCGAACCCGTCCTCCCCTTTTTTAACAAGGCAGACATGTACAAGGTTTTGCCAATCTCTAAACTCGTCCTCTCTTTTTTACCAAGGAACATATATACCAACGGTCCCGCCCATTTTTTCAAAATTTTTAGTCCACAGGTTTCGCCCATCTGAGAACTCGTCCTCCCGCTTTTACTAAGAAACACGTATACCACAATTCGCGCCTCTCCAAACTCGTCCTCCCTTTTTTACCAAGGAGCATGTTTACCAAGTTTTATCAAGATACAACACTGCTGTTAGTTATAAGATGTCATAATCTTTCCTATATCTAGATTGGCCATGGGTCTGGTGACGGCAAAGCTCCGAACTCTATCAGCTTGGGGCAGGTACATACATTTATTTTCCTCCAGGGTATATACTAGAACCATAGGCGAAAAGGACACAAGAAATGTGAAGAATTTAGCAACAATTTAGCTGAGTCTATTGCATAATACACACTTCTATAGTATTTTATGGAATAATGTACTCATATATTTTGTTTTTGTTTTTCCGACGCCAATCAACAGCCGTGCTGTTCGTATAATCATCCATAAATCGCTGTGTAATCTCTTCCGGATGCGATTAAGACTTATAAGTGAGTGAGCGCTCCCTTCTTGCGCTCTTGTGCTGTCCATCACAGCAGTCGTGCTCTTATTAGTGAATGGCGCACATCGATAAATACGAAGCTGGTGGAGCCAAATGTGCGAAGGTTTTATGGAATTTTCAGCGCATTGTCTGACCCAACCGCTGCACACACACTCACACCCTCATGAAGTTCGCCAGATATGCTCACCAGCGCATTATCCTTGTTGCTCGGCGACGATGACGCTGACGCTGACGATGATCTCTTCAATACACCACACATTTTTGCCAATGATGTAATGATACGCATGCCATTCATGCTCAAGGATTTTGTGAAGCGCGCACTGCCACAGCTCACTCTGAAGTGTGAGGCAAATGCATTTTTGTTGCTGTTGTTGCACTTGTTGTCTGTTGTTTGGTGGCGGGAGTGCAACAGTCACTGTTGCTTGCCTCATTTGTTGCTTTTCAGCCGTGATAGCTGCTAATGTCGCCTGCCTGCCGCTGCTTTCAACGTCTGTTTTTGCGGGTGTTGCAGATGAGAATGATGGGGATGAGGAGGTTGTGACCTATCTTTGTATCGCCTTAAGTGTGTATCGCTTGTTGTCACATTTTATGTGATTATAATTTTTTAAAAAGCTAAAACGCACAAAAGATTGAAGAAAGGCACATAGGCATAGATGTCTCAGAGACAAAACGCACAGAAAAAATTGTCATAAAAAAGTATTTAGTTCAGAAGAGTGGAGAGGCATCCAAGGCGCTGCACTTTCCTTTCAATTATTTTGCAATCAAGTGAGATGCGCTCAAAGTATGCAACGTGTGACAATAGCAGCTTGGCATTTTCAACCATTTTCACATTTTCGAAATCCCATTTTATTCTTTTTTCTCGTTTTTTATATTTTTGCGCCTTTAACTGCATTGTTCGGGAGTTCATAGTTGATGCGCGCGACACTTAGTGGAACGCCTTCACAGCGCTGCTTTGTGTCCTTTCTTCGTCACAAATATCTAAGAGTGTCTTATGTGCGCTGCTCCGCAAGTAAGTAATCCTGCTTAAGAGACACAACAACGCTCATATTCTTGTCAGATTGGCGCGCACGCTTCCCTTTATCGCACGTCGAGGTCTTGGCGTTTTAATTGTGTCCTTAATTGTGGGGCGTCGCTGTGTATTTTTCATATTATAAACGCACTTTAGTCGATCCCCATTGACAGTGCGCTATTCTATTCAATATTTATATATCTATCTATACATACATATGTAATATGGTATTTGTAGGTATGTTATGACTGAGACTTCAGTACTAAATTGTTGCTAAGAACCATCGTATTGTTTCTGAGGATTTTCTCAAGTTATATCCGCCTCCTGTTCAAGTCGATTTGAGAGCTCTACGCTGAGAGTAGCCTTCCAAATGCTGATTGTCAGTTTACATGGTCTTTTGTGGTTTTCCTGACCTCTAGTTGGATGTAAGCGCAACCTGAGAGCGGTCCTGAGTAGTGTTTTAGTTAAAGATTGAGAAAGCCTTTGAATAAAGTTAAAGTATTCTAGACTACTAAAATAAGTTGACTGGAACACAATGTAGACATAGATATATAAACTCTACATACACATTCATCATTTCAATGTAAACAAAAACCAAATAGATCACAGCGTCGTCTCCTTTAAAGTTCTTTAACAATTTTTAACAACTAAAGGACTGTGTCATATTCGACACAGATTCTCAACCATTTGACCCGGACTCTATATTTTACCCGGATTCTCAAATAATTGACCTAGATTCTTAAGTATTTGACAAGATTTCTATCATATTTGATCCGGAGTTCGGATTTTCAAGGAATTTTAAATATTTGGTCCAAATTCTCAAATATTTTACCAGAACTCTAACTGGTTTGTCCCGGATTCTCAATTTTTTACACAGATTCTCAAACATTTGACTTGGATTCTGAAATATTTGACAAGGACTCTATCACATTTGATCCGGGTTCCGGATTGGACAAGATCTTTATTATATTTGGTCCAGATTCTCAAATATTTTATCAGAACTCTAACGGGTTTGCACCAGATTCTCAAATATTTGGCCTGGAGTCTAAAATATTTGATCTGGATTCCGGATTTGACAAGGACTTTATTATATTTGGTTCAGATTTTCAAATATTTTACCAGAACCCTAACAGGTTTGCACCGGATTCTCAAATATTTTACCCGGACTATAAAAGATTTGCCTCGGATTCTGAAATATTTGACCTGGAGTCTCAAATATTTGCCAAGGACTCTATCATATTTTATCAGGATTACGGATTTGACCAGATCTTTATTATAGTTGGTTCAGATTCTAAAGTATTTTACCAGAACCCTAACAGATTTCCACCGGATTTTGAAATATTTTAGCAGAACCTTAACAGATTTGTCTCGGATTCTCAAATATTTGGCCTGGAGTTACAAATATTTGCCAAGAACTCTACCATATTTGACCCGGATTACGGATTTGACAAGGAATTTATTATATTTGGTCCAGATTCTAAAATATTTCAGCGGAACCCTAACACATTTGCACCAGATTCTCAAATATTTGACCCGGACTCTATCATATTTTACCCGGTTTCTGAAACATTTGACCTGGATTCTCAAACATTTGACAAGGACTCTGTCATATTGGATCTGGATTCCGGATTTGACAAGGACTTTATTACATTTGGTCCTGATTCCCAAATATTTGACCCGGAATATGTTTTATTTGATCTGGATTCTCAAATATTTTACAAGGACTCTATCATATCCGATTCTTACTCTAAAATAATTGCATTTCATTATATTTCACTTGGATTCTAAAATATTTGTACTGAATTTGACCAAGTCTTTCTCATATTTGTCTCGTATTCTCCCATATTTCTTGAAAATTTTTACCCATACATAGCGACAGGACGGCACGTTGTAGGATTGCCTTAGTAGTCTGGCCGAAATTATAGGAACACTTTGGTATAATCAAATTCCATCAGGTTCGGTACAAAGGTATCAAAGTTTTCTATATCAGAACTTTATTTTAATCCCTCAGTTTCTATGGCCACTTTTTGCTTTAGTGGTTCGATATCGGTGGTTCAGAGAAATGACAAGTTTCTTGGGGTCCTGCTAAAAGCCTCACATTTAGGGAGAGGACGGCCTAGGGTGACTTTCATTGCTAGTTCATCAGCTTTGCAAATTTTTGCGATTCCTCTATGGCCTGGCACCCATATCAGCCTTGTCACAAAGACTCTCGTTGTTACTGAAAGCGAGGTTAGGCACTCCTCGACCAACCCCGAATGCACTGCTGCACTCCGGAGCAGTAGATATACTGCTACCTTAATGACTGCAACCTCGGCTTGGAAGACACTGCAATAGTCAGGAAGTCTGAAGTGGAGTTCAGGGTATAATTTATAGTTCTAAAAGCGCATACCCTTACCAACATAAATGATAGGCATAGAAACATATAGTATATCGCATAGTAAGAAACTCAACTGACTGTCTCACGTTAATTTCCTCAGATCGATAGTGCTGATATGCAAATGGCAATTGAATTGCCGCCAGCAGTCGTAAATTCACTAATCCAGATGCCTACAAATTGACTTAAATTAATTACCTTAATTAACGCCTCCACATAAGACTAATGTATGCGCAAAAACCAAACGGAAGACAAAATCAGGACAAAAAGCACAAACTCAAAAACTCTTTCAAAGTGTCAAAAGAGAAGAAGGATAACAGAGCATAGAAAACTAGTTGGAAGAAGGGGAGGAAGGCGGTTTTGAGGTAAGCAAGGAAAACAAAGCTAAAACATTGAAGAGCCAAAGCTTATCGGGGCGAAATCAGTAGGCACACACACACACTTTAGCCGACACCCGCAAGGCGACACGCACACATTGACACCACAACGGACACATGTGACACAAAAGAAAGCACGAAACCCGCTGCCGAAGTGGAAAGCGGACTAATGGTGAGAGAGATAATGGTGACCGAAGTCAATTTGCAAATAAGTTCTTCATTTACAGAGTTGCCTTATTGATGTTTTTGTTGTAGACTGTTTTTTTTTTCTTCGCATTCGAGTGCACAGATAGATTCAACCACTCAGCATTGCGATTACATTCACGGCGGAAATATCAAAAAGCTCAATGACAAATGACAAACACAGCGGCGGACAGACGCATGAACTGAACGGACGGGCTCAGTACACTCAAGGACATTTCAAGTGCACCACAAAGACAACAAATACAACAGTTGGAATGACAGTGATTTCGCCGCTGATTGCGTGGCGACTGCGAATCGGCAACGCTGTCGTCCTTTTATGGTCCCGTTAGCGCACTTAGCACGAGCGCGAGACAACTCCAGCACAGCGGGTGAATGCAAAGTGGCGATTCGATCAAATGGCGCACCCACACCCGCGAGCGCTGCGCCGATGTTTGATGTGTTAGTATTTCATTATTTTAATGCAATAATTTTGAGGACATTTATTGTATTTAGATTGCACAGTCCTGCCCCACAATGCGGCGTGTACTCACGCAGCTATGGCAGTATTCAGTTGCCTCTCGCTTGCGCGGGCAGACAAGTGCGCGCGGGATCAAAGCGTTGCCGCCAAGAAGCGTACAACAAAAAAGCGGTGACAGCGCTGAAAGTCACAACACTTGAAGCATGCTTCAAGGCGCTTCAAATACATACTAATATATGCAATGCTTTGTTCGGGAGACAGCGGTCGATTTTAGCCGGGAAAATGTTAGGCCGACGCCGCTAGCCCAACGGGGGGCTTAACTGCACCGCAGCTTACTTGGCATAATTTCATTTTTACTTTTTATTAGTAGTGCCAGTTGAAGATTTGATTGTGTTTGTATGTAGGTGTGTGGCGTCGACATATGCTCGCCATGAATCGATGATGCTGTCGATGAATTTGATTTGCATAAACAATTACGTTGCAGCCCAAAAATGTGCGCTTCCCATGAGCGTGCAGCTACATACATACATACATACGCATACAAACGAATAAATATTTTTCTGGCTTTTTGAGTGCGCAATAAAATTTACAAAAAAAAAGCCTTCATGTTATTATAATAAAAAACTGTCAACTGGAGTGACAGTAGTGCCCACTTGCTTTGACAAAATTTTGACATTTCCGCTCGAGTGTCACGGATCAAAGCAATAATACGTAAATTTTTGTATGAATTTTTAATTGAGCACTGCCGAAAATTTACTGTTTTGGAATATGGTATTCAACGCTTTTGAATTTTTAGTTTTATTTTTGATATTTTGAAAATAGTTGTTTGACGAATTGTGAGGTTATATTTTTTGCTTAGCGTATTTTGAGTGCTATACTCTGTTTAGAGCTGGCAAAAAAATAAAATAGAATACAAATATACCAGCTTGTTCAAGCTTTTTGAAAATAATTTGAAGTGACAGTGTTCCAATAAAGGATTGAAATTCAAACAAAGATATAAAATAGATTTGGACACGCATTTTCATGAGTATAAAACTGAAAGTTTTCGAAAAGAATTATTAAATGGAGCTTTTTCGATAATCCACTTAGATCAAAACATTTTGAGGATACACTATTAATTAGTGGAGACCGCAGACATAAAGAAATCTGAAGGCAAGAGATCGCCCTTAAATCATGCATAGATTTATTGTGTTCGAAAGAAACTTTTATGTTACCAACGGGTCATCCAAGTCGAGATATATTTTTTTCAATAGCCTTTTTTTAACAGATCACGCGTGATTCGTCTTTTTGTTCTTTATTGTTTGGCATATTATCATGGAAGGACTTACGCCTGAACAATGTTTACAAATCGTTCAACTTTTTTACGAAAATTCATGTTCTGTAAAGAATGTGTTGTACGCTCTTCGCTCAACTTATGGTCAACATAATCAGTCCACTGAACGTACTATTCGCAACATCATCACCCATCTTGGGACCCAGCATTATTATTGGATAATATTCGACCGAATAGACCATGTCCAACACGAAGTGAAGAAAATATAGCAGCCGTATCTGAGAGTGTACACGAAGACTGTTCGGCGTAGTTCGTAGCAACTCGGACTGACGTATAGAATGACTTGGCGCATTTTTTGTCGAATTCTTAAATTGAAAGCTGTATTTTATACGCTTGTGCATGAACTGAAGCCGCTCGACCTTCCCAAACGACATCGCTTTGCTCTATGGGTCCTTGAAAAGTTCCAAGACGATTCGACGTTGTCGGTTCACGATTTATTCAGCGATGAGGGTTTGAGCAAAATTGCCGCATTTGATACGTAGAGCAACCTGTAGAGATTCAATAGAAGTCATTTCATTCAGAAAAAAACAAATGTTTGGTGCGGTTTGGGGGCAGGTGGAATTTTTATTCCATATTTCTTCAAAATTGATGCCGGTGAGAACGTAACCGTCAATGGCGACCTATGAGCAGATATTTCCACGTTTTAGGCCGGTCGATTGGCCAACAAGATCGTGCGATACACAGCGTTAGACTTTTTCTGTGGGGGTATGCAAAGTATAAAGTCTATGCGGACAATACCGTATCGATTTTGGAGGACATAACTTGCCAAAGTTGCGGTAAGGTAGCTGAGAAGGAAACATCATTTTATATATTTTTCATGAAAAAATTTTAAAATGAGGAACTCAGTTGAGGATCAGTTGACCATCAGAGTATAATACATCTGGTTGTTAGAGTTTAATTGCCATTTGTTTGGTGGGATTGGTTCGGGCTTAATTAAGAAAGGCCTGACTATATATTTAGTGGGACTGGTAGAGAATCACTTACGATGAGTTGCTGCCCTGTGGCCAAACTCTTAATTCAGACCTGTATTATCACCAATTGCACGGTCTGACGGAGTTACCCAGAAGCGATCAGCATGGACCAATAGGAGAGGATTGGTTCCATCAGGACAATGTAAGGCCATACACATCGATCGTAACTGACGAGAAGTTTCAGGAGTTTGATTGGGTGGTTTTTATGCATTATACTTATAGTCCAGATCTTGAATCAAGTGCCTACTTTGAGTTCCTGCCTACTCTGAAATTATCTTCGTTAAAAGATTATCGAAAAGCAGAGAACAGAGAATATTATATTTTGAGACATTTTGTATGCGACAACAATGAACCAAAATACCATATCAGACAACAGTCGGGACGGATCTTTGAACTGATTTGAAACAAAAACACGTACTTTTCGTAAAATAAATAATAGCCTATATTAATCTTAGACGTAGTGGTTAAATTAAAAGTTTAGGATTAGATCAGGAAGAAAAAGCTTTTGACCGAATTCTGGTAGCGCAATGGTTTCATTTACTTTTCTTATAAAAGTGTGGGAAAATACCGCCAAGGTGAAAAAAGGGTACCAAAATTTAAACTTGTTCAAAAACAACTAAAATTCTTAAGCTCTATTAAGACATCTCTATATCAGTCTGAGTTTCTTCTTTCATAAACCGTTCTTGAAGTCGCTTGATAATTAGCTAAGTTATAGACTATAAGTACAAAAAATCGGGTTTCTAAGCTTATGTTGAGATTTTGAGTGTGTTTGGCGATTTTCCAAATTGTATTCTCGTTCTACGACGACGACGAAAACACTCCAGCTCTGAAAGTATTCGGCACAGTACCCGCCAGGGCAATCAAAGGAAGAGGAAGACCTCCACTCCGTCGGAAGGACCAAGTGGAGAAGGATCTGGCTTCGCTTCGAATGTCCAATTGGCGCCACGTAGCGAAAAGAAGAAACGACTGGCGCACTGTTGTTAACTCGGCTATAATCGCGTAAAAGGCGTCTACGCCAATAAAGAAGAAGAATATTATCATTCCACTCGACAAGACTTACAAAAAAAATTACATAACTTCACAGATATTTCGACTTCATTATTTTTTGTAGCACTGTGTAATCCACAGAAGACCGCTTCCTTGCTATTTTTACGTCATCTTTTCTAATCTTAACTAATTTTGACCAAACTTTAACGATATTAATGAAAACTGCTAGCTGGGGACGCCATTTTGTGGCTTCTTGTAAAAATGCGCTAAAAATTTCTATGTGGTTAATACGAGCAGATATGCAAATTGGTGTGCCTCTCAGCCCACGGGGCACTGTTGGTTTTGTGTGTTCCTTTTTTATGCACTTGAAGTGACACATCAGCCATCCGCTGACAGCTGGTTACCGCCTACATGCTCACGGCATACACGAACTCGTTCCGAGTCAACCGTCTTTTTGACATCAAAGCGAAATGCAAATAAATGTGTTGCCATCGAGTGCCACGTTTACATGGTTAGACCCTCGGACTCCTACACTCATTAATCATATTTCTGCGCTGTGTTGGTGTAGCCTGCAAACACAAATTGTGCATTCATTTGTTCCACTCTGGCGAGCCAACGAGTGCAACAGCCAGCAGCCAGCGAACGTGTGCTTCTTCAGAAGCTGCCTCTAATTAAGTAAACACTGAAGATGTTCCCCAACTTGCCCTAGCCAAGATGCACTGCACTCTTTCTCTCGGTATATACTCCATATTATATGCGTGTATGGTATACAAATGTTTGCATGTAAGTATGTGGGGACACACCTGGGTTGGTTGCGCTTTGGCGCTGTTTTGCATAATGACCGTCGTTTTATTTATCAGCCATTGTGTGCCCATTGAGTGCCAGCGTGTAAGTGTGTGTGGGTGTGTCGATGTGTTTTCAGCCTTATGAAATGCAAAATTAATTGTTCTCATTTATGCGCATTTGAATTTGCATTTTTTAGTTGCACTCAAAGGCAAAAACACACGACAGTCTTTCGCATGCACTTTTATTTCGCAGTTAAATAGGAAAATGGTGGCCCAAATGACTGATGTGGAACATATAGTATAAGTACTATATAAATGAAAGGGTTTTTCGGTTGGGACTGGCCGCTGTTAATTGCCAATATACAATATAGTGTCAATGCAATTTAACAGGATTTAAGAATCATGAAATGTTTTAAAAGGACTACCCATTAGATGGATTAACCATAGATCCAAATGAAACTGAGCAAGACTCTATGCTTCAACCGGTAGAACGGGTGAATTACTTGGGGCTTATCCTTGATAGGAAGCTCTCATGATAGCCAAACACCGAAGGGAGAGTGAGGAAGACATCTGCCTCCTTATACTGTTGTAGAGAAGCAATTAGGAAGAGTTGGGGCTTCTCACCAAAAGTGGTGCTCTTCTGCATGAAACCATTCTCGAACCAACAATGTTTTATGGGCTCGTTGTCTAGTAGAGGCCGCTTGGAAAAATCAGCTAAGAAGCTGGAGCGTGTTCAAAAAGCGGCCCTCATCGGCATCTGTGTTGAACTCACAGGCCTGCGGGAGAATTATGGGCGGGAGAAAGACGTTGCAGAAGGGTGTAGTGAGTTTTTTCGCGGATGGATCGAAGTTAAGAGGGAGAACAGGTGATTGAATCTTCTTTCGGGAGCTCTACATAAACTCACTCCGTCAGTCGAGTGAGTATGCTCGTAGTTGCTTTGAGCTCGCTGACTGTGCGCTTAAAACTAGTCAAGGCGTGAATGAACTGATTGGTAATATTTTCAAGCTTCTTCGACATTAGCCTCGTATGGGTGCCTGGTCACAGCGGAGTCGCTAGAAACTATAAATCTGTTGAGCTGTCTGGGGAGTGCACACTTTTCTCAATTTCAACCGATCAGAGTCGAGTCGGTTATCCGATATCTGCTTTTGTAGCATTGGACTTTTGGATGTCCACCTGAGCAAGCGCTAGTCAACAGCCAAAACTTGTGCAACTGCGAGTTCCATCTAGTCCCGAGTGAACCGCACGAAGTCATACGAACTACTAACTCTTAGTAAAGTCAATCTTTTCACAATTATGGGAGTTTTAAATGTCTGAACACTGTACAATAGCTTTACACGCAGTGCGGCTAAATATTCTGTAGGACGCTCTTTGCTGCTTGGAAAAAGGAAAGGTGGAATCATCTGTCACTAACTTCTCTATTGTTCAGTTTTTGCCAAACTGAGTTTGAAAAGTCTCGGTAGACACACCATTATCGAACCTAGCGAAAATATTGGGATTGATATCAACCGCCTTAATAAATTTGGTGTAAGCTCAAAACGATTCGCAAATCTATGAGGCTACGCACTTAGGGAGTTTGTGGGTAACACAAAGGTTGAAGCTCTGTCCAAAGGATCTACCACCCAAAAAGAATATATTTAAAAAAAAATAGCGTCGGGGTTTCAATGAATTTGAGTCTTCTTATGAAGATTTAGCAGCTGTCGCAAGGCATCTGTATTTATCTGTTCATATCAAGGCAGCAAATAAGAGGAAGATATTAATGGCTTTAGCAAGAATATAGAATAAATTTGATTTTTGTTAGCCGGACTTTGTTAAAGTTGGCCTGGGAGACATTTAGATCCAGTATTGTACAAGTAAAAAGGACATTAGACGAAACAATGTGCATGAATAAGTTAAAACATAGTTTGTGTTCCGATGTAATTTACCTACTCTAATTGAAACACCTTTTACTTTACTTTTAGATTTATAAATATACACTTAAAAGGCATATGTATGTGAATCACACAAAGTCCAAGAAACATTTCTCACATAAATGTTTGGAAATGTACATAGGCATATGCCATTGTATGTTTGTTAACAAAAGATGGCCAAGTGGCAAGTTTTGGTTTCAGTCAAAACGCGGAGAAAGAAGATTTCAAAGAATGGAAAAGACGACAGCCAACATTCATGTATGTATAGAGTGGGCTCTAGTTCTTGGCTTAAAAATGCATGCATTCTTTGCGAGAATGCATTTGCTACAAATATATTTATAGTATATACGGAGGTGTACATATGTAATTGTATATATTAATGTCGAATTAAGCGACTGCCAATGAAAGCATAATTTTCAGACAGCCTTGTCTGAAGTGTACAAATGCAAAATTAAGTAGACACTTCAAATATTAATATTTTTCTTAAATAAAACATATATCTTTAGATAATGACAGTATGAAAGGGTGTTCTATGCGAGTCTTCATAATTTTGTAAGCCGAGCTCATCTAGTAACAGCCCTGAAAGAATTTAAAATCTCATTACTCCTATTATTCGAATCTCCATATTTTGGTATATGAAAAGCTTTTTCTCGGGAAACACAAATTTTTGGAGCAAAAAGTATCGAAATCTAAACAAGTTTATATTGCCTATACTAAGTTTTTTAGTAAGTATTATAACGGGTGGGCCATCTAACGTTTTGAATTTGAATTATCTATATTTCGAAATTGGAAACGTCAAATACAATTCGGAAAGTGACAGATATTCAGTAAAAAGTCTAAAATTTACGAAATGGGTCGCTATTCACTAGAAGAAAACTGGGAAATATTGAAAAAAAAACCGAGGATGGCCAATTTTACCGAAAAATCATCTTTTCGGACGAGGCTCATTTCCACCTGGACGGTTACGTTAACAAACAGAATTGTCGCGTTTGGGGCACAGGACGGCGCTACGTGCCATACAGCAAACGCTACACTCAATCTTTTACGCCCTATCTTCGAAAATCGCATAATCAACAAAAGAGGTGATGTGAATTGGCCTCCCAGAAGCTGCAATTCAACTCCGTTGGACTGCTTTCTGTAGGGAGTTGTTAAAGGTAAATGTTACGCCAACCATCCAGAAACAATTCAAGATCTAAAGTACGAGATTTCAGCTGCTGTAGCTGCCATAAGACCTGAAACCATCGAGAAGGTACTCCAAAATTGGGTGGATCGGATAAGCTACTGTAAACTCAGCCATGGTGGTCATTTGTCCGAAATTGTTTTCCACAAATAAATTTCAGAAAACAACCTTTTAAATAAATGTTAGACCTTTTATCTATCAAGCCGTTTTATTTCATTGACTTTTTAAATTTAAAATTTTATATGGTTCACCCATACGATTAACAGTCAGGGATCTTACAGCCACCGTTAAAATATCGAAAGGATTAGTGAAAACCATTTGGAACCTAAGAAAAGTAAAAGCACGATTGGTTCCAAAATCACAAAATTTTTCGGAAAACAGGGTCGCGTTAACGTCTATGAAACAATGCATTACGACCACCTGGAGGTCATGAAATGTACTATTACTGGCGTTGAGTCTTGGATCTACGCTTACGATCCCGAAACAGACGATCAATCGGCCGAATATCGTGGCAAAGTTGAGCCTAAGCCGAAAAAAAAGTCAAAGAAGGTCAAAAATCAATGATATGTTTTCAGTTTTATTCGATTATTGAGGTATGATGCACTCCAAATTCTTTTCGACCGACTAATCTTTCAACAAGGAATACTATTTGAGTGTTATGCGTCGTTTGCGCAAAACTATTCGTAAAGGAGGCCGACAACTCTTGGTTCTTATTATTAACGGAAACTGATGTTCTTTGAGTTTCATTAAGGTACCCCACATGTGTTACCATAAACAATACTGTATATAAGAAGTAAAGTGAATGAGATGTTAGAAAATCCTGAAATTAGTTAAATGATTTCATCCGATTTTATCCACTTGAGATACAAAGATGCTAGAAGAGAGGATGTTGAAGAAAAACAACTGACATATAGGCCGATATATGGCGTATTAAGCCAGTCGGAAGTTGGAAAATCTTTCTATTAGGTATATGGGGGGACTAAAGGAAATATTCGCCTGTTATGTAACAGGCATCCAAAAGCTTTCGTATCATTTCAATGAGTAGTCGTCACTCAAAATTATCCCATTTTAAATTTTAGTATTTTGAAATAAAAAAAAAAAACGAGTGTAATAGTTAACTTCGGCTGTATCGATGCTACAATAACCTCCATAGGTGTATTTTTTTAACAATTGTACGTATAACTAAAGCTGACAATGTATCGAACAATGATTTGTGTCCAACGGAAAAAATGTTTTCATACTAAAACACGAATTTGATTGGTTAGTTCGTTTGACAGCTGTATGTATAGTAATCTGGTGAGAAAATTTTTGTTTAAACGAAAATTTCCGTTATTTTTTAAACACACTTCGTATATATTTTAAATGGTCTCTAAGGTTTTCTTCAGGGCGCTACAAACTTTGGAGAGAACTTAATATACGCTATTCAGGGTATAAAAATCAATAAAAAGGACATATAGGTCAGAGGGGATCGTCTCAGTGTGACCCTTCGAAAAATCACTGATTTTTGCGATTTTTATTTTTAATGTTGAAATTGACTAATCAATCCAAAGGATTTTTTATGATTTCCATAATCGCGGACGCAAATTTTTCTAAAAATTAAATTTCAAGCAGATTATTAATCTGTAGGAAAGTTTCTATCGTGCTTTGTACGGGTGTTTTTTTTTTTGTTGAAATTTGACAAAATGGTGGCGGTTCTTTTTTCGACCGTTTTTCGTAGAAAAAAATACGAAGGCTTCAAAAAAAGGTTCCACAGCGCGATACAGAATGTCGTTAAAAATGTTCTCTCCAAACTGGATATCTTCAGAACTTTTCCTTTGAGAGTGGAAACCGTTTTAAAATACACCTTTCTGAGAAAAACGCGTAAAGGAGTCGCTATGTTCCCCATTCAGTTCCCTTTCTACAGCAAACGCTGTAGCGACCGTAAAATTTGAGAATGTTTATTACAGTGATCGATAATGTAACAAAAAAATCAATTTTTCGAAAATTTCACACTGACACGATCCCTTAATGAAATTATTCTCTCGATGGCAATTATTATAAATAATCATAAATCAGACTTTAACAAAATAGTAATATATATTTTTGGTGATTAAGCGAGCTAGTTGCCTGTCAAAATAGGACGTTATAGAATAATTAATTTCCTAAGTGTCTAATGAAATCCCACCACGAATTATTTAGACTCTTTACTTAATGAAACTTATAACTGAGTATCGTTGAAGCATTTTTAATAAACATTATGAAAACATAGCCCTACTTGCTCTGCCACAGAACAGTGGATTTAAGAAATTGTGTCTGTCGCTATACCAGTGTGACACTTTCAAAAAAATATTTTTTTTTTTTTACTTTTTCGATAGTTTATATTTTAAAAATATCCTTTTAAATCGGCAAGGTTTTGAGTAGTTGTTGAATGGCAGCGTTCTAAAGAGCGACCGCTTGCAGGTATTAACATATATAACTGAAACTTTAAACGCATTTTTCTTGAAACGACATTTTTTATCATAACTCAACCAGAAATTGACCGATCATTTTCATACATTTTAAAACTGTGTAGTGTTACATAGGTTGCTATATATATTTCTGGACTAGGCAACACTAAGTGTTGCCAGGTGCAATCTGACATTCCCATTGGAAAGTTTGACAGTTTTTAGCATAACATCACTCAGAACGTTTTGTCATTTAATCATGAATTGTTTTATTCACAGGGAATTAAAAAATTCATCTCGGCCAAAAAATGGAATTAACTCGTGAACATTTTCGGGCGATCATTTTTCACAACTTTCGACGTAGATTATCACGACAAGAGTGCATCGATGAACTAAAATCTTTGTATGGCTATGAAGCACCATCCTATAGCACTGTGAAAAACTGTTACAACGAATTCAATCGTAGCCGACGCTCGCTCAAAGACGAATTCCGTGAAGGTCGTCCAAAAACAGCCGTTGTGCCAGAAAACATCGATGCCGTACGTGAACTGATAATGCAAGACCGTCATGTAACATACCTTCAGATAGAGGCATGCCTATGCATTTCTCTCACCAGCATACATTCGATATTGCATGAACACCTGGCCGTAAAAAAGGTTTGTTCTCGTTGCATCCCGCACAGTCTGACAATCGCTCAAAAAAAAGCTCGTGTGGATTGGTGTAGAGAAATGCTTAAAAAATACGATCACGGTGCTTCGAAAGACGTTTATAAGATCGTCGCTGGTGACGAATCATGGATCTATGCGTATGAGCCCGAAACAAAACAGCAATCGACCGTGTGGGTCTTCCAAGACGAGCCAAATCCAATGAAAAAAATAAAAAGTTTTCGTTGATAAATATGCCTATTTTCATTATTAGGCCAGAAATATATATAGCAGCCCTTGCAATACATTTTCTATATAATAACCTACGATCTTTTTGATTAGTAGAAAATTGTCAATTTGGCATTAAAAAAATTCCCATTTTTTACCTAAAAAACTATATTTTTTTCTGAAATCGTATGTCATTATATAGGAAATACCTTCAACTTTAATAACCTTTTTGAATTTTTCTGCTCCAGCTACTCGTTCGGCCGGAATCATGTCAGCAGTTGGGGCACTTTTATTTTTGGTACCCTTGACGACAGCACATAATTCCGTTATTTTTCAACATTTTTGTACAAAAAAACTTAAAATCTAGCTGAAAATATAATTTATTATGACCAACGAAATTCGAAGCATTCGATCTAGTACTTTCAACAAAAAAAAAATCACCAAAAGCGTCTAATTTTCCATGGGTTACACTAGCATAGCCCCTTAAAAACCCTACACGAAGAGAAGTAGTAAACAAAATCAGCAATTTATATGTATTTTATATATATTTTATTTTTTTAATTTTTATTTTTATATTTTCAATTCAAACACATTCAATTCACCATACTATTTCGCTTAAATATACATATTTCGATATGTATATTGACTAAAAATCGAATCGATAATGCCTGTAATGCTATATAATATTTAATCTCTTGCAAACAGATTTTTATTTATTATTTACTTAATGTTATATATCTCAATTATGTATAACTAGAACATAAATTACAATTTTACTAATACTACTACACCTAAAATTGAACTGTTTGTGGGCGCAAAAGGTTGTGTATGTGGAATTTCCCATTGAAATGCTTAGAACTAAACACATACATACAATTGTACATATGTATATATGTATTACACACACATACATATATACAAAGAAACCACTAACTGTATATATTTTCAGCCATTTTATTAAAGAACATTTATGGCGCAACATACATATTTACAAGAAGACTCTTATTTACAAGTTGGGTATATCACATATAGCCGCTTTTATTTACAACGTGAATACCCCATAAGCTATATTTTCATTCTAAATAAGTTGAGAATGCGCACATATCTCTTTTCGCGAAACTATGCTCACAAAAAAATCACGTTAAATCACTGGAGAGCTGCGCGGCAAGGTGCTGGAGGGTGCAATGTAAGAGAAATTGTACCGTTAAAGCTGAGGAAATATTTCGAATATTTAATGTTTTACAACGCTTCACGAATTTATAACGCTTATTGCACACTTTTGACTAATCGGTGATCACTTTTGGTAAATAGCGGCCGCTTGCCGCAGCCATGAAACCATTTTGTTGAAACCAGCAGTTGGGAGGCACGCCAACACCTTAAAGTAGACCATTTAGCGCCTCGACGGCACTGCCCAATGTCGTGCGATGCGCCGCGAATTGCTCAGTCAGCTGATCCACAGCTGGGAGACTAAGTAGCTGCGTTGGCGGCTCATCTTCATCCACAGCGTCCACCAGAAGTTCATCATCCAAATCGAGTTCAGTGGGTGTTGAAGTCGCTGCTGTGATCAAGTTCGAGCTGGCTGTTGATGACGCTGTCGCCGACGCTGTTGCTGTTGCCGTCGCCGCCGCAGCGGCCGCCACGAACTGCAGTCAGTCGATGAGTATGCTCTTCGAGGAGGCGGTCAGTGTGCTGGCGGCATGCTGCGTTGTCGTTGTGGCCAAACTGTCCGCATAGTAGCGCTGTCAAAATACTTTCGCTATGAAGGGCACCTGATCCATGGCGGAGACGGCAGCAGCCGCCGACAGACGCTGATGATGATGATGCATCGGACTTTGGTTGTGGTTGTGGTTGTGCTGGTGATGATGTTGGCTGTGCTGATGCGCCTGCTGTTGTTGTTGGTGTTGGTGAGCCGATAACATTTGTGCGGCACTGCTGGAGGCGCTCGTGGAAGCAGCGCTGGCTAGTTGAATGAATGCGGAGCTGCTGGAGTATTCGGCGGTTGCACGAAAGCTACTGTTGCTGGCCATCTGAGGCAAAAGGTGATGCGGCGCATAGGCGCTGGCCGCCGTTGTTGCATTCACAGCTGCTGACTGGTGCGCGTTGGTTAGCGTTTGGTACTGCGGCGTGTGCCAAGCGGGGTTGCTGCTGTCACCGCCACCACCGCTGGAGAGCGGTGGAGTAGTGACATTGATGGGCGGCGATAAACTGCCAGCAGAGGAGTCGGGCGTCAGTTGGCTGCCGTGTGGTAAGTGCGCGTGGTAGCCGAGATGCGCTTCGCGGCGCGTATATTCACGACGCGTATACTCGCGTCGTCGTTCATACGATGGCGGCGAGTCATCGTCGAGCAGATCGCTGCCGCCCAATTCGTGCAACTTGCGCATGTGTTTTTTCAAGTCGAAGTTCCGACAGAAACCCTTGGCGCACACCTTGCACGTGTACGGTTTTTTGTCGTTGTGTGTGTGCATGTGAAAGGTGAGGTTGTAGATTTGGTGGAAAGCCTTGTTGCAGATATTGCATTTGTACGCTTTTTCGCCGCTATGCGTAAGCTTGTGATTCTTGTAGTTGCCTTTCTGGTGGAAACCCTTGCCACAATATTCGCACACGAATGGCTTGTAACCGGCGTGTATGCGTGTGTGCGTGTTCAGCGTAGAGGAGCGATTGAAGGCCTTGCCACAGGTCTGACACTTGTGCGGCTTCTCGGAGGTGTGTATGATTTTGTGGCGACAAAGCGTTGAAGCCTGACGAAAACCTTTACCGCAAACCTTGCAAACAAATGGACGCGCGCCAGTATGCACCGGCATGTGACGCGTAAGATTGTAGTGCGCGTTGAAGACCTTGCCGCATTCCAGGCATGAGAATGTCTTCTGCTTACCCGATGTAGAGCCGGGACTGTCATCCATTGAGTTCGGTGACGGCGAACGTAGATGGCGTGAGGCGGGTGACGAAGCGCGCGATGAGTTGTGCTCATGCATTGACGTAGCGGATTGCGCGGCGGCGGTTGCAGCGGCAGCGCTCGCGTTATGCTTGCGTTTCATGCTGTGGTAGGCGCCAGCAGCGCCGTCGCGCATTTTATGCTGTTGCTGTTTTTCCAACGTCTGCTGCAGCTGCGGGTGTGCGCTGGCAAGCGCCTGATGGTGTGCATGATGCGCCTGTGCCTGCGCGGCAGCTGCGGCTGCTGCAGCGGCGGCTAAATGATGTCCAGAAGCGCTGAGATTGCGTCGCAGTGATTGCGTGTGGAAATTGTTAAGCGACGCGGTAAAACTACTCAAATGCGCGGCAGCGCCGGGATTACCAAGTAGAGACTGTTGCTGCGCGGCAGTGAGTGCTGCATATTGCGCGGCAGCGGCGGCGCACATCAACTGATTGGGCGCATAATATAGCAGCGGATATTGTGACATTAATTCCTGATGGCGTGTATTAACGAATTGTTGCACAGCAGCAACATTGTTCACAGTGTTGGCGGCAACGGCCGCAGCAGCAGCCGCGGCGTTGGTGGCGGAAGATGGCACATACTTTTTGAAAGCGGAATCATAGTTCTCAGCGTTTACGCATTGCTGGCTGTTAGCGCTTGATAATTGCAATTCGGCGCGCTCTGACTCACACTCATCGCTGGCGACCTCAATGGGACTGCACGAGCGTTCGGAATCTTCGGGCGCATTGATACTTTCGCAGCTGGCGCGTTGATCGGGCTCCATAATTTTCGCAATGGAAAATTTGAGCGGACAAGCGCGTGCATTAGGCAGATTCGTGCTGGTGTTTGTTGTATTCGTTGTATTGTTGCTGCTGACAGGCGTTGCGGCGCGTTGTTGCTCGGCGCCTTGCTCTTTATCGGCGGCGCTGCTGTCACTGAGGTGAGCATTTGCTTGCTGTCCGGCGGCCGTTTCCATGGTGGGACTCTTCGATGGCGGCATCACTGCAATAACGCCCGATGGACTACACGGTTGCATGCCACGCGGACTCTGTAAGAAGAGAAAGAGCGAAGAAAAGGCTTTAGTTTATGTGTGCTTGGGCGCAACGGGTTAGCAATTAATAAAGGCATACGTTAATACTAAAGCGCGCGTTAGCTGCGCTCAAACAATAAAATCAATTTGGTGGAAAACATTTTAAATTTAATTTTTATTATACGCAAGATTTTTTTATTGCATATGTGTGTCTTTCGCTTTTTTTCCTCATATTTGCGGCTTGGTTGGCGGCGCGCCGCTGTGCTGCCGCCGTGACTGTTGCCTCAATATAAGTGCACTCAAGCATGACAAATTAGATGCAAAACAAGCGCGGCAGCATATGCCACGCCCCCTATAAAAATTTTAGCTTAAGAATATATTGTTGTTGTTATTGCGCTGCGCGCTGTGTGCTTTTCCTTTCAGTTTGTGCAACGCTTAACCACAGCATCATTTACGTTTGCAATTTTCCCGCCGGCAGGATATCAAAACTACACCGCTAGGGGTCTCTGCGCGTCGCGCACGTTTTCAGCGCATTTTCGTAATAAATATTTGAACAAAAATGCTTGAAACAAACAAAGTCAAGCACATTTGCATACAACAGCAGTCAAACAAAAACAACACGAATTCACTTTCGCACTTCGCCGCCCATCAATCGCTGTCGAACCCTTTTAGCGCGATTGCCCAGCTTGGCTATTGATGTCCGCTGTATGTACTGTTATGGTTCGCTATACACTGGCGCTGAGCTTTGTTTTAATTGTACGCTTGCGCTTGACGCTTGAGTGCATCCTGACAATCAATCCTGGCGATTGATTTGACGCGCTCCGCGCTGCTGCCACAAATCAAAGCAAAGTTAGATTTAAACAAAATCGTATTTGGTTTACAAAGCTTTTGCTTTTGATTTACATACAATATTGTTGTTGTTATTTGTTGTAAATGAACTTATTTACGCTACTCGCTTATTGGCAGCAGATCTCAATGACTCCGGAGCATATGCCTTGAGCGCACTGGGACGCATTATGAGTTGTTTTCCAGCGCTTAGTTTTGATCTAAGTTTCCAAAAAGGTATCCTACGTATACTATGTGTTGGTTCAATTCTTTTATAACGGTACTTTTTTACATACATTCTAAAAATTATATAATTTATTACTAATTTTGGAAAAGTCAAGGTATAAATATGCAGATAACGCCATACAAACGATGCCGACAAAATTTGCTCCTTCAAGCTCTGGAACTTGCTATACTCAATTTTTGAGGAGTAAAATCGGAACTAAACTGTGCTAGAGGTTGGCATGGAGCCAAATATCTTGAAATGACTCATATAATTTTCAAAATTGAGTTGTGTGACCGAATTCACTCCAAAAAAGAGAACTATTTGAACTACCCAACTACTTTAAGGGGTTACATGAGTATACTGGGTTCAAAAAATCGATTTTTTATAGTCTTATTAAATTTTAAAACATCTGTAGAGTATTGTTTAAAATTTTCAAATTCGTCCGAGTAATAGTTTCGGAGATATAGACTTGGGAACTCGTGCGCTTGAGGCTAGCCGGACTAAGTACGCCGTCCTAAAACGCCTTTTCCTCGAAACTGTGTTTTTGAAGTCGGTTGTCAAGATTTTTCGAGAACTACTCAACTGATCTTCATTTGTTTAGATAAAATTCTTAAAGACTTGGACAAAGGTTTCTTTTCGATCATAACTATTTGAAAAAAAATGTCTCAGAATTTTAATTTTTTTGTAAAAATGTCTGCCAAAAATACAATTTTCAGTTTTTTTTTCTCGTCCATGTTTTATGCTAAGGTTTAATCCAAAACACGTCTTTTTTCACTTTAGATGATGCTGTTAGGAGTTAAATTGCCAATGCCGGCGCATCTTTTTTCGAAGGTTCAAGGAAACGACGTCGCAATGGCCGAGTTTAAAATATTTTTTTAAAAAATTTCAGAATTTATTTGTTAATAGTATATGTTTGTAACAATAAAAAATTCAAGTGAAATATTTCATTTTTATATGAAAAAAAATTGAAAAAAAAGGCCCGAGAAAACCCATGTAACCCCTTAAGGATCAAAATCGTCTGTCACTTTCAGTAAACTTTTGTTTGAAAAACATTTTCTTAAAATATTTAAAATATATAAAATTAAAATTTTATAAAAAAAATCAAAAATGTTATTGTTGTAATCCCTATTACCATTCAAGCCACCACTTTCGCCTTGCTTTCTTTACTCTTTCTCAGGCTTGTGCTGTTTGCCCCAAAGACACTCGCGCCAAATCAATGAAAGCTGCTAACGCACAAGCATTTTGTATGCATATTATTATTATATATTTAATATGTTTATTTCTTTTATGCCTTCAATGGCCGCACTTTATTTGAATGCCCGCCCTGCCGCCTGGTTGCAATCTTCACACTTCACTGCAAGTGTTGAAGTTCACTTCCTTCTTTTTCGCTTGACTTGAGTCGCCAAATTTTGTTGTTGCGCATTGAAAACTTTGCTGAAGAGCCGCCGCACAGCACATACAACCAGCCTTTATATGTATGTGCGTCTGTATGTATGTGGCATGGCCGTCAATTGTAATGTGCAACATCCGTTTGCGGCTGCTGTGGCTTACAGTTGACTTAACAAGCTTTACTTCCTACTAGCAATATGCTTGAAGTTTAAGCACATACTAAGTAGGCATATATGGTACATACACGTACATATGTTTATGTGTATTGGTGTGCTTGTGTGCGCCACCATCTTTGGCATCTAGGCTCGTTTTAATTAACTCGATTTCTCACTTGAGTGGGTCAATTTCTTTCAGCAATTCAACGCAAGTTAGGCAGCGCACACGCACATACACACATGTTATATAACTGTAACACACAAACGAGTGCATGCATGTTCTATTGCGTCGCTTATACTATGTGTTAATATTTATACGCCTTTAACACCATTTTAAATTGATTAATTGTCTAAATTGGCAGGCGCTGAAAATTGGTACTCAAAGTAATTTATGATTTTCATAAATTTCGAAAACTTAACCGTTATGCTGCCATGTATGCGCATACACAACTAGGTATGTATGTACATATGTAAATTTATTGGCTGTAAATTGCTTGCGTAGAAAATTAAGGCAATTTAGTTATTGTGCAACTATTTCGGTACTCATTCAAATAAATTCACTTATATACCAGATTTTTTTGGAAATTATCATAAATAAAAATTTAAAAAATCTAAATATCAATAAGCTTGATATCAAAAAAAATCATATAGAAATAAAAATTTTACTAACAAACGAAAATAAATGAATTAAAAAAAAACGTTAACATTAAGGAGTTACATGGCTTTACGGGTAAAAAAAAAAAAATCGAGCTTTTTTATTCTCTTTTTAAATTCCGCAACACCTTTAGAATATTGTCCTAAACTTTCAAATTGATCCGATTACTAGTTTCTGAGATACAGCCTTGAGGACTTGTGCGCTAGAGGCCAGCTAGGCTAGGTGCGCCGTCTCTAAACGCCGTTTTCTTGAAACTGTGTTTTTGAAGTCGGTTGGCAAGATTTCTCGAGAACTACTCAACGAATCTTCATACATTTTATATAGACTTTGAGATACAATTCTTAAATACTTGGACGAAGGAAAAAAATGTCGCAAAATTTCCACTAGAATTTTCATTTTTCGTTTGTAAAAATATTTGCCAAAAATTAAATTTTTAGTTTTTGTTCCTTCGTTCAAGTTCTAAGTTAAGGTTTTAACATAAATACATTTTTTTTTTACTTTAGATGGTCTTGCAAAGAGTTATCTTGCCAACGAGGGTGTAATTTTTTTCGGAGGGGTCAGCGGAAATGGCGTCGCAATGGCTGAGTTTAAAATATTTTTTCCAAACATTTCAGAATTTCTTTGCTAATAGTGTATGTTTGTAACAATAAAAAATGCTAATAAAATATTTTATTTTTTATATGAGAAAAAATTGTCGAAAAAAGGTTGTTTTTACCCATGTAACCCCTTAATACACCCTGTTGAGGGTATGAAAACATAGTAATTTTTTTTCACTGGTCGATTAATCGAACAAAAACAATTTGCTAGTTAAAAGTACCGTTAGAATTAAAGATTCTATCTAGCTTTTTAGCTATTTTCCTAAAACTAATTAAGATGAAATTGTATGGGTAGACTCAAACGCCATATTGATGTCTCATTGTATTATTTTGGTGTATCTATATTGTATCAAATAAATTTTCAATATTTTTATAACACGTTTTTTCTGATTAGAAAAAGTACTAAGCTACTCATCAGTTCAAATTAATTACTAAAAAATATTTTTCTTCACAGTGATTTCATTGAAAAAATGCAGAAAACAATTGCTTAACGTATTTATAAAAAAATAGCTAAAAAATTTAAAATAAAATAAAGTGAATCAGAAATAACGCAAAATATCCAACAAATTTTAAAGTATGCACTCACACCGTCGGAAAATGTTTATCTCAAAAGAAAAAGGAGATATGTGACCTGGTCTACGAAAAGGGGGCTTAGGTGTCAAAAAAAAATAAAATAAAATAAAAATAAAAAATAAAATAAAATAAAATAAAATAAAATAAAATAAAATAAAGTAAAATAAAATAAAATAAAATAAAAATAAAAATAAAAATAAAAAAATAAAATAAAATAAAAATAAAAATAAAAAAAAATCGATTTTTTGACATCTTTTCGTAGACCAGGTCACATATATTGAACGATATTATATTGATAACCTACAAATAAGTTTTGATTGTTCCGACGGCAGTCAATGACCAACTATTATGATGTAACCTCTTAAAAGATAACTAAGAACTAATTAAGAATGATTAAATAGAAAAAGTTCTAAAATATCGCCTAAAAAATATTAGACAAAATTTTTAAGGAAATCTATTGATATCTTGTATAAACCTACTGAAAATACAGTATATTGCGGCAGGACAACATAAAATTTCAAATAGTTTTTTTTATAACTAGCAACTAGTAGGAGGAAGCGAAGTGCGGTCCTTTAATTCGCTAAACCTAACCTACTCCCGTCTCATGTCTCTTCCACGGGACCACTGGACAAAGTATTATTTCATGGCAGGGAAATAGATATCTGAAAGGATTTGTGGAAATTTTCTTCTATGCTTTTGCTCAACATAAAATTTAAAAAAATATATAATACCAAGTTAAAAATCTGATGATTGTTAAGGGTTCGAAATGAGTTGTTGAGTTTGCAGGCCACATTCCGGAAAAAATAAAAATTTCATGAAACAGCTGAGAAAACACTATTATTTCAACAATAAGCTTGCTCGTTTCTATCGTCGGTATAATTTTACTTTCTGTTAGTGTTTATTTCGGATATTTTACTATATATTCACTTTAAAATCTGACAACTTGAATATAAAACAACTGAGACCAGTTTTTTCGGAATAAAAATAATCTTAGAAAATTGCGCCGAAAGACAACTAAACTGATTAGATGGTTACTAGTTGGCACTAAAATCACTGTTAGCCAACTTACATTAAAAAAAATCGCATACTAAAACTACGAGTTTATTTATGACATGGGATATGTTCACGCAATATTCAACTGCCACCGAAGGCAATAGGAAGACACAGCACACATTACTGACATATAGTAAGAACGACTACCAAAAATCAATAGCAGCGAAGATTTCGAAGATTTTCAAATGCATTTATTAATATATATACTACTGTGGGCAAAAAAGGAAGTTTTTTTAATTCAAATTGGACGTAATATTTTTTATCTAGCTACTCCGGAATTGACTTTAGCAACTGTTTTAAGGATTGGAAAAATAAGTTGTATCAATATTGTGTTTGAAGGAGACGACTTAGATTTTGAAGAAAAAAAAAAAGAAATTTAAAATCTTGCTATTTAAAGTCTTACGACTTTTTGCCCATAGTAGTATTTATAGTTTTTCTAAAATTTTAATCCACAAAATATGTATTAACATTTTCTAACATTTCCAAAATTTATTTGAAAGTAAACTAAATTTTTACAAAAATTTTTACAAAAAAAGAATTAAAGAAAATACGTACAAAATAAACCATATTTAGCGGCTGCCTTGTTGTAATTGCTGCTTGTTGTTGCCAAACACTTCAAACTTGTTGCAAAATTGTTCAGAATAAGTTTGTTCTTTATTAAATACTAATTCAAACTTCTTTGAAATTTCAGTTTTTTTTTTTTTCAAATTAAAGCTTTGTGGCGCTCTAACACTTTTTCGCTGTGTAAATGAACTTGCTTTGCACTAAAAACACTTTAAGTCTCTTTTGTAATATTTTTCTTTTCAACAAAAAACACGCAAATAATTTTTCAGTGTCTTTTTATGCGCTTTCAAGACGAGCAAAACTGCACGAATAACAAAAAGACGAAAAGCGATGAACGCGTAAAATGGAACGTCATCACTCAGCCGACGACCGTAACGAAATGAAGCGAAACGGGCAAGTGTGTCCTTAGAAAAATGCCACAAGGAGCATGCGACGACAAGAAGCCAACGCCAAGAGGGTAATAATGTCTATGTGCGCTGTGGTGGCGCTGCTGGTGGTTGCTGGCAATTGGAATACAAAAATAAACAAGACACAACAACAACAACAACAACAGTAGTATTGAAGTAAGTAAACAACAACAACAATAATGGCAGAAGCAATAAGAATAACAAGCATCACACAAAAGCACAAGCAATTGGACTGTGAAAGGAGCAAAAATTTACGAAAGAGAGCACAAGGATGCACAGCGCGCTGCTAGTGAGTGCATGGGTGCGTGTGCGTAAGGATATGCACGACAGCGTTGTTTTGTGTGCTCAGGTAAGTATTTTATGTGGGCAGCAGATGAGTTCACTACCGCCGATAAACTACCCTTAAAAAATTGCTTGTGCTCGACAAAAAAGTGTAAGAGTGAAAGAGATGAGAGAGCGAGCAGCGAACAGCAAACAGCGAAAAGGACCATGCTTCGCTGGTTATTTGCATGACATTTGTTGTGTATTTAAGGATTAACTGCTTCAATGGCTGCGTAGAGGCGCAGAGTGCACACAAATGGGTGGGGAGGAGAGAGGTAGAATGTGACTGCGAGAGAGCAAGTCGAAGTGAGTATACATGAGCGCAACGTAATGCCTTAATGATGTTGTTGATTAAGTTAAAACAAAGAACATGCTTATTGAGTTGGAAATTTTGTTGTAATAATGTTGTTCCTAATGAACTGCAGGGTTGCCAGATTGTGCTTGCACTCAAGTTCGTCGCATCATAATGAAGTTCAGACGCTTTAAAGGCACACACATCACCAAGTTTCTTAAATTGACCAGAGAGAGAGAGAGAAAGAGAGGAAGAAAGAGAGTGTGTGTGAGTTGTGTAGAGAGCGCGAGTGCGGGGCGTGGAGGGGCACTAACGCTGAGACAACATTGAGGGTGCACAAAATGTCGAATTGGAATGAAGTGTGCATACACTTTGAAATCCCGCCCATAAAATATTTATAAAGTCACAAACACACGCACTCACACACACAGAGGCAGCGACACAAGCATATGACGGTAAATTGCGCACTGCACAGCTGTAGCATGTTTGCTCGAGTGCTTAGTTGTTGCGCTTGTTGTTGTTATGGCTGCTATTTTTTTGTGTGTTGACTAAAAAGACAGCAGAACTCGGCGGCAACCGAGCATATTGCTTCTCATTTATTAAACATAAACTCCTACACGGTGCCCATACACATACGTATATTTATTATAAGCCACAATCTGCACCAGCTACATGGATATAGTAGATGTAGGTAACCCTGTCAAGTTGTGTGGGCCCAAACCCTTGCATAATTATGTACGGAAAAAATATGGCAGCTGCTTGCCAGTTCACCTTTTGCCCATCCAACACTTTATTAGGCGCAGCGGAGTTGATTTTCGGGGCAGCTGCCGAGCAGCAAGCGTCCCCTACACAACTGGGTTGCTCCTACCATCACACCCTATATGTATGTGTGTGGGCGCGCACGCCTTTTCAGCAGTAACCACCTACCATTCCACGTATGGATGTATGTATGTGAAGACACTTTCATTAGTGCTATAGTAAATAATAAATAGTATATACCTCTACAACAACATATACAAGCACACTAGCGCTCTTAGCTTAGCTGTCATTTCATTGCTCGTCCTTTTTGCTTGTCATTGTGCGCCAAGTGGCTATGGCTGTAGACGGCGGCGCACTGTTTTAGCATTCCCTGTGTATAGTTACATATATGGTAGCTGCCCACTTGATTGCGCTTCTCAGCTTTTGCCGTCGTGGCTAGCTTGGCTGTTGAAATGGCGTCACCTTAGGCTACTTTCGTTTCTTTTTTTTAATTTTTTTTTTTAATTTTTTATTTTAATTTTTTTTTCTCATCACTGCTGGCGATGTCATGGTTGCTTTTTTTAAGCATTCACTTTTGAGTCCATTTCGTCGGCAGCCGCCATAGTTCGTTGTTGGGTTGCCACTGAGCTTGAATGTGACTTACTCCGTTAGGCGGCTAATTTAGGTGTCAGATACAGTAACAAAATAATTTTTGAATTTAAGAAGACAAGTTTTTGGTTTACTTGTTTGCGTTTCTTTTTTATTAGCTACAAATCTGTCTAAAATGATATCCCTAAGGGTTTTCAGGGCAAGGAATGATAAACAAACATTGTCACTTTCACAAAACCCCATATAAATTGGATATTTGGATTAGTTATGGCAGAAGCTATTATTAAGATCGGCGTACCGAGTGCTTCATACAAAAACAGAGAGTTTGATCTTAATTAAAGTAACTTGGAAAAGTGTGCGATGGACTCAAATCACCTTCAGGATTATTTTGGTCCAAAAATGTATTAGCTAAAGTAGGAAAGAAAAAGATGGGATAGATACCGAGAGTTGAAAAGAGAAACGAGACGCATTTCCAGCCAACCAAACAAACAAAAGAGAGGTCATCTGAAGAACAACAAAGCGACGGTGGCCGATGGATTGCCGGCCGAGCCATACAAATACGGCGGCGAAGAACTGATAAGGAATTTAAGTGTGCTCTGCCCGATCCGAAAAAGGGAGACCCCTCAATTTGCGTCAACTGCCGTGGGATAAGCCTCCTCTCACCATCGCATTTAAGGATCTATCGAAAATACTGTGGGAAAGACTGAAGCCCACCATCAACACACTGTTTGGACCTTATCAGTGTAGCTTTAAACCTGGAAAATCTACAATCGAACAGATTTTCACCAAGCGCCAAATATTGGAAAAGACTAGTGAAAAGAAAGATCGACATGCACACCTGTCTCTTCGTCGATTTTACTGTCGCCTTCGACAACACGAAAAGGAATTGCCTCAATGCCCTTATGTTTGAACTTGCTCTGTCAGAATGCGTCCTCTCTCCGAGTCGTTCGATATCAAGCGAGGTTTTAGACAAGAGAGACACTATAGTGTAACTTCTTCAAGGGAAAAGTGACACCAAGGTGCAATTTTCTACAAGAGTTTAGAACTGCTGTTGTAGACTCGTCTTTAACCGCGTAGGAGGTGTCTACGCCAATAGAGAAAAATAAGAGGTCCAAAAGATAGCAAAGTTGAGTTGAATTTTAACAGCCTGGCGGATTTTGAGAAAGCATTGCATGCGTATAAAATTGTTCTCACTCAAGAACTGAAGTCATTGGACCACCGTAAACGCCGTGAATTTGCTGATTTTGCCTTGGAACAACCTGAAAGCAATAACGATTTTTTTTTAGAACATCATCGTTTCCGATGAGACTCACTTTCATCTGAGTGATGCGGTAAATGAACAAAACAGTCAATTCTGCCCAGGGAACTTAATATACTCTATTTAGGGTACAAACAAATTCCAACATCAGAAATATTTGTGCACGAAGGCAGGGAGGTAAAGAAGTGACGTACTTTTCCCACTCCACCATTATAAAAAATATTAAAATGTGAACATGACGGTTTTCTGTGACTCACAACAGTCGGCATTACATTTTTGCCAAGGGAAGTCGCTGATTTTTTTTTCGAGTCCGTAGTTTCTGTCAGCGATCTTTCAGTGTAGCAGATTTGCTTCAACTGGAACAAAGTCAATGTCTCAAGAATAGTTTCAAGATTTTATATAATGACAAAAATAATTTATTCGAAACTCGAATTTTCGGAATTCGAATTTTTTCACGCATCGCATTTGCGAGGACTCAATGTATGATATTATTTTCAGTTAACTGCAAAAATGTATCAGCATCACAACGGCAATGAGTGCAGTTGTTAAGGGGTTAAGGGTAGTCAGAGGCACGAAAAAATGAGAGTTTTCAGTATTTTTTTTGCTACTAAATCATGTTATTTTACAAAAGTAGTAATGTGGCATTATTATAAGATGTGTTGACTTGAAGTCACGAAAATTTCAAAAAGAAACTTTAATTTCCGAAGTTAAAGTTGTTTGTTTTGGCCCTGTTCCAAAAAAAGTACTTGCGGTGGCAAGCAAGTCCTTGGAGGTTCATCTAAAAACCATCGGACAAAAAAAATTATTTTTATAAATAGATAATCCCAGGACTGATCGAGGAATTTTATTATTATTATTTTTTAATTAACAAAATGGCGGCCTCAAGAAATTTTTTTCTAAATTTTTGCGAAAAAATCAACAGTTAATTGGCCTTAAAAAATCGAAATTTTCGAAAAAATAAAAATTCTTCAATCAAGTATGTATTCTAAAAGCTGCATAAATTTCATTAAAATCTACTGAACGGTTTTCGAGTTGCAGTTGTCACCGATTCAAAAAACATAATTTTGAGAAAAACGCCTTTAAGAGGGTATTCTAGTCTAGAAGCATGAATTTCAGGTGTCGTAAAAAAAGGCAATTAATAGTTTTACTATCCAGTTATTTAATAAAGAAGAGTACAGAAAAAAATTGAAAACTAAAAAAAGTAAAAAATTTCAAAAACTATGAGTTAACCAAGTGGGGGGTCTCTAAAAATGTCCACTTGACCATGCCCATGATTTCAACCCTCCTAGTTATTTGAAACCAAAAACTAAAAAGATTATTAATCTAGAATAATGTCGCAATGGTCGGAACTGCGGAAAAGCGGGAAACATTTTTTTTTTCACAAAATGGCGACTGCCTGAAATAAAATTTTTTTTTTATCACTTTTTCTGACTATTTCGAATTTTTTAAAAATAATAAAAATAAAAATTTGGCATGGGGCTAGTTCTAACCATAGACAAGCCTATAAAGAAGACTCTATAAAAATTTCAAGTAAATCGGTCCAGTAGATCCTTAGAAATCGTGGGCATCATTCCGAAAAAGTCAGTTTTGAGAAAAACGCGTTTAAAGTTTCCCTAATGTCTTCTGTTCGATTAGTTCCGGCCGAACCAGTTTGGATGCCGGGTCAGAAAAATGCCTATATCTCCGAAAATACTTTTAATTTTGAAAAATTCTTTTGTACAGATATTCTTGAATAGTTAAACTTTGAAATTATAAAAAAACATTCAATTTCAATTCAATTTTTTTTTTTTAATTTCTGGACTAGAATATCCCCTTAAAGTTTCACACTAGCGCTTTGAAGTGCCCGAGCTATTTTTCTTATTTCTCGAATAACTCAAAAACTAAATATCGGATCAACGTGAAATTTTCAGGGAATAGTTTTAAGATATTACACGTAGCGAAAATGCTAAAAAAAAATTAATTTTTTGAAAATTCTAACTACCCCTTACCCCTTAATATTACAATTAAATACCTGCAATTTACTACTTTCACATTGGGAAGGTTTGCATATTCTTCCCGGATTATAACGAATCATCCAATCATATGTGGCGTTAACTTAATTTACATTGAAATTTGCTATTCAAATGTGTTATTTAAGCAAATTGTTCATTTAGCGGCATTGTGCTATTGCTAAGCTTCAGTTTGCAAATAAAAATATGTATGAATACATATGTGTATTTATGAATACATATGTACATATGTTTACATAAAATTACATTGCGTTGTCACTTTGTCTTGTCACTTTTAATGTAGACATAACCTTTGGAACCACTGATTGCTCTGAAGCGTGACCGCCAAACGGTTAATTTTAAATTTAGAAACTGTCTACGAAGCGAAAAAAATATGTTAGACATCTTTCCTTCGCCGCATCTGTAAAATATAATAGTAAATCATTTGGAATATATGTACGAGGTTTGACAATTAAGTAATGAGACTGATTTTATTGCCGCGCTTGTGGTAAACTTGTGACCTTGAAATTTCCTTTCTCTTTTTCCGGCATCCCTCCCCTCTCCATTAATATAAGTATGTACCATCCTCTAGCTTGTTTAGTTCGCCTGCTGCGTCAAGTTGAATAGACGTGTGTTTGTAGTGCTCATCACGAAAATGGAAAAACAAAATCAAGAGCAACGCGTCGCGATAAAATTTTGCGCCAGATTGGACGAAACAGCTTCGGAAACGTACGCTAAAATTGTAGGAGTGTATGGTGATAGTGCTCTTAGTCGTGCCAAAGCTCACAATGGTTGTCTCCGCGCGCCCCCCGCCCGAAAAAAGCTCGCATGAGCAAGTCGAAAGTGAAAACGATGATTATTTCCCTTTTTGATAGCCGTAGAAACGTCCGCAAAGAATTCGCTTCACCGGGGAAACCTGTGAATCAAGTCTACTGTTGCCAAGTACTCGAAAGATTGCGAAAACGAGTCAACAGGGTGCGCCCAGACATCGCTCGTAACTGGATCCTTCATCACGACAACGCGCCGTGCCACACCGCCCTCAGCGTGTCCCAGTATTTGGCCTCTAAAAGGATCGCCGTGTTGCAACAGCCGCCTTATTAGCCCGGCATGTCATCCTGTGACTTTGTTTGTTTCCTAAAACAAAATCGGTGGTCAAAGGAACCCATTTTGAGTTGATTTCGGACATCCCAGTCGAAGCGTTTCAGAAATGTTACGAAGCATGGAAAACGCGCTGGAATTGCTGTATAGCTGCCCAAGAGGACTACTTTGAAGGGGATGGCAGAGTTGTAGAATAATTTTCAAATATACGGTTTTTATGGAATCAGTCTCATTACTTAATTGTCATACCTCGTATATCTTAGGCTTTCTTGCCTGAGGTTAGCATTTTAAGATAAATCTTCTTCCTTAGATATGTATCTCTTAGTTTTCTAATAAAAAAATAGTTCTGACACCAAGAAGTGTTTCATTCAAAATTCCTAAATTCCTTAACTGTCGAATTCCGTAAAGGGCTTAAATCATCGAAAGCAATTAAAAAATCACCAAAATGATTTTAGAATGAATGGATTGAAGTTGTTGTCAAATACTTTTCCCTGTTCTCAGAACTCAAAAAATGCGCGTAGAAATTAAATCGCCTAGGCCTATCTCTCGTGTGGCCACAAATTGCCCCATTTGGACGGCTAGGAATACTCGTCAGTGGTGATCCTCACAACTCCCAGACATGGATAAAAAAAATCGTCGCATATAGACAAAACGCCTAGAGTCTGCCACACATTTATTGAGGCCTTTCGAGATGCTTCAACCTTATTCTGGCGAAAATTGGAAGCGAAAGCGCCTTGAAATTTCTACTTCATCTTGTTCATCGAAAGTTTGACAAGTGGCGTCCTCCGAAATCTTTTGACTCACCGCGTGAAAGCCAGTGGGACAGTGCCCAGTTAGGAATGCATGAAGACAGGAGAACCCCTGCTCGTTCGTATCTTCATAAAATTTGGGATGAAGTGCCTTTTCTTTCAAACTTATCGACTTTATGATTTCTGATGATTCCGCTGTGGCCGGGCACCCAGGCAAGTGTAATATATGTAAATAATTTGACTACTGAAAAATTATTTGAATGTTTTAATTATCAAATCATCGAAATTATTTTTTTTTTTTCAAATTGCTTGACTAGAATAAGCGATACAAACTTCTCAGTTTATCTATTCTTATTACTGGCGATGAGTATTGAATATATATATACGTTCGACTCGGAAACAAACGATTAATCGAATGAATATCTTGGCAAAGGTGAGCCGAAACGGAAAAAACCAGGTCAAAAATCAAGGTTATGTTGACAATTTTCTTCGATTCTAAAGTTGTAGAGCACTCCGAACTCCTTCCGACCGACCAACTGTCAACAAGGAATACTCTTTAAGTGGCACCGTTTTTGCGCGAAGCTATACGTACAAAGAGCCCGGAATTATGGGCCGACAGCTCTTGGTTTTTGCACCAGATAAGGTACCGTTGTATACTGCATTGATTCTTTGTGAGTTTTTCGCCAAATTTTCAACCAATATCGGTCTGCAACCACCGTATTCGTCTGATTTAGCTCCGTGTGACTTCTGGCTATTCAGCAAACTAGAACGACCGCTCCGGGGAAACCGTTTTGAGTCAATTGAAGTCATTAAATGGAGATTACTAGGCGGATTGAAGACTATTCCGGAAATTGACATTAATAACTGTTTCGAGGATTTGAAAAAATGTTGGCACAAGTGAATTAGGGCCAATGGGGATGACTTTGAGGGGGACGACATAGGTTTTGAAGAATATATTATGAGCAAAATCTTACTATTTTTTGCTCACAGTAATATATCGCATTGGATTATATTTTCGATATGGCAGGAAAGGAAAGGTTACCCACTTTTTTCATTTATTTGGATTAACGTTGGAATGATACTTCCTGTGAATGAAGCGCGCTTTAAATGATTGCATGAAGTTCAAATGCTTTTCATACGGTACATATGTACACATACTACATGTATCTGTATGTAGACTCATATACAAATATAAGTGGCTTTGCATGTATGTAAATATGCATATGTATGTCTATATGAAAAGACAGTATATTTGCTAATAGAGTATGTCCTTTTCTATGAATACGTTTGGCCCCAGCAAGCTTCCGTGTATATTTGCTTTAGTAAGCAGTAGTATACACAAAGCTTTTGTGCGGCACATATGTATATGCAGCCACTCATATAAATATGTGCATTTATAAAAATACCACTTGAAAGTATATAGATACAGATACATACTTATACATATGTATACATATGTATATTCGTGCATACATTTGTATGCGTTTGAATTTACAATTGTGTATGCATTCATCAGTGGTTCTAATTTGCGTTTGAGTACACAGAACAACACACACACACACACATATGTTGACATAAAGCATTTAGCAATTATTTACATACACAGACATATATGTATGTATGAGTGCGCATAACTCGTTTGTATAATCCTTTTGTGCTTTTGCCTACAACAAAATGACGCGCAAATGGCAACGAACTGGACATCAAATGTTGCAAACAACCAAATGCCAGTCACTGTTTGCTCGGTTTATACACAACAACAACAACAACAACAACAACAACAGCAACAATGATATTAGCAAAACACTTTGCAGCAACAACAACAATACACATATCGTTTTAATGCTTTAATGACATGACTATTTCGTAGATGAGTAGATCTATGTACACACAAGCATACAAATACAAATGTGTATATACATATGTACTTACAAACATATGCATGTATGTAAATGCACTGGCGCTCTTGAATGCTTTTTTGCCACTTTTTAACAACTATGAAAATGAAAAATGAACAGTTCACTTTTTATGCAAATTAACATGACTTTTTGCCAGCCATTAAAAATGGTATGCCAATGTAAATGGTATACATATATACATTTGTATATACATACATGGAATAAGATGGTTGGATAAAATTATATTTTTAGTGTGCGAGTATATTAGTTCTGCTTTCCTCAGACTGGATAAGGAAGTGAAGAAAATGGGTCTGGCAGTGGGTGAGAGCAAGACGAAATATCTTCTGTCATCAAACAAACAGTCGTCGCACTCACGACTCTATTGACAGTAATAACTTTGAAGTCGTAGATTATTTCATCTATCTTGGAACCAGCATTAACAGCAACAACAACGTCAGCATCAGAATCCAACACAGAATAACTCTTGCCAACAGGTTCTACTTCGGAATTAGTAAGCATTTGAGAAATAAAGTTCTCTTTCAACGAACAAAGACTAAACTCTATAAGTCACTCATCATCCCCGACCTGCTATATAGTTCAGAGGCATGGACAATGACAACATGTGATGAGTCGAAGTTAAGAGTTTTCGAGAGGAAGGTTTTGCGAAAGATTTATGGCCCTTTCCACGTTGGCCACGGCGAATATCGCATTCGATGGAACGATGAGCTATACGAGATACTTGGTTATATCGTCCGAATGGATGAAAGGACTCCAGCTCTAAGAGTATTCGACGCAGTACCCGTCGGGGGAAGCAGAGGAAGAGGAAGACCTCCACTCCGTTGGTAAGACTAGGTGGACAAAGGCCTGGATGCATTGGAATCTCCAACTCGCGCCAAACGACGAAAGGGTAGAACGACTGTCGCGCTGATGTAAACTGGGCTATAACCGCGTATGAGCTGTCTAGGCCAATAAAGAAGATGAGAAAGTATACTATATACGTAAATGCATGGAAAAATTATTTACCAATCTTCGTTTAGTGTAATCACAGCGACTAAATATTGTTGCTAAATACGAAGGCAAAACGGGCACAGGGTCCTACTATAGCCAATTATAGGGCCGATTAACGCTGAGTTGCGAAAAAACGTTTGGTGGATTAAAAAGTAAAAGCATTAATTTCTGTTGCTACGAATCTATAATACCCTCCACAAATGCATTTTTTATAACTTAAAAAGATATTAAGACTTTTATCTTGAGTTTGATAACGTTAGTTTGCTTGTTCCGATATCAACGGTTCCGATTTATAAGCACCTTCTTGGAAAGAAAAGGACGTGGGTCAAATTACAGTCAGTCAGTCGGCCTGTCCGTATATAAACGTACCAATCTGTTAGCTTATTTTTTCCCGATAAGCTGCACATTTCTCGAAACCACCGATATCGGACTTTTATAGAGTTACCATATCTGTCGAACAAACTGATTGAGCGAAAGCAAAAATTTGTGTGGAAAGATATCTTCAAGAAATTTGTCATGGATTATTGTCGAAGTCAACAGTTCAATCTCCAAAAATATATACCCAATTTGTTATGAGCACTATTTGTGTGGTTTACAGTAACTTAAAATGTTCATCTCGACCAAAAAATAGAATTAGATGGCGAACATTTTCAAGTCAAGACGTAGAGTAACTCATTAAGACTGCATAGATGAAATTAAATATTTTTTTTGGCGTTGGAGCTTTATCAAGGACCAGTATTTATAGGTGATGTGGTAAATTCAATCGAGGTCGTTGATCACTCCAAGACGAATTTCGATAAGGTCGTCTAAAATCAATTATTGTTTCGGAATATACTTGTATTGATGCTGCACGCAAATTGATATTGCAAGATCATCAGGTGATCTATCATGAGTTTGAAAAAACTGCAGACATTAGTAGGACCAGCCTACATTCAATCCACTATTTGCCAATTACTCAAAATGTAAGAAATACTATAACGGTGCCTCGAAATATGTCTATGACATGGTGACTGGTGATGAATCGCGGATTTACGCGTGTGAGCCCGAAAGTAAACAATTGTTCCAAGATGAGCTAAATTCAAACACGATTTTTCGAACACGCAACACTTCCAAGCAAATAAGTAATTCCCTGTTTTTTTGTGGAAAAACTGGACTCTAGAACAACACATAGCAGTAAATTTTGAGTGGCACACAAGCTTTTTTCGCCAGATATCTTTGAAAAACTCAGGAAGACCAACCCTCATAAGCCTTTGATTCGATAACATTTATGGAAAGAGGATCATTACTCTCCGTTCGCGGACTCAAGTTCTCGACAGTTAGTTTTCTAACTAAAGGAATTTAACAAAGAGAGCCCAACTAACGAAAGAAATTGCTCTAGAAAGACGTTTAGGTCAATAAAGGTACAAATATTAGCTGCGCAACTAACTTCTCGGTGTTTTTCAATGAAAATTCAAATTTAAGGAAATGCATACAAATGATTTATTCGATGTATTGCCCATCGCCAGTCCTAACTTTTTCTCATCCCTCTAGCACAGTTCGAATACCATTAAGACATTAAAACTGTTCATCTTGTGATGCTACAAGGCATTTTCCGATGTCGTCTTATGCGTGGAACTGCTGCTGAGCCAGACCATGTGCCATCGAACGGAACTAATATACTTGTAGTAATAATCAATAAGTGTGATATCTGCGGAATATAGCGGGTGAGTAAGGGCTTCCTTTATAAGCGTTTCCAGGTAGGTTTTAACGAGTTCAGCAACGTGAAGCCGGGCGTTGTCGTGCATCAGAATCGTTTTTTGTCTTTTAATAATTTCCGGCGCCTGTAGTCGTTTTGAAATGGCTTGGCGGGTGACTTCCAATGTTGAGCAACCCCTTCTTTCATTTGACTCGGATCTTCATTGAGCAACGTCTCCAATTATCCGTCTGGAAAGGTTTTGGACCTTGCTTCACGCAAAATGGCGTCAATAAGAAAATCGAAACCAATCACGAAGGTTGTTTCGCTGTGTACTTAAAAAGCAATCAAAATGATATTTAAATGAAGAGCAGTAGAAGGCTACTCAAATATAGAAGTATGTACATACATATGTATATGTTCAAAATATACCCGTACTACTATTTTCCTTAGGTTTCTCAAAAAAGTAGTATGCAAATCCACACCTTAAGCGATTTGCAAAACGAAATCCCACTAATACTTCGGTTTGAGCTGAGTAAAATGAAAATTAATTGCAATCACAGCACGAAGAACAATAAAGAGCTCTGCTAATTAGTGGGTGTTAGAGAGAGTTAACCTCTTAATGAACTAATTAACTAAAGATTAAGGAATTATGCAGGCGAACAAAGCGATGACAATAAAACGGAAAGAGAACTGGACGGACGGTATAGATGGCAGCGACAAAAGCAAAAGAAATAAAAGAAAATGTGGAATAAGGAACCTACAGATGTGAGGCACAATAGCAGCATGTATGTATGTGTGTGTGTGAGTGCAAACTTTTTTGGCGATCAGATAAGGTAAAAGTAAATTGCAAGGCGGTTAATCTATTTAAATGCACTAAATAGTTCAGGACAATAAAAACGTACCAACACAGCCAAACATATGTGTGCGAGTGTTTGTTTGTATGTTGTATGTATGTGTGTTTAGTGTGGAATTGAATAGTTGCATGCACGAATGCGCAGATTTACGGCTAGAAAGGATCTGCAAGCGCACAAATCGCAAATCGCACCGAATACAACGGAATGCGGCTGTCACTACAACAAAAGCAAACATACGACTAATTGCGCGCAGAAATCACAGCTAAAATGCGAAAGTGAATGCGAAAATTTGGTGCAGTCGGACGAATAATGGACAATGCGAGCGCCTGAATGGAGGCTAGAAGAAAGAGTAGTGTTTTGAAGACACTGCGAAAATTGGTGTCTATATTTGTAGATACATATGTGTAGGTGCAGTAGCGATGACAACAACAGACGCAGCAGCACAAATCCGATTGTGTGGAGCGAGACAAGCATTAGCCGCTTAAGAGTGCCGCTTATGTGCTAGCAATTTTGTAAATGCATGTGTGTCGGCATGTATGTATGTATTGATGTGCGTGCGTTTGGCGGTAAATTTTCAAAAACCAACAAAATAATAGAAAAAGCATAAATATATAACTTGTAGAACATCCCTTAAGCTGGTAATACCTTAAACCTTTTGAACTTTACAAGCGAAAGGAGGTTAGCAAAATATTTTCATAAACCTGTACGCACAATAAAATAGATAAACAAAACGCACAAATAAATGTAGTGGCTGTTATATATTCAATGTTTGTATGTACTATATGTATGGACAAGTATATTAATGGCTGGACGGTTGGACAATTCAATAGGAAGAAACGTTAACTGCGGCTGCACTCAAGCCATATACCCTTCACAGGTGCATTTGCTTTAAGATATAATGGTATAAAAAGATTTTATGTTGATTTGGATCGGTCAGTTTGTATGGCAGCTATATGCTATAGCGGCGCGATTTGAAAATTATTTTATGAGAATATAGCGTGATCTTAGATGATAATATATGCCGAATTTTATGAAAATATCTCGTCAAATAAAAAAGTTTTCCATCCAGGAACTTGAGCTTGATTGGCCAGTTTGTATGGCAGCTATATGCTATAGTAGCACGATTTGAATAATATCTTTGGAGATTGTAATTTTGACTCAGACAGCAATCTGTGCCGAATTTCGTGTAGATATCTTCTCAAATAAAAAAGTTTTTCATACAAGAGCTTGATTTGGATCGGTCAGTTTGTATGGCAGCTATATGATATAGTGTTGGGATTTGAAAAATATTTAAGGAGATTGTAATGTTGACTTAGACAGCAATCTGTGCCGAATTTCGTGAAGATATCTTCTCAAATTAAAAAGTTTTTCATACAAAAACTTAATTCTCATCGGTCAGTTTGTATGGCAGCTATGAGCTATAGAGATTTGATATCGGCGATGTTTGCACATGATCTGCTCCTTGAGGAGAAAAGTATGTGTGCACAATTTCAGATCGATATCTTAGAAACTGAGGGACTTCGCGCTCATATAGAGGACCATACAGATGGACATGGCTAAAACCGACTCGTCTAACGAGCTGATGGTTTACTTATATATATTTATCTGCAAAGTTTTCTTCTGTGTTCAGGGTATAAAAACATATATTCAAATGCTAAAATTGTACATACATACATATGTAAATATGTACTTGCTATTTGCTCAACATTGCACTGCAACAATTCATGGGTGCTTTCCTTATGAATGACCGTCCACTTTTACAAATACAAAACACTGCACTGTTTTCCATTCATAACTGGGTCTGCAAATGCATTCAAACATACATTTATATGTGTGTGTGTGCGTGCATTAGCCCAGCGATTACCGCATTACATCAACTGTATTATTGGACAAATACTACAAATCAATTGTTTCATTGGCAAATCGGATATTAACAATATCTGTGCTTTGTATAGCCACACACGCGCATATACACACGCACATACATATATATAAATACACGAATCTACAAAGAAAACACATGTAGTATTTGTTTTCTAACAGAAATAATAAATATTCAATATACGAGTGTAGGACGAGTGTAGGGCGAAGTAGTGAAGTAGCCACTCGCCGCACATTGCGTCCTCAGCTTCTTCACAGCTGTTTGCTTTCACTCTGCTCCGATTGTTACTATTTGCGCCCCGGACAATGCGCACTAAACTCCCTCGCACTCACACATACACACAAATGCAATAGCCACATATGCAGTGACCAGCGTTTGTCAAGTGATTCTTCCTCTAAATATTCCAAACACACTCTATTCGGCTGCGCTCGTGTGCTTGTAACACTCTTATGTGCCCATTGTGCTTGTGCCGGTGTTTCCTAGAAACATCTCTTTGAACTGGCAGACAATGTGTTGTAATCGCTGTTGCTTACCGCAGATTATGTAAACTGCTCCTCGGCCCTTCCAATAATCAGCCTGTGGTCGCATGGTCCTTCGTCGTATTAATATTTAATTTTCATCTTATTGCCGTTGATCCGCCCTATGGCAAACTAATTTTTTTCTCTGCTTTAGCAATGCTAAAGACAACTGTGTATTTGCACCGTTGCAGCGTAGGTGTAAATCTCCAATTTTAAGGTTAATTTAGGCGGTGTGCTCGGTGACAAACGACAAATTTGTTTGATTGGTTTAAGTGGACTTTGATTTTGGTATATCGGTTCAAATGTAAAGCAAATAGCTGGTGTAAAGATAGAGGATAGTATTGCGAGAGCTGAGTAAGGTTGGAAATTTAGTCCGTAGCGTCTTATTGTTTTAAAAAATGTTATGAAGGAAGTTCAAAGTCTATGCAATGAAGAATCTGCTAGAAAAAAGTTAAGATTTTCATTATAAATAATTTGGTGTTCGCATGGGTTATAAATATCTATGTCAGATATATTTTGATAGCAATAAAAATGTTTCAAAGAAGAAGAGGAAAATCGCTGACTACCGATAGAAACCTTCAAATCCGGTTATAAAAGATTTCAGCGACCGTTTTAACAAGTAGAACAGGAGTAGCTTATGCAGACCGGCTGTCACGCCATGCACAAACCTACTGGTGGTCCTTAGTAATGCCAGATGGAGGTGTAGCTTTATTTTAGCTGAAGTATTTTTCATTCAGGACGTCAACGACAACCCTAAGAGCGACTTGATACTAATTTTCATCTAATCCCTTGAATTGGGAGGCTCCTAGATATCTAAGCCGAGTGCTATATAATATTGTACAGAAGCATAGAAGGTGTTCCAACGTTGTTTCACACCTACTTCCCTGCACTTTCTGTATGTATCGTTGTCACTTATGCCCATCCCGCTCGCATGTGATGCCTATAGGTTGTGACCTCTCATTAGACCAACAACCAGGGCGGTTCTTGGCAGTCCTTTCGAGACGGTGTGAGTACAAGAACTCCTTCTCGAAGATCTTGAATGTCAGACTTTTCGGAAATTTCGATTTGAGTTATTTCCGTATCTCCTGTTCTGGTTCGGTAGCCAGACGGACGGCATTTTTGGCAACCTCATCAGCCATTTCATTTCCCGGAATTTCTTTGTGGCTTGGAACCCAGTATACACATATGCACACGGCAGCTACTACATCTACTGTCTCCTTGCTTCTAAGGACATTTTTTGATATAATCCGAGGTGGGTATGGGTGGTAATGAACGAGGGCAAGATGGGATATTTCCTGTCATCGTCGCACGCGCGACTTGTCTTCCTCGTCACTGTTGACAGTCATAACTTCGAAGTCGTAGATAATTTCGTCCATTATGGAACCAGCATTAACACAAACAACAACGCCAGCCTCGAAATCCAACGCAGAACAACTCTTCCCAACAGGTGCTACTTCAGACTGTGTAGGCACTTTTCAATTGCCTCAGACCTCTCTCGACAAACAAAGACCAAACTCTACAAGTCACTCATCACCCCCGTCTTGTTATGTGGTCCGGAGGGATGTAACGATGAACTGTATGAGACATAGTGGTTACGCTGACTAGGTCATGTCGTCCGAATGGATCAAAACACTCCAGCTCTGAGAGTATTCAACACAGTACCCTCCGGGGGGAGCAGAGAAAGAGGAAGAAGATTTCCGCTCTTTTAGAAAGACCAAGTGGAGACTATCCTGGATACACTTAGAATCTAAAAACGCCGCAAAATAGCGAAAGGAAGATCGGCGGACGTCCTATCGTAAACTGAGCTATAAACGCGTAAGCGATGTCTACGCCAATTAGAAGAAAATTAATGTCCGCAAAGCCTTCAGTAGGTCTCAAGGTCCGCTTCGGACCAAATCAAATTAGGAATAAAAAATCTCTTAAAGTATGAAACAAAATTTTTCTAAGGCATAGAACATGCAAATAATAAATCTCTGACCACCATCTTCGAAAACCTCATTAATTTGCGAGCGGCGCTTAACATTATCTGCGCGGAGAAATCTCCATAACCTCACAAGCCACACGCAATCGTGTGCCACATATGAGCATCAGTGATAAACTGAAAATATATATTTTATAATTATAATCCCGTTAATTAGTCCAAATTAGTATTTTGCATATTGATTTCAAACAAACAAACGGGAACCGCCAAAACAAACCACAAACAGCAAACCGCAAGGCACACCACAAGCAGAAGCCGAGTGCGGCTTATGAGCGCATATTAGCAAATATTATAGTTATAGAAAACAGTTTCAAGGCAAGCACTTACATTTTCTTCTAATAAAGACGAAGCTTAAGCGAAAATTTACCGCAAAACATCTGTAAATCTCATAATAATTTCGAAAAAGCCGATTCTGCAGATTTACACGGTACACCTTTCGATCGGCTGCGTGGCTGTGAGAGATGCCAATACAGTAGCGGCACGCAGAGTAAGAACAAAAAGCATAAGAGCAATAACAAAAAACATAAATAATTATAGCCTTTGCTATAATAGAGCCACCAAGTGTGGCAGCTGAAGTCCTGTGGCTCCTTTCCCAGCACACAGTAGTCGGTACGCACACAAGTAAATAGCGAAATATCGCCATTTATGTGTAAGGATATATTTGTGTGAGTGTGTGTGTACTTTGGTCTTCGCATCTCAATAGTTCGCAGGGATTTTCATCAATTTGTGCCACAAATTCGGATAATTGGCAATTTTCTTTTATTAGCCGCTGCCACTACCGCTGCCGTTTGCTACCGTTTCTCTACAAAAACAACATGCTTACATGGTTATTATGTTGTTGTGTGTTGTGTGCGTGCACTCACTGACCGCTGGCATTGCAAACAACTTAATCCCCTTGTTCCAGAGCCACAAAAGAAAATTGCAGATGAAATTGTCAAAACATTTACCTACTCGTAAAGTGCTCGCTAGCCTTTGATTGTAGCCGCTAATAGCGAACAAATAATCTACTTTATATCTATATTTATTATTAATTTAGTTGGGAAAAATCATAAATTCTCAGGCTATTGTAGGTGGTTTATAAAAATAATTGTTGGCTGATAATTTTTACACTTGTATGAACTCATAAATCGTTGGCGAAAATTTGAAAGTGAATAGAGAATAAATAAAAAAAGAATATGGAAAAAATCCTGTGGGAAATTGTAAATATTTGATCAAATGCCGGACATTAGTGTCTTCTTCTTCTTTATTGTCAGTTTGCTTCCCTCAGCGGGTACTGTGTCCAATACTCTTAGAGCTGGAGTATTTTCATCAATTCGGATGACATGACTTAGCCAAAGTAACCACTGTGTCTAAATGCGCTAAATTATGTCAATACCGTCGTATATCTCGTACAACTCATCATTCCACCCACTGTGGTATTCGTCGTTGGCAGTACGCAAAATACCATAAATCTTCCGCAGAACCTTTTTATCGACAACTCTTAACGCCCACTCTTCAGATGTTGTCATAATCCATGTCACTGTACCATATAGCAGAATGGGAATGATGAGTGACTTGTAGAGTTTGGTCTTTGTTGGTTCAGAGAGAATTTTACTTCTCAATTGCTTACTCAGTTCTAAATAGCACCTGTTGGCAAGAGTTATTCTGCGTTATTGCTGTTAATGATGGCTCCAAGATAGACGAAATTATCTACAACTTCGAAGTTATGACTATCAACACTGACGTGGGAGCCAATTCGCCAGTGAGACGACTATTTGTTTGATGACATATTTCGTCGCTCACTAGCTGACCCATTTGCCTCGATTATTTATCCAACTTGGAAAAAGCAGAACTGCTGGGGTTGAAAATAGCTCTCACATCTCCTTTGAAACAGTTTTTGTTTTGTAGCAAACAGTTTTCTATCCGTAAGACTAAAAATCCTTCACTCTTTCGCCCACTATGGGTCTGCTTTCCTACTATTTCGGCGTTTCCTTGGGTCGCATATAGACCTAGTATTTTCTTTCGGCGTTTCAACTTAAAATTTCCCAACTGTCTTGGCTTCGTTTAAAATTACCCCATTTAACAATGTACATATATCCAGTGGGGCGACCATATAAAGTTTGGTAGACAAATTTTTAGACGTTGGCAACCGTAATGGGAAGTAAATTCCAACGGGAGTTGTTAGGTTAGGTTAGGTAAGATCGCTTATCAAAGGTCGCACGTGGACTACGATATGTAGTCCTTTTTGATAGAAAAGAAGAACTCCTTTCATAGGATTTCCAGCCTCACTGCGTGGACGCCAATAGGGCAATGGCCCTTTAAAAATTCCAAAAATAAGGAGATCCTAGCTTTACTGGGTGAGTGCAGTGATCATACCGGAGCACCGATTCCCTGTCATTCTACCAATAGTGATTCTAGGGTACCTTTTCTTGCTAGCTCATCAGCTTTACAAATAATATTTAAACTGATTATTGAAAGTACTGATAAGATCTGGCAGGCCGCTCCCATGACAATCTGGTCTACGCAACCGACCCAGGTCCAGCGAACTCCGCAGCATTCCACCAAATTTCGTCAGGTACAATAACAAGAAAGAGACCAAAAACGTCATCCCAGTCATATAGGAATAGAAGGAAATTAATAGGCAGTCCACTCGGGGGCAGCAAGAAACACATATCTACTAAGCTACTCAGCAACACAGGACACACCACAAACTTAGGATCATGCTTATGGTAGACAGAACAAAAAATAAATTTAGTAATATTATAGAAGTCGTAAGCGCTGGAATATTAGCTATCCGAACCCCCAGTCTTCAGCCGGATGAAATGCATTCCACGATACACAATGTTACAACTCAAGAGACATTGGGAGGCTGGAGAGTAAATCAGGTTATTTAGCAAGTCCACTGAGTTGCTGCATAAGACTGTATTTGATTACCACCCAGGCGCACAATGAGCCTAGTGAAAGCCTAAGTGCATCTGCCTGAAGTCTAGTACTCAGGCGCCTACTTTTCCAACCAACCTACCAATTACACCGTAGCGTCAATCATTCACTATTCAAATCTTTTCTGGTATTCCGGGAACGACGTTATTATATTATTATAGTACTATTGCTGGCAAGTTTTTCCTAACAGACATTTGATTGATATACCGGATTCAGACTAATGAGCTAAATATGCGTCAGCATCTAAAGATCCGTTTGAGGGCTCTAAAATTACAACACTGCGGCTACCAGGCCATGTAATAATGAATGACAAATAATTTATTTAAATGGTAGTACTATGTGTTACACATTTCACGCATGAGCCGGAGAACGCGCGGAAGAAATTTAGACCAAAGCTGTAGAATACAAATGCAGCCAACGTAGTTTCTACACGGATTTGACGGATATTAATATTACCAAACAACGAAGCGTCAATTAATAACAATAAAAAATTGCAGCTTCCAGTTATAACAGTACTTCTAACAAACTGCAGCTTATTATGTATAACAACAACAAAAGCACTCGCATATATATATATTGAATGAGTTTCGCGATAAATCTGTGTTTTTTATTTATTCCTCACATTGTTTAAGCTTGAAGATAATTCAATATATGGAATTACCGAATGCAAACCCAGCTAATTATATCAACGAAATGACAGAGCAAAATAAAACAGTAGAAAATATATGTATATATGCTGGATATATACGCGATACCCAGCATTAGTATTCGTATTTGAAACTAATCTGCATTCAGCAGTAGCAATCATCAGCGGTAGGGCAGCTGGACGTCGCTATCGCTACGATACATCCAAAAAGCGGAGAGAGGAGCGGGCGCGGAGCTTGCGTGCCTGAGCATTCTGAGCTGAGCCGGTAGCTCACACGCAAAGCGCTGGAGCGAAACACTTGCTCGCTTGCAAGGCGCGTCGTCAGTTACTGTTTGACATTCGCTTTTAAAACATACGACAATTGCTCCTCTAAAGTAATTGATCGTTATGGCTACGCAAGCTCAAGCATATTCAGTGAATTTTATTGCCACCAAAGTGGTTAAACTGCTTTTTGTTGTTATTGTAATTTTGGCAAGCGCATTAATTTTCTGTGATGCGTCACTTACGGAAGACGGTTTGCAGCATAAACGTGTAAAACGTATTGTGGGTGGTCGCCAATCGAAAGCGCCACCTCCCGACGATCCGGTCGTATTTACGCGCACCTTCAATCGCGATGCACGTGTCGAAGGTTTTCGGAATGTACGCACCGGCATCTATTCATTCCTCGGCTTGCACTATGCCGAACCGCCAATTGGTCTGTTGCGTTATGCGCGTCCAGTCTACAAGCGTATGGCCGGTGATATTAATGCGACACAATATGGCGCGCCCTGCCTACAACCAGATCCATATGATCCGAGACGTGTGGTGGGCAATGAAAACTGTTTACTATTGAACGTGTTTACGCCACGTATGCCGGATGAAAGCACCGGTCTGCCAGTCTACGTTTGGATACATCCGGGTGGGTTTCGTTATGGTTCCGCAGCGCAATATGACGCGACACCCATGGCACAGCAAGGTATAATAGTCGTAACGCCACAATACCGACTTGGTTCGTTGGGTATTATGGGTGATGGCACCAAGGAGTTCGATGGCAATTTGGCGATCTTCGATATGGCTGCGGCCTTACGTTGGGTTAACGATTATATACAACATTTTGGCGGCGATCCAAAACAAGTCAAGGCTATTGGTCATGGTTCGGGCGCAGCGAGTGCAATGTATTTGTCAATGTCACGTTCGGCGCGTAGCGCGAGTGATATATCGGGTGTGGTGGCGATGTCCGGTACAGCATTGTCGCAATATGCGACCGACAAAGAACCCGTACAGAGTGTGGAGGAGGTGGCGAGCATTAATGGTTGTCCGACAACGAATGAGCTGGCGATTGTGCAGTGTTTGAGAGAGGTATATACATATATACAATGTATAAAATATAATAATCAAAATATATAAATGTGCTCGAAAGTAGCTGTGTGTAGAAAAAAGTGGTTTCGCATCGAGTTTTGGCAATTCGAGCGTAAAATATAGGGTTTTGACAGCTTCTTATCGACTTAAGAATGAAAAGAATTGAACAAAAAACTGGTCGTGCATTAAGTTCAGTTATAAAAGCTACTTATAGTTAAGCTGATAACAATTCTTTAATAATAAAAAGAAACAATCCAAACTCGTTAATTTTCTTAAGTCAAATTTCTGCACTTTTAAATCTGATCTGGATAGTAGCAACAGGGAGGAAAGTTGGTAAAAAGAAGACTAGTATCGGGTTCAGGACAATTCATGCGCGTCCAAATCTATCGAGATGAAATTCGGAGGCTTTCAAAGATATCGGTCGCTCTTGAGATCGACTTACAAGTCCTAAAGAACTATTTAAGGGAGTGAATGTATGAACTTTCATTAAATATATCCATCCCTGAAAAGACTCCAACATTTACAACACTCTCTAATAATCTTTTCAGAAATCTGCCGAGGAAATTATACAAAATGACTCGCAAGTCCAAACGGAACGTCTCGCCGGCCGCGCCATTGTTAAAGGACTCACTGGCAGTGCCAGTTTCACGCCGCACATCGAGGGCGAAAACGATGGACGTGCCTTACCAAGCCTGATTGTGGGTGCACCAGAGGAACAGCTGCGTAGTGGCAACTTCACACCCATCCCATTGTTAACAGGCGTCACAAAACACGAGACCGCGAATGCAGTTAGCATCGGCACGCTCAATCGTATCTTCGGTTCGGTAGAACAATTTCTCAATTCACTCACCGACGTTCTGAAAGACTTAACAGGCTTTTTGCGTGTGGATAAAGTCACAGGAGAAATCTTAAAGCCCGTCTTGCCTGGTCTGACATCGGCTTTGACACCAACACTCAACGATCTGCTCAAAGTGCCGGAGACATTAAATGTGGATCAAGTGTTGTCGAAGGTATTTATATACGTATTTTCTTATAAATGCAAAATTACTTGAACTTGACCTCGTTTAGGTTGTTGAAACCACCACCGATATACTCTTCAATCTGCCCGCTGTCTTAACCACGCAAGTGTGGTCTCAAATCGCACCTTCATTTATGTATAGCTTCGAATATAACGGCACACGTTCGAAGGGTATACATTTCTTGCGTGGTCTACCGATCGTTTCGGAGCAAGCTAGTAATAATAATACAGAAATAGTGGCGCATGGTGACGAACTCGGCTATATGTTTGATGCAAATGATCTGTTCGGCAATCCCATAGCCGAAGCGAAGCTGGTCGATGAAGAAGAACTGAAAGTGCGTAAAAACTTGATTGGTATGTTGGTGACGTTTGCCAAATCAGTTGGCACGGAAAATAAGAAAGAGGCTGGCGGAGTGTCGCTTTTTAAAAGCGTGACCGGCAAGGGTGTGCCCTTCATAAAAGTGAATACGGAACTAAGTGCCGACAGTGATTTCCGTTTTTGTGAGCTCTCGGTGTTAGGCGCCTCATTAACACCGCTGACTTCCACGACTTGTGAAAGTTTGGGCGGTTTGCTGACACCGTTAACGGGTGTAGTTGGTGGAGCGCTGGACGGTGTTGGCGGCGTGCTCGGCGGCGGTGATGGCGACAATGGCGGTGTAGCGGATAATCTTGGAAATACTTTAGGTGGTGTGCTGGGTGGCGGTGGTGGTAGACCTGGTGGTCGCGGATCCGGCGAACAATCAAATGGTGGTGGTGGTCTGCTTGGTAGTGTTGGTGGTAGATCCGGTGGTGGTCGCGGATCCGGCGAAAAATCGAATAGCGCTGGTGGTCTGCTTGGTGGTGGTGGTTTGCTGGGTTGAACAACTTTGTAAACAAATAACTAATAAAAATTTAATAAAATCAGAGGAATCTGTAATCTGTAAATCGAATTGCAATAAATATATGCGTTTTCAAAACCTATTCCAAATGATAGGAAAGGACTAGTAAATTATATCAGGCTCAACCTTAAACTTTCGCTATGCTTATGGAGTGGTCCAGCCTATGTTATAAATGAAACTGTCAAGCCGACTATATCTAGCGGGATTACCGCTGTCCTGAAGGAATTAAATACAGTAGAGGGTTCAAGCTAGGATGGATGGAGTCATGCGAAGAAATTCACGCAAGTGAGGAATGTTCTCTGACTGTAATTCACTTGGGAGAGGCCAGAAATGATTATTATACATATGGTTCAAGCAGCTCACAACTTCCGGTCTTAGACCCGAAATCCTCTGGGTAGCCAAAAAACATCCGCTTGAAGGCGAGCTAAAATGAGAAGACGAAACACACCCTCCCCAGTGTTGTGCGCTGGCTTTAGGACCCGCCACTTAAAACCCCTACCTATAAACAGGAAACAACAGCCTCGGATATGAAGAACCTGGCTTCGCTTGGAATATCCAATTGACGCAAAAAGAAGGAACGACTGGCGTTATTGTTAATTCAGCTATAACCGCATAAGCGGTGTACACGCCAATAAAGATGAAGATGAAGAATGTTCAAGGATGACGGCGGAAAACTCTGGTTTGTGTCGGCCTATAAGCCGCACGATGACGAGGTGGAGCTACGTCCAGTGATTCTGAAGAAGATACCGGCGAAGATCCGACGAACGAAGACCAGCGTCTTTGTTGATTCGGCTGCGAATTCAAGGCAAACGGTGTGCAGAAGCTCAAACATACTAAACGTTAGCGGTGAGTCACTTTTTGAGTTCTTAGAGATCCTCACTTTCTAAATTAATCACAGAAGAAACTCATCCACTTTTGTAACTTCAGGCAGTGAAGCAACTATTGCTTTCACTTTGGCATCCCTTAATGTCCGAATAGAGGGTTCTTAATGACCATACCTTCTCTGATCATGTGTATATTAAATATCTATCCAAGCAAGATCCACCTGCGATATAACTTAACTACCGAAAGAAGTGACCTTATTCTAAGTCTTGTGTCTTGTTGACTCGGCTGAAACCTTATATGTTAATTACACAAATTTTTTGTGATCTGTACTTGGAGGGATGTTCTCTACTCACTCTGAAAAAATATCACATCTCGTTTGGGTAAGAAAATGTTTCGATAGAGGCTAGATGTATAGTATAAACATATATTTTGAGGGCTATGATTGCCAGCAGATTTGGCTCAGATTTTATTTAGATTGGTATCGGAAATATATACTACTGTGTCCAAAAAAAGGTGATATTTGAATTTAAACAGCGCGCGTCGAAGGATTTGGAGAATTATTTTTTTTTTTTAGGTTGGTACTGTCAGTTTCATTTATGTCAAATTTCATGTCAAAATATTCATTAGTGTTTGAGATACATACGTGTCGTTTTGTGAGCTGCTAAAAGTGAGTTTTTCATTTTTTGCGATGTCGAAATTTGTTGAGCAAAGAATTTGCATTAATTTTGTTTACGGAATCAATTTTCTGCTGCGGATACGGTGAGGATGGTGCAGAAAGCCTTTGGTGATGAGACTATGACTAAAAAAAATATTTACAAGTGGTGTAGTGAGTTCCAAGCCGGCCGTGTCGAAGTGTCGAAGACGAAGAGCGTCCAGGGCGACCATCAACCTCTACCGAGGAAATTCACATTCAACAAATCAAAGATTTGGTGTTGAAAAACCATGGATTAACAATTAGAGACCTTGCTGATGAAGTTGGCATATCGAAAGGCTCAGCCAATACCATTTTGAAGGATGTTTTGGGCCTCAAGCGCGTCAAATCTCGACTGGTACCGAAAACATTGAATTGTTTGGAAAAAAGGCGTCACGTTGAAGTGTGTGAAACGATGCTTTCCGACTACCAGGGTGTCATGAAACGCATTATAACTGGCGATGAGACTTGGATCTATGCGTACGACCCCGAAACAATCGATCAATTGAGCGAATATCGTGCCAAAAGAGAGCCGAGACCAAAAAAATCGCGCCAAAGTCGCTCAAAAATCAAGGTCATGTTGACTGTTTTCTTCGATTATCGTGGTGTTGTGCATTATGAATTCCTTCCAACCGGTCAAACAGTCAACAAAGAATATTATTTAAACGTTATGCGTCGTTTGCTTAAGGCTATCCGCCTAAAAAGGCCGGAATTGTGGAAAGACAATTCTTGGTTTTTACACCACGATAATGCACCGTCCCATACTGCCCTCGTGATTCGTGATCATTTCGCCAAAAACTCAACCCATATAGTTCCGCAACCACCGTATTCACCTGATCTGGCGTCGTGCGACTTCTGGCTCTTAACCAAGCTCAAAAGACCGCTCCGGGGACACTGTTTTTATACGATAGAGGAGATTCAAGCCGCAGCGAAGACGGAACTGAAAGCCATCCCGGAAAGTGACTACAACCAGTGTTTCGAACGAAGATTGGAAAATCCGTTGGCATAAGTGCATTACATCGGGAGGGGATTACTTTGAAGGGGATGAAATTGATTTGGAAGAATAAATAAACATTTTTCAAAATAAATTCAATGTCACCTTATTTTTTGGGCACAGTAGTATAATTAACATTAAAAAAATCTTATAATTTTTTTGAAACTATGGCAAGGCACAAAGCTTCTTTGAACTCGCTCTAATCTAAATGAAACTAAAATTACTCGTCAAATTACATCCCCACACTTATACAAAATAAATGAAGCGTTAATTATAACGGTTTTATTAGTATTTTCTATTTCCGCAAGTCTCATTATTTTTGACACATCTATTATCAATTAATTTCCCAACTCGGATATGCAGAAAATCAAATCACTTCCACTTAATAAAACCTTAAGCACACCGAGGCACATCATTCCACCCACAACAACAACAGCAATTACTACAAACAGCAGCCAGCAAACATATAATTTGTGTTAAACCATAAATATCGTGTCTGCAGCAACGCCCACTCACCACAGTTGCGTCCTCACCCCCTAAAGCTGACACAACAATTCTGACACGTACTTGAGGGCTGTCAAAATTCATACGTTCCTCCGCTTAGCGCACGACGACGCGGCCAAATGAGTGTGTTAATAAGTAAGCAGGCGAAATATGTTCACAACCACAACAACAGTACAACAAAAAAATACCAACAAAATTCAGCAGAGCAATCGAATGGCACAAAATCCGGAGCAACGGCAGCCAATTATGTGGAAAATGTGCGAAAAGAATTTCATGACATGTGAGGAAATCTGCAATTTGCGAAAGCGTAGCCGAAGAAAGGCGAAACCACACCGAGACGACAAGCAAAAAATACAAAAAAATACAAAAAAAACACCGAGAAACACAAGCTGGCGGTTTCAGAAACTGACGGATTGGCGCTTTGGCTTTTCGTCGGAACGACTGAGAGGCTGGTGAATTGGTGAAAATCTTTTTGAATGGGTGGATGTGAACAAGTGCTAAAAGCCGATTTCACTGTAATTACAATTCACACACCGAGTGCGGTGAGGGCTATTGTAATGGGTGCGTAATGGAGTCGAGGTAGCGGCAGGGAAGTGAGGCGACCGGCAGGGTGGTAAATGAAAACAAATGTCAGCAAAGACAAGGAAACCATAGAACATGGAAATCTGGCAAATGTGTTCTTTTTGTTTAAGAGCACTTAAGAGACACCACTACCGCCACCACCACCATTAGCAGCAGTGGTAGCAGCACCGTTATGGACCACGAGCTGCAGACGCCCACAACACAAGGCAGCAAACCGCCCAGCCGAGCGCTTAACACAGAGCAAATGACAAGCTTAACCGCACGACGTGCAAACAAAAGCGCACACAAAGCCACGCAAAGCGTCGGCAAGTGGATGCGAGCGACGGTTTGAGGTCCCGCCGCTTATGCGTCTTTACAAATCGACCGCAGTGGCGGCGGGGAAAAAGTGACGACCAAATAAAAACTTTCGCTGGCAAGTAGCAGAAATCACAACGGCGCGTGTATTCCAAGTATTACAACAACAACTACGTTAGCAACAATAAAATATTAAGCCGCTGTCGACTTGGCAAGTGAATCTCGGTCACATTTTGCGCATCCTCACACACCGCCCATAACTTCCGCCCTGCACTCACATCTTCTTCGAAAACAGGCGTTGCGTCGCTGCCACCGCAGCAGCAATAGAAATGTCATAAACAAACCGATTAAATGTGTGCATGACAAGAATAACAACAATAGTAATACCTCACATAAAAAAGGTGGGCGCTAAAAGAAAGGGGTGTGACAACAACTGCCAACAGCAACACCAACAAAATCAAAATCATTTGATTGTCGCAGAAACTTCAAAACTCAACTCCCACCACGGCGCTAAAACGGCTTGCAACCAAACAACAAAGTGTCTGCGTGTGTGCGTTGTAAAAAGGTAGAAGTTGTTGTTTTTGTTGTTGCACGCACCAGTTTTTAAATGTCACAATTATTTGGCATACAAATGGGATTAAAATTAATGTCAGCGCTCGTGCAACGGTTCGCCAGTTGAAGTTGTTGTCAAATTCTGAAAACATTTAAAGGATTACAACAACAACATGCCGCTACTGTCTTCCTCCGGCCGAAAGTTTACAAAATTGGTTGTTGGTTGTTGAGTGTTTTTGACATAATTATAGGGATTTCGAATATGAATCTGAGTGCGACGTCGCTCAAATGCAGCCAAAGTTTTGTTTGACGACAACAGGAACATACTGTTTTCATCATAATCCGAAAATCCGACTCTTACTTTAGAGTCTGAATATTGAGGGTTATTTCATTTGTACACGTTGACAGCCTGAAACTACGGAGTTTATGGACAAGTGAAGGACACGAGATCTTTGAGTGCTGAATCATCTTCAAGTCGACGACTATTCCTCTAGAAAAGCTTCTTTCGAAAGACGAGGATAAAGTAATATGTTACTATTAATGCACTTATTACTAGATTAGAAGTAGAAACAAGCAGTTCCCTAACTTACACATAGTTCTGGGATTCAAAACGTGATGACATTTCGAGTTAGGTTAGGTTAAACTAGACAATTAAACCCTCAGAATCGCGGGGGAATCATATAGTTTCATATACTTCTTACGATTTACCCTGTGCCAGAAGAAACTTGCGACCACTGTAGTTAATTAGCGCTTGTTGATTTGGTCTGAGGCCTAACATCCAGTAGTGAACAAAAAGATGCCAACGGAGCTCCTTCCTAATCTTATTCCGTAGTTATTGAGGCTGAAATACTTCTTTTAGCGTATAATCATAAATAGCTTGACGATAGAGATACATATATAGAGGCTGAACATCCTTTCTCTATTTTGAGCGGGCAGAAAGCGAACTCAAGGCTAATATCGCTGCCCCATTGGAGTGGATGATCAAAACTCTGAAGAAACAATAGATACACTGCAACCTTTACAGCAGTAACCTCCGCTTGGAATATGCTGCAGTGGTCAGAAAGCCAAAAATTGGAGTTGAGGGAGAGTTCCCGATAGTGTACTCTTCCACCAATCATGGTTCATCCGTAAAAAAGCTAACCGTCCCTCTCCTTCCTCGACGATATGTGAGCAGAGAAGAGGCAGCCAGGTCTAGGTTCGGCGAACTGGTAATAACCCAGGTTTTTTGGGATGAAATGAAAGTGCGCAAGGATTCCAGAGTGACCAGGCTCGCAGAAAAATCGAGTGGCTGGTGTTTTAAATATTACTCGTATTGCTGTCCAACAACCGAACAGAACAAAGATACAACGAATCGATATAAAAGTCGACATCAAAATCACCTTCTACGCCATAAGACCGACTTTCCGCAACTCGAGGGTATAGTTGAATTAGTTCCTCTTTCTTTATAACGTGTTCTAGGGGTTCAAGTCCTACCAATAGCAAATTAAGAGCTTGAGCTGAATCCAAAGACCATTTTAGCATTCTAAACATATGGCTTCATTCCGATATAAGAGAAGTATGCAAATGTAAGAAAGTATTCTGGGAATCTAGGTTCTACCAACAGTAGAAAAAGGGCTGACGTGAAATCCAGAAACCATTATAGCATCATAAACTCCTATATATCTTGAGCACATCCCGACATAATAGAAGTATGCAAATGAAAGACTTTTCGGACCAAAAAACATAAGTCAGGTTGGAAAGCTCAAACATTTCGGTGATTTTAAATTGATAATGCCGATATGAGCGGATGGACCATATATTTTGTTCCGTATAGATTAATGAGCGCACTGTGTCTAGTGTAGAACGAGAAAGAACCCAATTTATTTATTTCATGAAATAAAAGATTTTACCACTCATCCTATTGTTACAATTATACAAGGAAATAGAGAGTTTTTAAGTATTGGTTAGGTATTCGGAGAGCGCTAAGATCCAATTTTTATCTTTGGGAGGATAAAACAAAACGAAGCGTTATTAAAAATTCGCGCATAATCTTCGAAGAGAAACAAAGCGGATATAGATCAGATTGGAGAACTCAAAGACATTGATACAGACTTCTTAAATAATAATATATAACTAGGCCAACAGACCATGCATTCGTTTGTTCAAAATTATGTAACGAATATAAAGGACGAGAGGCTTCTGTTCTTGTACAAGCTTTCAATTTAAAATCTTGACAGAAATGCGCCAAATCGTTCCATACGTTAGTCCGAGTTGCTGCGAACGGTGACGAATCGACTCTCCACGATCTTCGTGCTGGACGTGGTCGAATGATAGGTGAAGGTGTTGCGTGATCTGTCCAAAAAAGGCTTTTAAAAAGTATCTCTGCTTGGATTAAAAGGAAATCCTATCTTCGGCGAAGTCTCTCTATCTTTTAAGTGGAATCATAGAGATAGTGGTACAAAATATGAAAGCTTTCGGGAAGATAAAAGATCTGGAAAGATATTAAAGACTCGCACAAAATCTTCCGAGTGTAACAAACTGAGACAACGAAGATTTCATCATTTTTCTTTTAGTATTAATCTACATAACACCGGTGCTGAGAGGCCGCTTGCAAAGAGGGGTAGTTTTTATAAAACTTTTTGAAGTGGAAAGATTTCATGTCTTGAATGATATGATCGCTTGTGATATATGTATAGTATAATATTTGTATTATCATAACAAATTAGTGAAAGGATATGATGTGAAGTATTTATGAAGACAATATTTACAAAAAGTAAGAGTGTGCACTGTGCAAGAAAGTGGGGCAAGCATTACAAATAAAGGTGTAGCATTACATTGGAAATATTCCTTCAAATATTTAAATATTTGTCCGTATGCAAATAGCCAATATTCAGTATTTTCTGTAATAGAGAGCGCCAGAAGTGCGGCTATGTTTGCAGAACTCTTTCACACGCCTACAAATACCTGCAAACATACAAACATGATACTTCCGCTAGAGAAAAGACTGTCAAACGACTGACATCGAAGGGTTGTACGGCGTTCACTATATCGCGTTGGCGCTGAGAAAATCGCACCAGCATGTGGAGAGGACATAAGTACAAACATAAGTATAGAGTTACAGTGTTTTTTGTTATTTTTTTTTTTTTTTGTGTGCTGTTTACTCAGAACCAGTAAACAAGTCAAATGTGGAAACGTGTGGCGGCGTCCTTTTTTTCTCCTTTATTGTTGTATTTTTCGAGATAAGGTATTTGGACCCGCTTATTACTAACAAATATGTATGTAAATAGCGTAGCGCACGCGCTCGTCCTTATGTAAGAGGCGTTTATAGCGCTAACGCCGCCGACAAGTGAGCGTGTAATCACTGAGCGTGTGAGCCGGCTAGTTAGTGAGTAGAGGTGGTAGGCGTGCAGACGCCGTCATAAATGGGCGCGGAGGGTGCGTTCACTGTTTTTTTTGGTGGTGTTGTTGTTTTTGTTACAACTTAAGCGCATTATGAAAAGCGTTTATATGCTCGTTTGACCAACCCAGCAAAAGGAGTTGGTGAATAGGAAAAATGTTAAATGGCAATAAATATAGTTCCGCTCTCCGCCACGCTCTCGTGCTACTGCCACTGCCGCTTTTTGTTATTGTTTAGTGGCCACTTCCGTTTTTGGCAGCTATACAATTAATTGCGACAAATTGAACGTCGTCGGTCGGCTGGCGCACGCGACAAACACAACTCAAACATCGGCCGGCTGTGGCACGAAGACACACACATACATAGAAGTGAAGTCCACGCGAATTGGGTTGACGTTGACGCCACTCGCAAGCAGCTTAAGACAGAAATGGCTTTATTGGGTGGTCGTTGGGTTAGTGTGCCTAAAATGTAACGGAAGTTATAAAGTTATTACTATTTGCTTTTGTGCGAACATCCTTAGCATGTTGTTGTTGTTTTCTTATTAATCAACTTAATGTCCTTGTGGCCACTTGCCACATTTATTGCCTGTTTATTTTGTTGTATTTTGTCTAAATAGACATGTTCAACTATTTCCGTTATTTGATTTATTGGCGGTGCGCCCAATATCCGGTGGACTGTTTTGTTGGGCTTAACAGTATGTGGCATGTCAATACCTATTTATAGTCGTACGCCTGAAGTCAAGTGTGTCAGGACGAACTGTTCATTGGTCTTTGTTTTTGTAACTAGTGAGAAAATTGCATTTTTCAGATACTCCAATGAGAACTCTTTCTTTATTCTCCCTCCATACATGAAATTATATGAAAAAATAAGTCTCTTCGTTGGTGTTGTTGTTGTTGTAGCGGCAATTCCGGCAGTAATTTCGAGACCGGGTTGACAGTTCCTGGCCTAATAAAAATCCGCATCCGTTCCGGTTACTTAGACCCAACTGACGTTGTAACGGGTCTCTTCGATTGTCTTGATTATATATTTTTCATTTTGGTAAAATATCATTTATCATCTTATGGGCAAGAGATTTATTCCTCGATCATGATATTTTTCATCCTTTAATTAAAATTTATTTATTTTTTTATCGCTAATTCTTTAATGTCTCGAGATCTTCTGCTGTCGCAGGACCTCAGTGTAATATTCTTGCCGAACTTTTTAGAACTTTTTACTGAAGATCTCTTGGCATCAAAAGAATAGTAATTCTCAGTTGTATAAGTGAACTCCTTCGTGACCTTTGTGATCAAACACGTAACCTAACCTAACTTACACTAGGTAGGAGTCAACATGGGTTCAACTGGGAACTGAAAGACCTGTTACACCGTAATAAAAGAGCCATTTCACTGGCGAAAAATATATGAATGACTTCTTCTTTTATAGATGAAGATAGATGAAAATCCATATAAGGCATCAGAATCAGACCTGATATGATAATGGAGAAAAATTGCAGATCAGGGGTTTTTCGTAAGTTTTAACGTTAAACCCATTTTACCCTTACCTTTAGTTTCTATAGAACCGTGGACTCTATTTAGATGATATATAACGGGTGATCCAAGTACAGATACTTTTTTCAAAAGCCTTTTTTTAACATAATACGTGGGATTGGGTTCAGTATTGTTTGGCATTTCATCACGTTTACAAATATTTCAAAAATGAAAACATTCGTTCAGTAAAGAATGTGTTTCGCGCTTCGAGCATACTATTCGCGCCACCATCACCCATCGTGAGACCCACCATTCATTATTGGATAATATTCGACCGAATAAACCACGTCCAGCACGCAGTGAACAAAATATAGCAGCCGTAACTGAGAATGTACACGAAAAAGATGGAGAGTCGATTCGGCGCCGTTCAAAGCAACTCGAACCGACGTATGGAACGAATTGGCACATCTTACGTCGAGATCTTAAACTGAAAGCATACAAAATACAGCTTGTGCAAGAACTGAAGCCGCTCGAGCTTGCCAAGCAACATCGCTTCGCTATACAGACTCTTGAAAAGTTCCATGATGAGGTCCATTTCTGACTCAGTGGACATGTACATACATAAACAAAATTTCCGCAAATGGGACGAAGAGCAACCTGAAGTGATTTAAGAGCTGCAATTTCATTCAGAAAAAACAACGATTTAGTGTGGTGAAAACGTTACATATTTGGTGCCTGAAATTGAAGCTCGTCATCTCGCCGACATTTGGTTTCACCAGGTGGCACTTCCCACACAACGCATCCATCAAAGGATTCATTAAGAGAACACTTTGGTCAGCAGATAATTTCACGTTTTGGGCCGGTCGATTGGCCACCAAGATGGTGTGATATCACACCGTTAGACTTATTCCTGTGGGGATATGTTTACCAGTCGAAATGCTGGGACGAGTCATTGAAAATTGGACTCAACGGATGAACCATCTGACGGCCACGGCCAAGATTTGAAAGAGATAACCTTCAAAAAATAAATTTCAAAGAATGTTCTTTCGAATAACAATAAACATTTCCCATTAAATTTGAAGTTTCTGTGTTTTTTTCCTAAAAAAAAAGTAGGGAAACTCACAATGGCTCAGGCTTTATTATTGTCATTATTTTTTTTTTAATTCTGTTCATTTCATCACCTAATGTTTAATTGTCTTCTAGCGAGCTCTTATTGGTTCCTAAAAAGTCTATCTAGGCCGGTCCATATTTCTAACGACCTCTGCCTGGAGAGTCAATAAGCTTGAAATTGACATGATAGTGCGAATGTAGAAAGAAGAACCCGCCCTGTTTCCACTAAAGCGGACCTATGTAAATGAAAATATCGAGTCTTCACTGAGATTCAATTTTCTCTACTTGATAGGAAGAAGATCTCCGCTTTTCATTTTTATGAAATCGAATTCGCATTCTCCAACTAGGTTGAGTCTAATACGGTGGCCACACTTCTACTGAGTTTGGGTTCAGTCGCTTATAAATTTTGACATCGGCAAAACGTATGTCTCTCTCTCTCTCTCTTGCTTTTTGGAGCACTTTGAGATTTAAAATCCTTTGTGCTTTGTGTTTACATAATACAAATATTTCTATTCAAGACTTAACACCCTCAATCCATGAAACACAATTCTTTGATAGCCCGCGTCTCTATCCTTATTAACCGTCATATTTACTTAAAATTGTTATTTGTGTCAATTCAAGAGCAATTTTTCCGCAATAAAAGAGCTAATTGCTTACAAAATCAACAGCGTAAAATCCCTATTGTCAACAAGTAAGAGAGCGCGCAGCTGTCAACCGAGGCGAGACCAAGTGCAAATACTTCAGATTGCGTTTGAGCACCTTGTAACGCCTCTCTGCCGAACGTCTATACTTAAATCTGCAGATGTAGAAACTGTGAGCGTCACAACTCCCAACCGAAGGCACGCGCTCAAATTAAAAATCTCGCCTTACGCAAATGCACATGTCCTTTTAATTGCTACATATGCGACCGGCAGCAAGAAATGTAAACGGAGCGCGCAAGACACAACCAAATGCCTCTACAATGAACGCCTTCAATTTGCAGCGCTTTTGTTATCGTTGTTGCTGGCTGCTGTTGTGGTGATCGTACCGGCGCACGCGTCTGCAGGATCAGCCCTCAAATGTCAGCGCAACGTAACGCTCAGCGCTGCTAAGATATTGCAAATAAATTTCATAAGAGCCAAGCTATCAAGAGTGTAGAAGGGGCACTCATTGTCTCGCGTCTTCCGGTAGGCTACGAGCAGCAGACAGCCGACGTAAGGCGTCGAGCGAGACGAAACAGGAAGCAAGGTGTGCGCCAAATGCAATCGAGCTAACGCGATCATTGTTACGGCATGAAAGTGGTGCTGCTGATGTTGATGGTGGTGGTGGTGATGGTGGTGATGTACGCGTTCGTTGTGGCGTGCAGCTGCCGCCAACTCAAATCAAAAGCCATCCACGTGATATAACAAAAGCTAAGTAGCATGTTTATGCCTAAAGAAAATAGCGGACGAGAGATCAGCAAAATGTATTTCAAGAAAATGCGTGGAATATGAAAACGTTATGATCAGTTTGTGGGTTTTGCCATAACGAACCGGTTCTAGCGCCACCACCCTGCCAACATGCATGCGCATGCTTATTATCCTCTTTATTTAAAGGACATGTGCCAGAAGGAGTAATGTGAGGCGCGAACCGGTGCGCCGTTAGCATCTTCGGCGCATGCGTTTTGTCGCACCTTGAGTTGGGCGTGTCCGAGATTTCAGTCAGCGATGTCTTCAGCCCACTTTTCCAATACCCTTATGAAGACCATACCAGCAGTCCTTATCGCCTAATATTTGCTTACAATTTTAGCATTTCGGCAGGCGTATCCTTGCGCTTCTTGTTGCAGCACTTGAAAACAATAACGTCACTGGCATTTTTGATTTCGCATTTGGCATTTCTTATGCCGCATGCAATTGTGCTGTCGAGTGGTATTTCAATTTCAATTTCGCTTTCGTAGCAGTCACCGGAAACGCTCGCAAAACAAATGAAAGGCGCACACATATGCTTACAGTATTCATAGAGGTGTATGTAGAGCGCTTGGTCTCGGTCGTTGACACATGGCTTTTGTCTACAGCAGCGCAGTGGCGGTGGCGTTGCTTATACAATTCATACACACACACACACATGTATGTATATAGTTTTATATATACCTGTGTGCTTATATTATTTAGTTGGCACACTCTATGCGTCTTCCTGTTGGCATTGGCATTCAAAAATCTGTCTTAAAATATCTTTTATAGCACTATTGCATGTCGAAATGTGCGTTTGACCCTGCCTACGGGTATCCTGCCCACCGTTTGCAAGTTCATTTACTTATTTACTACTCATTTTCTCAACTGATTGACATGTCTGTTATTGTTGTGCGCCTCCGCGCCTATTATTATGCTCTCATGCTTGCGTTTGTGGCGCGTGCAGAACTTCCGGTTAATTATAATTATGTGCCGCAACAACTACGGCGGTATTATTGGTACGTGCATTTGGTTCTTCATATTATCCGTTGGTGCCGTTAAATGATTTCTAAAGCACGGCAACTCATTGAATTAAAAAACGTGAAATGAAAGCGAAAATTTGCGCTCTTTCAGATGACTCGCACAAGGTTGATCTGCTCTTTGTTCATTTCCTCATACACTCCAATGTCAAAATGTCATGACTGCTTTATATCCAGAGCTAAAAAAAAAATGGCAAACATATGCCTTAGTAAAAATGTGGGGGAGTTATAGTTATGAATATAAATGGTGATCCATTTCGAGGCTCCCTACTTAATAAAAATCACAGAAACTTCAAATATAATGAGGAATGTTTATTAACATTTGAAATGACCCGCGTGCTTCAAGCTCTGAATCGAAGCGGGATTATTCCCATAGACTTTGGTCTTTATGTATCCGCACAGAAAAAGTCTAACGGTGTGATATCACACGATCTTGGTGGCCCATCGAAAGGCCCAAAATAAATGTGAAATTATCTGCACACCGAGGTGTTTTCCCACTAAATCCATTGATTGATGCGATGTGTAGGCAGTAACACTCATTAGGTCTATTATGTTGACCATAAATTGAGCGAAGTACGCGGAACACATTCTTTACAGAACGTGAATTTTCGAAATAGAGTTCGCGGACACTTCTTCGCGAATCCTCTCAAGAGTTACTCTCGAGAAAGTGGAAATACCAAGATATAGTTAAGCACCTATCTTTACAGTGCCGCTGCATGTTTTTTAAGAGATTTAAACATTACCAGAACGGACGTCACTGATGACGAGGCCCAACTAACTATCAAGAAACTACAAACTTTATGACCTTAATGTTGTTTTTGTTGTTATTTATTTAATCCCCGTTTGGGTGGTAAGTGTCATTTGTGTTGTCGTCGACGTCATCTAACGGTAGGCCCAGGAAACGTGCTGTTTCGACGGGGTCGGACTAGAGGGAGGAGGGTGTTAGATGTGTAGGATTTGTAGGGCATGCAAAGAGGTGGTCAGTGTCATGCGCAGACTCGCTGCATGAAGGACATACATTAGGTATGTCAGGGTCTATTCTGGATAAGTAGGAGTTTAACCTGCTACAGTATCCAGAACGAATTGCGGCGACTGCCGCTTCTACGTACCGGAATTGACTCGGATTTTATCCGACCAAGGGCAGTCCTTTCGGCGATCTAACCCCGTTTGGATTTACTGCTACAAAGAATGTCTACCTTTAGAGAGTGTCTACCTTCAGTAGAGCGGCGATAATAGCTATGAACTCATTCACGGCGCGTTCAGGGCTGGTCGAAGAATGTCTGGCATCACTGTCTCTGGCAGCTAGAGCTTTAACTATAAGACTTGTATGGCTGCCGGGCCACAGCGGAATCGCAGGTAACTGCAAGCTGATAAGCTAGCAAAAAAAGGCACCCTAGAGTCGTTGTCGGTAGAATGGGGACGGGTCGGTGCTCCCGCATCCACCTGTGCTCTACTACTGGATTGCTGAGCCTCGCGGCTGCTTGGTCAACACTGGGACAGCATTGGTACCTGCGCAGTCGCAAAAGCCTTTTGGCCCAATATAGATGGCAGGAGATCTAATGATCTCTTTGCACTCAGTAAGGCCAGTCTCTCGTTGGTGATGGGGCTCTTGACGGGCCACTGCCCTATTGGCATATATGCTGTAAGACTGGGAATTCTACCCAACGCCGCATGCAGAAACTGCTTGGAAGAAGATGCGGTAGAAACTAGCCAGCACTTCCTTCTTGACTGCCCCGCTTTTGGGAGATCAAGACTTAGACACTTGGGGAGGCATACCTTCAGACATCCGCGTACAAAAAAAGTACCTTTGCAAATTTGTATTGGCTACGAAGCGTTTTGCCGATCTTTAAGTCCGAACACTGGAGTTCTATTTTCAATGGCTTCACAAAGGGCTACATCTAGTCCACGTGCGATCTATGATAAGCCATCTAACCTAACCTAAGAACGCGTTGACGATGAATCACTTCCCCAACGGCCATCAACATCAAATGATGATCAGCACGGCAATAAAACAAAGGAATTGGTGCTTGAGAATCGACGTTTAACAGTCAGAGATCTTACTAGCATTGTTGGAATATCGGAAAGATCAGTGAAATCTATTTTAAAAGATCATTTGCACCTAAGGAAAATGAAAACACTATTGGTTCCAAGATCTCTATATTTTTTTCGAAAAACATCTTCGCATTAATAGACAAGCAATGCTTTCCGACTGTGCTTACGACTCGAAAACAGACGGATATTGACTTTACCGTATTATATTCGTATATTGGCTGTGGGTAGTTGAGAGTGGTAATAAAAAAATTTGAGATAATTCATAAAGAATTATGTGTAAAGTATTTAGTTTAAGTCAGGTTTTTAGAGGCAACAACTGCAATTTGCAAAAGTACATTTACATGTATATGTTTTATTGAACCAAATCTAAAAAATTAGAAAGTCTTAAATATGAATAAACCTGCTGAAGACTCAGTTTTTAAGATATCTTTTTGAAATTTTGCAAACGTCATTTTCTCTTCAAGAAGCTGCTCATTTGTCGGAACGGCCGATATCGGACCACTATAACATATAGCTACCATATAAACTGAACGATCGGAGTCAAGTCCTTATATGGAAAACTTTCACATTTGACAATGTATCTTCACCAAATTTGGTATAGGTTATTTTCTAGGGCAAAAATGTAATCTCCGAGAAAATTGTTCAGATCGGTTAACTATAGCATATAGCTACCATACAAACTGAGCGATCGGAGTCAAGGGCTTGTATGGAAAACTTTCACATTTGACAAGATATATTCACGAAATTTGGTATATATTATTTTTTAAGGCAACAATGTAATCTCTGAAGAAATTGTTCAGATTGGTGAACTGTAACATATAGCTTCCGTACAAACTGGACACATAGTTACTAATAGAAATGCACCTGTGAAGGGTATAATAATTTCATTTTGTTGAGACGATATTTCGGTCCTGAGCGCTGTTTAAGAATTTTCTAACATATTTTAAATGAGAATGCTATTATATATTTATTTACAAGTTCAAGGAATGAAAGATTATAAATGACAAAAACTATGCGACACTGTGAAAATTAAATTATTATGCTTCACGCTAGCATACATATGTATGTATATGTATATGCACATATCGATATCACCAAAAATAAACACCAAAATGGCTATAAATAAAGCCTTTTGAAGCGATTTGAAGACAACGACACCGAAATAAATGCCAATCGGGCGCCACGGGATTAGATTAGCTGCGGATATAAATACAATATCGACGATTGACGACATCTCACACGCTATATATTCCCAAGCAACAGGCAATTTATATGATTATTTAGGCTAAACAACGCATTTATTTCCCCGATATACGAACATAAATACTTTTTTTTTGTAGACGTAAATCTGATCTATTTAATCTAATGTAAGCATTCGCGATTTTCCAACGCACTTGTCTATTAAAATATTTATAAATTTGACACAACCCTTGCGGGGATCGAACCCGCGACCTTTGGATTAGAAGTCCAACGCGCTATCCGCTGCGCCAAAGGGTCTCTTATCGTTTGTCTCCCCAACACCGAGCACAGCTAATAAAAATCGCCTCACACACACCAAACAAAGCAAATTAAACAACTTTTATACATATCTACAGTTGGGCATAAAGAAATAAAAAACAATAAAACAACAACAACAACATACATAATCACAAAATTGCGCACCGAAAACATTAGCAAAAGGCAAAAAAAAAAACAGTTTTGAAAAAGATCTACTAAACGCACTGCAGAGGTGTAGAACACAATAAACAACAACAACATACAGTACAAAGCGTATGTCTGTTTGAGTTGTTGTGATTGTTTGTTAACGAAAAGATTAAATATACAGTGGCGGTGTGCACGCTCACGCACTTTGTCCGAGATTTGCCTAGCACACGCTGTCAGAAAGCAGAAAACGACTGTGATTTGTAAATATGTATGTTATATAAATACATAGTACTTATTTGTGTTTGTATGTATGTATGCTTAATGTTGTTGCTTATCTGTAACAGGTATTCTTGTACATACATACAAACAACATTTACTAACTTGAAGGTGGTTCAAAGTATGAATATTAATATGTGTAGAGTTGACTGATCGCGGCGATTTCTAATATGCCGCTATGGTCAAGTGTGTACATTAGGGTAGTCATAAAAATCCAAAAGACTGAGGTTGTAGTTATTTTCTCATCAATGTATAAGACTTCGGTCCAAGATATTTCACCTTAAAAACAGTAGAACCAGTTAGAAATGATGAAAACGGAAGACGTATAACACGGTGGTCAAAACATAATGTTCTACATACTCAAAATATGACACACAGCTTCAAAAATATTTTTTTTTTTTTTCAACTTCAACATTGTTTAACATTAATATTGATTTTTAAAATTTATATTGTTTTTAAAATAAAATGCTGACCTTTGCAGTATCGACGGACATAGGGGATGAGGTTTAGGAAATCCGATATAAATTTTCTTAATTCATTTAATGATCGCCTTATTGTTGATAACTATAATATGTAAATTTATAAAAAATTAACTTTATTTTAATTTTGAGCGGTCAGTTTGCATGACAGCTACAATTTACCGGAGTCCAATATCGGCGGTTCTTACAAGAGCAGCTTTTTGAGAAGAATAGGTTGTGTATAAAATCTCAGAGCAATATGTCAGAAAGTAAGAGGCTAGTTCACTTACATACAGACAGATTGAGGGAATACGAACACTGCTTAATCTACTCAGCTCGTAAATCTGATCAATTATTTATATACCATCACGGGTACGCTTGCAGAATTCCAGACGCTGAACTCAATTTTAGACGGTTTTCAATCATAAATCGGCCTATACTGCAGCAAATTCACGTTCGATATTCGTACGGAGTTCATCAATCGTCGCTGGCTGGTTGGCATAGACCATAGACAATAGGCTTGACGTAGCCACACAGAAAGTAGTCTAATGACGTCAAAACGCACGGAGAAGGCGACCAATTGACTGGGCCATTTCGTGAGATAACACGTTCACCAAATCAATAAGTCGATTGTGAATTGCGGTTCCCATTTAGCGTTAGCGATTCCCATTCACAGTAACGTGCCGGTCTTAATCATCACGGAGAAAGTGCGGCCCTACGACGCCGTCAGCCCATAAACCGCACCGTAATTTTTCAGGATACGATGATGACTCATGGAGTACGTGTGGATTACTGCCTGACCAATAACTCTTATTTTGCTTATCGACGAAGCGATTCAGCCAGAAATGAGCCTCATCGCTGAAAATTCGATGAAAATCCGGATCATCATCAAGGTTTTGCTCAGCCTAATTCGCGTACATACGACGATTCTGGTGGCCCAGCGGCTTCAGTTCTTGCGTCAATTTGATTTTGTAAGTCCAAGTAAGACACCGATATTTTCGCAAAATTCGCCACGACGACGTCACAGAGATGTCCAACGCTTTAGAACGACGTGTGAGAGACTGACGGTCCTCCTCAATTGAGCATCGGCAGGAATATTCTCGACACTGCGGGCACTTATTTGTCTCACTGAAACGGGAACATTTCGTACTGTGCCTGTGAATTTTTTCACTAAACGCTCAATTGTTGACCTGACAGGACGATTATGATGACCATAAATTGGACATAGCGTTCTTAAAGTTGAGGCTACTGACTCCGAATTTCAGTAGTAAATTTTAATAATTTCGACTCGTTATTGGATCGTATATCCTTCCGTAATGAAACGGCAAATCTTACTGAAGAGAAATGTCAAAAGAGCGGGAAAACTATGAGTTGTTTGCTGTCCCTATCGGTCTGCTTTTGTAGCGTCCCTATTCAAATACCCGTTAGTATCAATACCATAATGGTTTGTACATATAAGAAAGTACGAGAGTGACCAAAAATTACTACCACAAATTTTGGTACCGCTATCTAACCAACTTTGGCACTTTCTCTCCCTCCTCGACTCGCGACTAGAGCAATTTTCTGTTATACACGCATGCAAACATCCACTGATCTGGTTCAATGGCTGTGGAAGGCAATACATAGCAATGTTTTTTGAATAGATGTTCGAGTGTTTACTATTTTCTACATTTTAACACCCATTTCTCCATAATATCAGAAGTTCGTAAAGACTTTGAGAGTTATGACAAGCGTCCCTAATAAAAAGACTGAGGACCTTAAGTTCTGGGTTAAACCAAGTCAAGTGAGGAAGGGCTAAGTTCGGGTACAACCGAACATTTTATACTCTTGCAATTTTCAAGTATCAAAGACAGGGAAATAATTTAAGCTATAAAGCCAATTATATAGAGTAAAGTCAGCTGGATGTTCGAAAATTCTGATATTACTTATATAGGGGCTAGGCGAAGTTTTCGCTCAAATGTATCTATTTTTGACACAAAGATACACCGTTGCGAATAAAACAGCTCTCTTATTTTCATAAAATCGACTCAGCTCGACATACTGATCATTTATGTATATATATACTTTACAAGGTCTCCGACACTTCCTTCTGGGTGTTACAAACTTCGTGCCAAACTCAATATACCCTGTTCAGGGTATAAAAACAGTCCATAAATGTCATCTCCGACGGACTTCTACGGCTACTTGGAGAAGTGCTATAGTTAACTTTAGATCCGAGACTACCAACCAACATCGATCGAGCCCTGAGTACATTTTCTTATATGTATGTATCTTAGAAGAAATAAGAGCTTTTTATAATAAGAAATAAGGGCAAGTAGAAGAGCTTCTACGGTCTTAATATGGACAAACCGGTCGGCGCTGAAGGCTGGATGAAAAATTAGCTCAGAATTTTTGAATGCTCAATATTCTTCCAAAAACCACATATGGATGATCCCTAACCTCAATTTCGGCTCATATGTAACCCGTTTTCTTTAATCATTACCATACTAAGTAATGTTAAACCTTAAAAGTTTTATTTCGGAATAAATACCGCCATAAATCACCAAGTCAATCGACGAATCGAAGGTGAGAAAACGCCTACGAAATTTCAAGTGACAGGTGAACGGCTGCAACACGGCCAGTTGAACAAATTGAGACATTTAAATGGTTTTAAAATGCAAATGTCTGTGTGTTTGTGCCCTGAAGCGAGTCTAACCAGCCGCTGTTGCTGTTTTCATTGTTGCCAAACAATTTGATTAATTTACACGCCAAACGAAAGCAACACAGAAGCACAACAACAGGCGAAAGGACAATGCGGCGACACTTGAAGGAGCTAACAAATCCAAATAAATGGTGTACGATTGCACAATTGCAGCGAGTCACGTAAGCTTAGCGTCGTATTTTATTCAAAATTCACCACTTCACTTAGGGAGGGCCGGCCGGAGTTGTGTATAAATAAATTTAAAATTCACTGAATTTCTATGCAACGTTCGTTTTGTTGTTGTTGTTGTTGCTTTGTGTTGGTTCGTTAAATGTTAAGTGGCTAGCAACCCCCTAAATAAGAAGAAGAAGAAAAAGGCGTCAGACTGTTGAAATAAATGCTCGCAGCGCTTTTGGATTTCCTCAAAAGCGCATGTAGCGATCGTTGAAGGCGATAATTTCGGCTGAGTATAAATGGAAATCAGCAGCGAATTGAACACTTGAAAAATTACATTATACTCGGGCACTCGGGTACTCGGCAGACAGTACAAAATATTGCTGGCATTGTTGTTGTTTATACAATGTTTTTTTTTTTTTACATTTACATACATTATATATGGATATATGTATACATACATATGTACTATATATGCTTTAATGTACGACTGCTAATCGCACCGTCTAGCGGCGCTTTGCGACACGTCCAACACCCCCTACCGGTACGGTGCTTTGTTGTACCAGTTACGAAGCTCTTCGCGTGTTTTTGATTTCAGAGGGAGATAAGCTGAAATCGCGCCGGGCTTTTGTAGTCAGGGGTGTTGTGCGGCGTTGGATTGCAAGTAAGTAAGCAGTTTCAATTACTTTTTAACGATTTTCATTACGGAGGGGGGTTCACATTTATATTACAATAATATTGTAAATCGATTAAAGTTTAATTTTACTGAAACTGAAATTGATAATGAAAATTTTAAAAGCACACACTCATTATTGGATAATATTCGACCGAATAGACGACGTTCAGCACACAGTGAAGAAAATACTCGTATAGCAGCCGTAGCTGAGAGTGTTCACGAAGACCGTGGAGCCGTTTGCAAGCTACTAGGACTGACGTTTGAAACTATTTGACGCATTTTACTTCGAGACCTTAAATTGAAAGCCTACGAGGGCTGCTATATATATTTAGGCATAATAATGAAAATAGGCATATTTATCAACGAAAATGGTTTTTTTTTTTCGTTCTATCTGAAGGTATGTTACATGACGGTCTTGCATTATCAGTTCACGTACGGCATCGATGTTTTTTGGCACAACGGCTGTTTTTGGACGACCTTCACGGAATTCGTCTTTGAGCGAGCGTCGGCCACGATTGAATTCGTTGTACCAGTTTTTCACAGTGCTATAGGATGGTGCTTCATAGCCATACAAAGATTTTAGTTCATCGATGCACTCTTGTCGTGATAATCCACGTCGAAAGTTGTGAGAAATGACCGCACGAAAATGTTCACGAGTTAATTCCATTTTTTGGCCGATATGAATTTTTTAATTCCCTGTAAATAAAACAATTCACGATTAAATGACAAAATGTTCTGAGTGATGTTATGCTAAAAAATGTCAAACTTTCCAATGAAAATGTCAGATTGCACCTGGCAACACTTAGTGTTGCCTAGTCCAGAAATATGTATATGTATATAACGGGTGATTTTTTTGAGGTTAGGATTTTCATGCAGTAGTATTTGACAGATCACGTGGGATGTCAGACATGGTGTCAAAGAGAAAGATGCTCAGTATGCTTTGACATTTCATCATGAATAGACTTACTAACGAGCAACGCTTGCAAATCATTGAATTTTATTACCAAAATCAGTGTTCGGTTCGAAATGTGTTTCGCGTCCGTGTCCGATGAGCGATGAGGCTCATTTCTGGTTGAATGGCTACGTAAATAAGCAAAATTGCCGCATTTGGGGTGAAGAGCAACCAGAAGCCGTTCAAGAACTGCCCATGCATCCCGAAAAATGCACTGTTTGGTGTGGTTTGTACGCTGGTGGAATCATTGGACCGTATTTTTTCAAAGATGCTGTTGGACGCAACGTTACGGTGAATGGCGATCGCTATCGTTCGATGCTAACAAACTTTTTGTTGCCAAAAATGGAAGAACTGAACTTGGTTGACATGTGGTTTCAACAAGATGGCGCTACATGCCACACAGCTCGCGATTCTATGGCCATTTTGAGGGAAAACTTCGGACAACAATTCATCTCAAGAAATGGACCCGTAAGTTGGCCACCAAGATCATGCGATTTAACGCCTTTAGACTATTTTTTGTGGGGCTACGTCAAGTCTAAAGTCTACAGAAATAAGCCAGCAACTATTCCAGCTTTGGAAGACAACATTTCCGAAGAAATTCGGGCTATTCCGGCCGAAATGCTCGAAAAAGTTGCCCAAAATTGGACTTTCCGAATGGACCACCTAAGACGCAGCCGCGGTCAACATTTAAATGAAATTATCTTCAAAAAGTAAATGTCATGAACCAATCTAACGTTTCAAATAAAGAACCGATGAGATTTTGCAAATTTTATGCGTTTTTTTTTTTAAAAAAGTTATCAAGCTCTTAAAAAATCACCCTTTAGCAACCTAGGTACAAAATACAGCTTGTGCAAGAACTAAAGCCGTTCGACCTTCCCAAGCGACATCGCTTCGCTCTATTGGCTCTTGAAAGGTTCAAGGAAGATCCGACATTTTCGAGCCAAATTTTGTTCAGCGATGAGATCCATTTCTGGCTCAATGGTATGTAAGCAAAAAACAACCTGAAGAGATTCAAGAGTTGCCTTTTCATCCAGAGAAAACAACGGTTTTAGGTGGTTTGTTGGCCGGCGGAATCAAGGATTCATATTTCTTCAAAAATGATGCCGATGAGAACGTAACTGACTATTTTGTGCTTAAGATTGAAGTACATGATCTCAACGACATTTGGTTTCAACAAAACGGCGTCACTTCTCACACATCGCATCAATCAATGAATTTATCGGAAGAATACACCGGCCAGTAAGACCATATGATATCACACCGTTAGACTTTTTCCTGTGGGTATATGTAAAGTCTAAAGTCTACGTGGACAATCCCGTTGCGATTCAGGTCTTGGACGAAAACATCACGCGTGTCATTCGCCGGTTACCAGTCAAAATGCTCGAACGAGTAATCGAAAATTTAATTTAATGGACCATCGAGACGTAGCCGCGGCCAAGATTTGAGAGAGGTACACTTCAAAAAATAATTGCCAAAGAATTTAGTATCGAATAAGAATGTGTTGAGGATATTCTTTAACAAAAACTTCATATCTGGATATTACAAAGCAACATTCCTAGTAGAATGTGACGGTATTGAGATTAACATTATTTTGATAAAGTTTGACATCTCCTCTAGAATTCAAAAGCATACCCCACTCTGAGATCATGATCCATCCAGCTATGATTCTGAATTCCATCTACGTTGGTACAACCTAGGACAGTTTTACAAGTCTTCGGTACTTGGAATCTTATATAGATATGATACAGGCCTCATACATTGTTTGTGTAGCGAGTACACTTATAAAAGAACTGGAGCCTGCAAACAAGAAGCGGTTTCAGGCTATTATAGTACAACCTAATATCTATTGTATGAATTCGCGATCATCAAAAAATATAGTTCTGTAGGTGAGAGTACATGGTGTTAAAAAGATCCCAATGAAAAACATAAGCCCTCTTAAGCATTATCTTTCTGAATATTGTCAAAAAAAAAATTTTCGAAATCGAAATGCTGGTCATGTCTGAATTTGTTTAAAAATTTGAAAACAATTCTCACCAAAGAATCAAATAGTTAATTTAGCTTTGATTTCTACTTATAAACTGATGGATCTTTCAGCGCGTGTGTCATTAGATCTTACAGACAACCAATAAAGCAATCAAGATTTGATATGCACAATGCCAGTCTTATCATATCTGCTCAGTCAACAGGCCGAAACAATATTAGCCGAAACGATTATTTACCATTGTGTAAACGTTTTAATAAGCAACAACAAATATACCCATACAAATAATCATAATAATGCCTGAATGCATTTCCCAAACCACACTTGGCAGCTGCTGCGATCTTTGGCACTCCACACACACGGGCTTCCCCCAACTTACGCAGGCCATTGAGGCGAACTTATGCCGCACACTCGCTCACTTCCATGCATCTTCTAATCTATCTCTTGTATTTGTTTATTAGGTATAATGGATTTATTTGTATTTGTGCTTTGCTTGCCGGAGATTCACCCACTTTTTCCGCCTTAAATGGCTTCATAGCTGAGCTGTGAGCGCTTGATGGACTTCGGATGATTTTCGAAATGAAAATGATTCGTGGTTGTTGTCGCTATGAAAATATATACATATGTACATATATTTGATTGCATGTATATGCATATCCATTAGGAGGGTAGTATGAGTTATATAGTATATGTGTGTGTAGTTCCTTGGTAGATAATTTGCTTATTTACTTGAGACAAATAGACTTGCAACAATTGTTGCAAATGCTTGCGTGCACGCACACATATAGTATATGCTCATGTTATTGCTGAGCACTACATTCGTTGCTTGTTTTGGTCCATATGTGTGGCTTGCATAAATTGCTTGCGGAAACATTGCTTTGTTTAGCAAAATCATTTTGTGTTCGGCAGCATTTCGAAATGGAATTTTGAAATTATTAAACATGTACATACATACATACGCATGTACATGTGAACATAAATTAATTTGTGCATATTTGCATTTGATTAGGGGAAGTAGAACATTGAGCAATTATGTATGTACATATGCATGTATGTGTGTTTGTGTGTGTTTGAGTTTGTATTTACGAAGTTAATCGACTGTAAAATTGGAATAAATGCTAGAAAGCGTTTTCTATAGATCGTTAGTTGGGTTAGGATTTAGTATAGGCTGACTTACTTTACGAAATTGCTTCAAAAAGATCATAGTGCTCAGCATATACCCAAAATTTTTACAACGACTAAGGACAACATTTATTTATCTCTGAAAAATTTAAAAACAGCCAACCGAGAAGAGAAAACGACTTCAGCATCTGAACATATAATCTAACCTTTTAAAATTGAATTATCTATATTTCGACATTGGAAACGTCAAATACCATTCGGAAAGTGACAGAAGAAAAATGGGAAATATTGAAAAAAAAACCAGGATGGTCAATTTTACCGAAAAATCATCTTTTCGGACGAGGCTCATTTCCACCTCGCCGGTTACGTTAGCAAGCAGAATTGTCGCATTTGGGGCACAGGACGGCGCTACGTGCCATACAGCAAACGCTACACTCAATCTTTTACGCCCTATTTTCGAAAATCGCATAATTAGCAAAAGAGGTGATGTGAATTGGCCTCCCAGAAGCTGCGATTTAACTCCGTTGGACTATTTTCTGTGGGGAGCTGTTAAAGATACGAGTAAATGTTACGCCAACCTTCCAGAAACAGTTCATATAAAGTACGAGATTCAAGCTGCTGTAGCTGCCATAAGGCCTGAAACCATCGAGAAAGTACTCCAAAATTGGGTGGATCGGATAAGCTACTGTAAACTCAGCCATGGTGGTCATTTGTCCGAAATTGTTTTCCACAAATAAATTTCATAAAACAGCCTTTTAAATAAATGTTAGACCTTTGAAAAATATCAAGCAGTTGTTTTAGCCTCTGTCTTGCGAAGGGTGGGCCGTGGTGGAAAAAGTGCATTCTAATCTAGGCCAAAAAATCTCGCAGTCGCACAGGAGCTGCTCGTCGACCAGATGCTACCTCCTCCAGCTAGCGCATCGACTTTGCCAGCGATTCCGCTGTGACCAGGCACCTAAGCGAGTCTGATGCTGAAGAATTTAATGCTATTTCTAAGGAGGACAGACACTTCTTGTTGAGCTCAGCGCTAGTATTGCCGCTCTGCTGTAGTAGTGAATACTCACGTCCCTGAAAGAGGCTTCAGTGCGACGCAGTGAACCAAGACTTCAGAAATACAGTTAAAGGAGAGAATTTCGGCGTGTCCTTGATTGGACCCTTTCAAATGCCAAGCTTCCGTGAGCATTAGAGAACATTTCGCTCATCAAGTGCTATTATTGGTGCAGTTCGTAGAGCTCCGGAGATGAACAAAGTACCCAGCCTAAAATTTTTATATAATTGGATCACTAAAGTAGTGAACCTCTAAATTGATGTGGTTCAGTTAGGACATGCTGGCCTCAAGTCAAATTTATAGTACAGGAAAGCTGGGGAACCGATAAATTCTGGGAACAAACATTTCTATAACCGATTATATGTAAGTTAAAAAAGCGGAAAAAAATTATAAAGTCACTGTCGAAAGTTCTCGGGGTTGCTTTTCGCATGAGAAAGAATGTGAATAGAATTTCTTGATAAATTCTAATTCAGGCCAAAAGAAAAGCGTCAGCTTGACTGTCAAGAATGAATTAAGCTAATTTTTTAACCCTGTGTGGGTGGTCTGCATCGCCCGGAAGAAATGAAAATCAAAAGATACTAGGTTTAGGCTATAAGTCGAGTGAAGAAAAACTTCTCAGTCGCTCTTTTCCAAGTAGCTTTTAACCGATCTTGCAACATTAAGCTGAGCGTTGTCAGGATGGAAATTTATTGCCTCATATCTAGTCGCAAATTCTTGGCGTTTTTCGGCAAATTCTCTGATATTTTCACGCAAACGCCTCCATACGGCCAAACAGATCTCCTTATTGGTCGTCCGTACCCCCGGAACAAATTCATGATCCACCAAACCAAGAATATTGGAAAAAAAAACAATGAGCATCACCTTGAGTTTTGAGCGGCTTTGACGCGATTTTTATGTTTTCGGCTAGTTTTTTAAATTGATTTCGATGATTATTGACTTTTTTGCATGTCAAACTCCAAAAGCCATGTCTCATCGGTAGTTAGAATGCTCTCCATGAATGTGGGATCGGAATAACCAGTCTAGTCTATGAGTCTACGAACCTAATTTATGTCCCGTTTGAGCAGTGCCAAATTGACTTTTTGGAAATCGCAGAGGCATAGGCCATCTCAACTAGCTATCACGGTCTCAAGTTCAAGAACCCTTCATAGCATGAAGAAATATCAATAGGTAAAGCGGCAATGTCACTGTGTTTAAAATTATATTATTATTGGCATATGTATGTTCTCTTCGATATTCCATAATTAATAAGAAAGACTTGCTATTTTAGACTTGACTGCTTACAAAAAAGCCTTTTGTTAGCAATAAAAAAACCTGGCATTTTCACGTCGAAGGCAAATATTTACACAAATCGATTTTTTATTCGAAAACAAACAACACAAAACAAACACTTGATGGATGTAAAAAGAATAGCAATGTTGAAGGCAACAAATCCACACACACATATTCATATATTTGTACGTACATATGCTCACAATTGAATGTATGTAAATATTAGTATGAGAATTATGAGCCCTGCCCGCGGTCGACGCTTTGTGAATTCGTCTGACGGAAGGCAGCAGTCTCGACTATTTTTGATTTCATACCATTTTATTGGCACAATTGCCCGCTTAGCTGCTGATATATTTGAACAACTACATAAGTACATATGTACATGTATGTATATGTTCATGTAATGTAGTTGGTTCGGTTGCAAGGATGTGAACTACTGCGCTGTGAATTTTGAGCGCAAGTCGGTGGATGTTGAAAAATTTTCAAGATTTCGTTTGTTTTGGAGAGCAAGCGCGCAGCAAATGTCGAGCGAGGCATGCCGTTGGCCCGCAAAAATGGCAGCTGCAATGCCCACACCGATACACGGCGTTTATCGCGACAGGATAGCAACAATAACAACTGTGCTTTGTAAGCGAAATAACGCTGGGTACGCGCACACATACGTCTGACGAAAGGCGAAGAAAGCACGGCGAAATAAAAAGGAGCAAGCAAACTGTGCAACTGCAATTACCAACAATCAACAAAAGTTATGTGCACACATACATACATACATATAATTATAAACTGTTAGCACGCTGAAAACTGTAAATTTTTTGAAATCATTAAAGTCGAACAGCTCGCTGGCGTTGACTGGCCTCTTACACCCCTTCTAATGTACGATATTTGCGATATTCTCTATTGTTGTTAATGTTGTTGGTGTTGTTGCTGAAAAGAGCACATGCGGCGGTAACTTAATTGCGGGTTTACATTTGAGTTGCGCTGGCAACTATGTAATTTAAAAGGCAAGTAAATGTACAAAGCACGTCAACTGCGCAAATAGTTGGAATTCGAGTGCTCATTTGGGATTTTACATCTGTGAAACAAATTTTAAATGCAATGTTGAGTTCTGCTTTCTTCAGACTGGATATACTTATGAAGAAGCGAAGCAAATGGGTCTGGTAGTGAACGCTATTTCTTGTCATCAACCAAACAGTCGTGGCATTCGCGGCATGACTCCCACATTACTGTCGACAGTCATAACTACGAAGTCGCAAATAATTCCGTCTATCTTGGAACCGGCATTAACACAAACAGCAACGTCAGCCTCGACATCCAAAGCACTTCTTTGGACTGAGTAGGCAGTTCAGAAGTAAAGTCCTCTCTCGACGAACAAAGACCAAGCTCTACAAGTCACTCATCATCCTCATTCTGCTATTTGGTGCAGAGACATGGAAGATGCCAACATCTGAGGAATCAGCGTTACGAGTTTTCGAGAGAAAGGTTCTGCAGAAAATTCGCCATTGCCAACGGCGAATAGCGCAGGCGATGGAACGATGAGCTGTATGAGTTATACGAGTTATAGGACGAAATTGTTGGTTCATAGTTCAGCGAATTAAGAGACACTGGCTCCACTGACTAGATCATGTCGTCCAAATGGATGAAAAGACTCCAGAGTATTCGACGCAGTAACCGCCGGAGGAAGCAGAGGAAGAGGAGGACCTCCAGTCCGTTGGAAATACAAAATGAATAATGACCTGGCTACTTTTGGAATCTCCAATTGCCGCCAAACAGCGAAGAGGAGGAACGACTTTCGGGCTTTTGTAAACTCGATTATAACCGTCTAAAAGTTTTTGCTATAAATGTAAGTGCTTAAGTGCCTTGCGTTCTCTAAAAATACTGTTCTAGTGCTCAGTCTTCGCAATCTGCTTGGTCTGCTTCAGAGAATGAAACATAAAATATGCTTCGTAAATCTTTAATAACTTAGTATACCGCCTATTTAAAAGTTGGCAAGTGGATTCCACAGCAATCCTTAATCCGAAACGAAACCAAACCGAAGTTTGATCTGCCGAATAATCATCGTAAGGGTATTAGAAACATAAACAAGGGTCTGCAGAGTGCTTATGATATTCAGAAAGTATTACATGGCAACTGCAGAAAAATGTTGATTCAAACCGGTCAGTTATTACAAAAAGTGCTGATGCCAGAAAGGTAGCTCGAAGCCAGAATGTAAGCGAAACTCACTTTATCACTATATGCCTTTTTGGCCTAAAAATTCAGAATGAGATAGATGTAGACAGATCACATACAACAATAACCATTGCCTTATGCCACTTTGAGGACCTTGTAAACTATGTAATCTGTATTTCGAAGAAGATACAGTTAGCAAATTTACAAATGATGACGAAAATTTATGACCTCTAAATTAGTTTTGCTCTATTAGATCTCATATTTTCATCCCTAAACCATAACTTCTAGAAGAATGTTAAGAAAGCTTCAGTGATGTTGTATAATAGCAGACCTACTATAGGCAAGCGTTGGGGCTCATTGTACCAAATTTGCTTAAGAGTTTTATTTCCACAATCACTAGCTCAGCGGTAGGAGTGAAAAAAGTTTGCCTTTAGTTCTTAATGTTTTATCCGATAGTTCAGAAAGTTTCGACATTAATACTTTACTTATTTTTCCCAGCGCTATTACAATGTATCAACTGGGTCTACCCTTTACCTTGTTGCAACAAAATAACAGAAATTAAGTCCAAGCAAAAATAGTTTTCATACAAAATCTTTATTTTGATCCTTCAGTTTTAGTGGCTATATATTATAGTGGTACGATATCGGCGACTTGTTTGGAGATTATACTGTTATCTTGCATAATATTACATAGGTTGCTATATATATTTCTGGACTAGGCAACACTAAGTGTTGCCAGGTGCAATCTGACATTTCCATTCGCTCAAAGACGAATTCCGTGAAGGTCGTCCAAAACCAGCCGTTGTGCCAGAAAACATCGATGCCGTACGTGAACTGATAATGCAAGACCGTCATGTAACATAACTTCAGATAGAGGCATGCATACATTCCAAATTGCATGAACACCTAGCCGTAAAAACGGTTTGTTCTCGTTGGATCCCGCACAATTTGACAATCGCTGAAAAAAAGGCTCGTGTGGATTGGTGTAAAGAAATGCTGATAAAATACGATCGCGGTGATTCAAAAGACGTATATAAGATTGTCACAGGTGACGAATCATGGATCTATGCGTATGAGCCCGAAACAAAACAGCAATCGACCGTGTGGCTATTCCAAGACGAGCCAAATCCAACGAAAAAAAAACCATTTTCGTTGATAAATATGCCTATTTTCATTATTAGGCCAGAAATATATATAGATATGCCTATTTTCATTATTAGGCCAGAAATATATATAGCAGCCCTAGTATATGCATGATTTCACGCAGATACCACGTCAAATGAAAAAGTTTCCCAAAAAAATCTTGATTTTTATCTATCAGTTTGTATGGCTGCGTTGAGTTTCGACAAATAAGCGTTTTTTTTGTTTTTTTTTTGGATGGAAAGGAAACCTTCAAATCGATACCTCGAAAACTGAGGGACTGAGCGGCTAGTTCGCTTATATACAGTGTCTACCAATAGGGAAAGGGGATTTTGACAGCTCATGGCGGCCATGTTTGTTTATGAATTTTTGTCAAATTTGTCACGCAAATTCACGTTCTTCGGAACATCTGAAACCTTATCTTCTCAGATCCTGAGTAAAGCTGCCTCAACAAACCAAATTGTCGCTATTAGGGTGGGTCAAGTCCTCGTGTGGTTCAGAAACAAAAATTTACCGTTTGGTGCAGTTTGTAGTATGGCGATATCATCAGATCTTATCTCTTTCAGAGTCTCTGGTGGTATATTAAATGAAAGGTGTACGTCGATCAACCAGCAACGCTCGCGAAGCTCGAAGCCAACATTCAGTACACTACAGCAGAAATGCCAGCCGAAATGCTGCACCGGGTAGACTCAATACATGCAGACAGACCGGTGGTCGTGGCTAAACCGACTCAAATTTCTCGCAATCTTAATATACACTGTTTGAATGCTTGTCGTTCATTCACTTTAAGTGCTTTATTTTGATGCCCCATTGTATTTGAAATACGTTTTAAACTTGTGTCATTCATTTTAGGTACATTATATCGATGTCTCACTGTATTTGGAATAATACACTTCAGACTCGAACCGCCAGCCATTGCTATCGCATAATAGATGCATGTAATTAGTTATTGTGCGTTTTTTCATTGCTGTTTGTGCGCTACTACGCGGCAGGCACTGCGCTTTGCTGCGCACTTGAAAAATAAACGCGCAGCAAATAAGGCATAATCGGTGCTATAACAACAGCAACAACTATAATATTCAACAAAGTGTGCGCTCGGAATATCAAATGAAAAAATAATAATTATATATTTTATCAAAAACACATTCTCTGCTGACTCTACAATGAGTAGTATATGAGTGTTGGGAGAAAAATTTGGCACGCATACATACACAAATACATATACGGTATTCACATGCATGCACCCTATTCCGTTGACCCTGTAACAGTAACAACTCCGTCCAGGGGTCCGCCCTGATGCGGGCATATAACACTGGGGTGTTAGCGCAACTGTAACAACCCCTTTCCTTGTCTCAGCCGCACCAATGAGACACCCAACTGTTAGCGGCTGCGACTGCGACTGCCATGACAACGTCAGCTGTGTGTTGCCTGCAAGCGGACTCGTGGGTCAATCGAAATTGAGCTTGTATAAAATGCTTAGATGCGTTGTAAGTGCATAAGTGACTGCCAAAATGGTCGCCGTTCAGGCTGCTTTAGGCTTTTATCAGTCGCTCTCTTTGTCTGCCTGCAGAGTGCAAACTGCATCCGCGCATCCCTGCAGCCTTCGCCCGTAATATGCACAACGCAGTTAGCGCTAAGCTTAAGTCAATGCCGCCACTATTACATCGATACTCAGGGAATGTATTATGTCGAAGTGAAATTAAGATTAAAAAGTTGTTGTTTTTTTTTACAACAATTTGTCTGCAATAAAGTTCACGTTCGGCTTGTGAAACTAACGCCTCTGATGCTTATCGTACGAGGGGTGTTGGTGTTATTTTTGTTGCAGCACGCATCGTTTTTTATTCACCGTTAGATACACAAAAAGGCGGCAAAAGGCTACAGTCTCATTTTGATTAGCATAAATGGCGGAATTGTTGCATATGAGTACTTTGATGGACCGGCAAGGCAATTGACGCTGATGCCAGTTGATTTATGAATAAATGAAGTTTTCATGGGAGTGCACGTTTATGTTCATATATACATATGTATGTATACTCTCATAAATGTGTGTATGCACCTACATGAGAACTGAAATTGTATTTATGTATTATTTTTTCGGACACTTTAAGCTTCGAAGAAATGTAGGGTGGAGGAAAAAAATGTACACGGACGATGTCAAATCAAGCTATGTAATAATGATTGTTGATGAGTATCTCATAACTAAGAAAGAAGTTAGTTCAATCATGCTCTCTGTCTGTCTCCTGTTATTCTAATGAAGCTGGTACAAAAAGATTGATCTGTGGAGCCTCCGAAACACTGTTAAAAAACCCCCGACCGATAGTTCCCACGACAGTCACAGGCCTGTCATCTCGGCATTATTCCTCAAAATTATTTCACAAGTCTTGCTTTCGCATAAAGGATAATCTCCCCTTCTTCTAGTGACCTCCTGACAACTTCTACAAAAGTCATATGGTGTTCCAAGTCTGCTGGCATGTTCGCTAATTGACTTGTTAGCAGTCCTACTAGAATTCTTATGTCATGCCTTTTGAATTTTAATAGTCGGCATGTGAGGCCTATACATATTCCCTTAAGGCCACGATTGGCTCCTTGTGATTCACTTCAATGTTTATCCACTAAATATCTACAGAGGCATATAAATTCCATCATTTCCGGATTCAAATTGCAGAGTGCTGCCTGCTATGGCCAGTTTATCTACTTCACAGTTTTCAGAGGTATCACTATGTACTGGAACTCATTGCGGATTTATCGTGAAATTGGATTTTAGATCCACTAAAAGATCAAGGCATTCTTTCACTATCTCTGGCAAAACCCTGGGACCAAAACCGCTGGGCTGTGGGTATACATAAAGCTATTCTTTGTTGTGAGAACATTTCTCGTCAGAAAAACAAGAAATTTTAAATTGATGTGATCTCTGCTTGGAAGACACGGCCGTGATCGGGTAGCAGGAGTCAATTTTGGTATCTAATTTTCCTGAAAAGACACCACATCCTACTGAATTATCTAGTTTGGATCCATCCGATATTGATATTTGTTTAGAAATCTTGAGATTAAGCTCTTTATTACTGAGTCCAAAATATAAGGTGACATTTGAATTTAAACTGCGCGCGTCGAAGGATTTGGAGAATTATTTTTCTTTAGGTTGGTAGTACTGTCAGTCTCTTTTATGTCAAATTTCATGTCAAAATATTCATTAGTGTCGTTTGATACGTGTCGTTTTGTGAGCTCTTCTAAAAGTGAGTTTTTCGTTTTTTGCGATGTCGAAATTTGTTGAGCAAAGAATTTGCATTTAATTTTGTTTACGGAATCAATTTTCTGCTGCGGATACGTTGAGGATGGTACAGAAAGCCTTTGGTGATAAGGCTATGTCTAAAAAAAATGTTTACTAGTGGTAGTGAGTTCCAAGCCGACCGTGAACGTGTCGAAGACGAAGAGCGTCCAGGGCGACCATCAACCTCAACCGACGAAGCTCACGTTAAACAAATCAAAGATTTGGTGTTGAAAAACCGTCGATTAACATCTAGAGACCTTGCTGATGAAGTTGGCATATCGAAAGGCTCAGCCAATACCATTTTGAAGGATGTTTTGGGCCTCAAGCGCGTCAAATCTCGACTGGTACCGAAAACATTGAATTGTTTGGAAAAAATGCATCGCGTTGAAGTGTGTGAAACGATGCTTTCCGACTACCAGGGTGTCATGAAACGCATTATAACTGGCGATGAGACTTGGATCTATGCTTACGACCCCGAAACAACCGATCAATCGAGCGTATATCGTGCCAAAAGACAGCCGAGACCAAAAAAATCGAGGTCATGTTACCTGTTTTCTTCGATTATCGTGGTTTTGTGCATTATGAATTCCTTCCTACCGGCCAAACAGTCAACAAGGAATATTATTTGAACGTTATGCGTCGTTTGCGTAACGCTATCCGCCTAAGAAGGCGGGAATTGTGGAAGGACAAATCTTGGTTTTTACATTACAATAATGCACCATCCCATACTGCCCTCGTAATTCGTGATCATTTCGCCAAAAACTCAACTCATATCGTTCCGCAGCCACCATATACACCTGATCTGGCGGCGTGCGACTTCTGGCTGTTCACCAAGCTCAAAAGACCGCTCCTAGGACACCGTTTTTATACGCGAGCCGCAGTGAAGACGGAACTGAAAGCCATCCCGGAAAGTGACTACAACCAGTGTTTCAAAGATTGGAAAATCCGTTGGCATAAGTGCATTGCATCGGGAGGGGATTACTTTGAAGGGGATGAAATTGATTTGGATGAATAAATAAAGAATTTTCAAAATAAATACAATTAAAAATAATCACCTTATGTTTTGGGCACAATAGTATACTACCAGTACTGCTCTACTTTTTAATGAAGAATGCTGGCAGAGTTTAGACTTTGAGCCAGCGATACTGCAGTCAATAACAGACCAGACAGTTAGGCTATTGGCGAATACGCGGTTCACTCTAACATTGCTCTAATTACTTCCGGATGTGAGCTGAAAGCTAATTTAAGAAGAGTTCTTCTTCTTTTTTATTGGCGGAGACACCGCGTATGCTATTTTAATCGATCTTCCATCAGCAGGCCAGTCGTTCTTCTTTTTTCGATGTTTGGCCCCAATTGGAAATTCCAAGTGTAGCCAAGTCCTTCTCCACCTGGTCTTTCTAACGGAGTCTACCTTTTCCTCTGCTTTCTCTGGCGGGTACTGCGTCGAATATCGTCTTTTACAGCAATATCCATTCGGACAGCTTGACCTAGCTATCGTAGCCGCTTTCTCTTAATTCAATTAAGTCAATTTCTCTTGAAATCTCGTAACGTAAGTTAGGTACAATTTCTTAAATCTAGAGACCGAAAAGCAAAGAAATTTTGGACTTCAAAATTTACAAGCTTCTACAATCTCCACAAAAATTTCAATTTTAAAGCTTTCAAGAAACATGAGGCTACTTTAATTCTACCACAAATTAAGTCTAAATAGTATAAAACACACCGACACACTAACGAGCATATAAACATATTTAAATTTGAGTCCCCCGCAAGCAAATAAGATGATTTGAAATAAATGTAAACAAAAGACAAGCAAAATCACTTGCGTGAACAAATAAAAATGCTGTAGATGAAGCTGCGCTCTGTCAACAACAACAACAACAACAAATGGTGGTAAATCTAAGTAAATAAACAATTAAAATGTCACACCGAATTGCAGCGTCGCTTTGATGACGCAACAACGAAACACAAACAAACACACATACATTTGCATGTATGTATGTACATATGTATGTATATATATGGTGCTGAAGGCTACAGGAGGTGAGTGAGCACAGAGGAATGCTAAAATATCGCCGCACATATACACACACGTATGTAAATAAACTTAATACAGCTGTAGCAAACTGCATGTGTATGTGTGAGAGTGTGTGTGAACCCGTGTCAGCATTGAAAACTGCGATAGAAATCGACAGGCGAAAATGGATCACACGAAAGCGCCCAGGAGCCAGCAGACAGAATACAAAAGCGCATTACAGCGTGAAGCCAAACCAACAACGCCAACAACACGCTGTAAAACGCTGACGAAATGCCAAAATGCAAAAAAGAGTAAACTAAACGCACAAAAATAAAAAGCGAGTGTAAACTGTGAGACAGTTTTTGGCCGCTGGGGATTTGCGGCTGCCAACAGCCATCAACGTCATCATCATCACTAACAGCAGCAGCAGCAACAACAACGTTGCCAACAGCCGACGGTGTGCAAATAAAGCTGCGCGGATCACAACTCAAAGGGAATTGACGTAACAGCAGTTCCCAATTAAAAATTCAGCCGAAATCGAAAGCAACAATGCCCGCGAACGAGCATTGGCAAACACTAGCTATGTACATATATGTATGTATCTGTATCTGTGTGCTTGTGCGCACTTGAAGCTGTGCAAATAGAAGATGTAAAGGATGAAAAAACTGCATTCGCTCACTGCGAGTTCGAGCGACCCACTGTGTAAGGACATGTGTAAGCTGCCAGGAGTAGCGTTTACAACACAATGCCGTTGTCATACAAAACCATACGCACACAAATACCTATCTACAATGACATGTACACATGTGTCGCGCAACTGCAACCAGCTGATGCTATTTGCTCTTAGAAACCCGTGCTGTCTGTGCGCTTTTCACCGAACGACTACTGAACTTTGACAGCTTGTCAAGCGGTGGGTGGGCACACAAGCCGCCAAGCAAGGCGCAATCGTACACAAGCGACTGCCAAACTAACTAGCAAAAGTAACAAACTCAAATGTCACTTGCTAGTGGAGGCAATAATGTTCGAAAAGGTAGTAAACACGCGCGGTGATTTATTTGCATTTTCAGACAAAATTCGTGTATGTATAGGAAAACACTTGAAAAGCCCTGCCTTTATGCTGGCAATGAGCGTGGAGCGGGTGTTTACGGCATAAAGGACCGCTGAAAGTTCAGCAAGCGCTAAGCAGTAAGATCGAAAGCAAAGAGTTTCAAAAAAAAATTGTTTACTTTCCACTTTTTATTTCTGTCAAGCGAAATTTCCGCTATATCCTTGTCAACCTTTTCCCTTTATCCTTATTAGCGACGCTGTGTGTTTTAAAAAAGTCCCTCTCGAGCTTGACATTTTCATATTTGTTGTTATTGTGCATTCATTGCACTCGAGAATCGGTGAGTAATCATGTTTATTTACTGCAATATTATTAGATTTTCGACAAAAATAATATGTACGAGTATGTACTGGGAATTAAAACATGTCACCATATAGAATTTTGGTCATGGCTTTATTTTTGAGCTTGTAATAAATTTATTTATAAACCAAAACTCATTTCAAAACTGTATAGTTTCTGTATGCCTCTCTGTTGTAAAATCCGATGTTTCACCACCACATTTGAAAATCCTAAGCAGTAAAGATTCAACAATCATCAGAATGGAGGGGAAATAACGATGCCAAAGCTACTCAAAAATCAAGGTGATGATCATTGTATTCTTTTTTTTTTTTTTGGTATTCGTGGTTTGGTGCATCATGAATTTATATCGGAGGGACAGACGGTCAATAGGAAGTTTATTTGACCGTACCGAGGCGTTTGTATTAAAAAATTTGTCAAAAACGTGCGGAATTGTAAAAAAAAAACAATTTATGAATTTTTTACGATTACGATTTCCTAGAATAAAACTGGGAAATATTGGACAAAAAAAAACCGAGGATGGTCAATTTTACCGAAAAATCATCTTTTCGGACGAGGCTCATTTCCACCTCGATGGTTACGTTAACAAGCAGAATTGTCGCATTTGAGGCACAGGACGGCGCTACGTGCCATACAGCAAACGCTACACTCGATCTTTTACGCCCGATCTTCGAAAATCGCATAATCAGCAAAAGAGGTGAGGTGAATTGGCCTCCTAGAAGCTGCGATTTAACGCCGTTGGACTATTTTCTGTGGGGAGCTGTTAAAAATAAATGTTACGCCAACCATCCAGAAATAATTCAATATCTAAAGTACGAGATTCAAGCTGCTGTAGCTGCCATGAGGCCTGAAACCATCGAGAAAGTACTCCAAAATTGGGTGGATCGGATAGGCTACTGTAAACTCAGCCGTGGTGGTCATTTGTCCGAAATTGTTTTCCACAAATAAATTTCATAAAATAACCTTTTAAATAAATGTTAGACTTTGAAAAATATCAAGCCGTTTTTTTTTATTGACTTTTTAAATTTAAAATTTTGTATGGCCCACCCTTTACATACCTAAATACCCATGCGACGTCGGTAGAAGGACGTGACCATTTCTACACCCGCAAACGCCAGAAAACTCTAATGTGGGACATGGGTTCAAAGTAGTGAGAAACACTCCGGCTCAATTTGTAACGCAATATGTAAAAAATTCCAATGGATTTCAGAAAGAATGTCTTTCTAATAATAACCTGTTCTCTTGCCTGAAATGGATCAAATCATGACGATATTTTCCCTAGTTTAATATAAACCAACATCTGAAGGTATTTCTCAAACCATGAACCTTGCAAGTTGCGAGAGACTTAGCCCTTCCTGGAGTAGTACATAGATGGTACTACTAAATTCATAAAATCCATATGATTTTAAGTCAGCTCCTACCTTTAAAAAATAAGTGTACAAATTTGACAGCTATCGAACTATTAGTTTATGAGATATAACATTTTGGGTGAAGCAACTAGTGTTAATGAATCAAAATGAATCAAAAAGAATTTCGTCTGTCAATAAGGCATTGCTTTTTGGGGGAAAAATACTATTGAAGCCAAGCTTTATACTGATCAGCATTAGTTGGACTATGTGCCAGAAAAGTCTAAAAGTGGTTTACTAAGTTTGTACGAGGCACAATAAGCACCGAGGACGATGAAGGCAGTGGACAACCTAAAAAAGTTGTTACCTACGAAAACATCCAAAACACCCCGAAATCATTTCGGATACCCGTAGAATAAGGTTGTTCAAAAGAATATATTGGATATATTGTGCATAAATATTTGGGTATGCGAAATATCTGCGCAAAGTGGAGTCCAATCGATAGTCAGCCAGTCTGTTTTTTGGCATACGCATGGAATAATTTTTACTGACTACCTTAAAAGGGACGTCTATAGCGACTATTGAGAAAGTTTATTGGACCGTTCGAAGAAGAGCAAAATGATGTTTCATCAAGACAACGCATCGTGTCACAAGTCAGTAAAAAAGTTAATGAATTGTTCTTTCAATCGTTCCCGCATGCACCGTATTCTCCAGATCTAGTTCTCAATAACTATTTCTTGTTTTCAGATCTCTAGAGAAGGGAATTTAGCAGCAAAGAAGAGGTAATCGCAAAAACTGAGGCTTACTTTGTGGTTTAAGGCAAAATTTTTATAAAAATGGCGTTGAAAATTTTTTATTTAAAAAAAATAATAAAAAAAAATAATAAAAAAAAATAATAAAAAAAAAAATTATAAAAAAAATTTAAATTTATTTTGAATAATAAAAAAAAAAAATTTATAAAAAAAAATGTTTTCTACAAACTTTTCAGCCCAGGAGTTAAAATATAGTATTATATATTGTCTGGTTAAGGGAGTGTTCTTTTATTGAAGATTTTGTCCTTTTTTATTCTTAAAATTAAAACAGTTCGGTTTCAACTGAGAAAAGGATGAATGCAGGTTTTTTGAAATGATATTTAGAAAAATAATTTTTCAAATTGGCACTTTAAGCAATATTTTTTCAACTTTTAGCAAAGAGATCGTTGGAGTATTAAGTATTTAAATTAATCTAAGTTTAGTTATATTTACAGGGTAAGATTTTATTTCAGCTTTAAGTGGCTAGGAGTCTCCAATTTTGCTTTAAATAGTTCAAAATGAGTAAGACTTTATATTTTTGTGGTAATGTGCAATCTATGGGACGGTTTCGATAAAAAACTTTTTATTTTAAATAAATTAAAATATTTTAACACTCCACAGTATCTCACACAAATTAAGCAGTATTATTTATTAAAGATTATTAAAAGGATAAAAAATATTTAAATTAAAAATTACATACCTGATTATGGAGTAGTTATTATCCTAGACTGCTAGTGATGGCTGCAAGTAGGTCGTTGTTGATCCAAAAGTGTGTAGATACAGTTAACAGTAGTTCATGTTCTTAATTTTTATGCACGCAGTATTATTTTTAGATACTTTTTGCGCAATACACCAACAAATTATTTTTAAGTATCACAAAGTTTTTTATTTATTTCACTGTATTAAAACAAAATTTTTATTTTATTTATTTATTTATTTTTTTGTTAGTTTTCGTATTTTAATATTAATCTTCTATATGTTGTTTTTAGTTTTTATTGATATTATAATTTTTAATTTTTCGTTTTTTATTTATATATTTTTTAATACAATTCGGCCATATCAAAACTTTTATAATTATTCAACGAAATCGTCCAAAAGCTCGCGTTAACCGTATCCAACGACTGTCAATGGCGACGTCAGTTTTAAAATGCAAATGTTTGATTTATGACGGAAAGTAAATTAATGCAAAACTGTGACCAAGTTACCGCAAAAACACCAACACATATTTGCATATCGGCACACTTTGGCGCACATTAAATGTATTAAGTTGCCGTCACACATGTGTGTGGGGTTAGAGGGGCGGGGGGCAGCAAAACCAAGTGGGCATGTGTGCGAGGGCTTAGCGCCGTTTAGGGTGTCTATGGCTAACACCATTCCATACACACACACACACACACACATAGACGCACACTCATAAATGCAATTGTAGATGAAAAATTTCAAAGGACGACGAAGTGGCTCAGAAAAAGCCTTGAAGAGGCGCCAAACGGTGCGCTGATGGCAAAAGCACACCGACACAGTACGCGCGCATACATACACATAGGCGGTGTTATATTAGTGACCCAACATTTGTGTCGATTTATATGAATTGCCTTGCTGACTTGACGCCTAGAAATTATTGATGAGCTGACAGTAGACAGTTGACAGCGACGGCAGGACGAGCAACCGACAACAGCAATGGCGGCGGAGACGGTGGTTTTTCGGCTCGACGCCCACAAACGCCAAGATAGTCCTTGCTTACAGATTACACACTAAGCATTCTTAGTTTTACCGTTATAATACTCCGTCGGCAAAGCGCTGGCTTAAACGCGTTTCTCAGAATTTCACTATGGCGTAATGTACACTCGCGCACTCGAATGTCAGAGACTACAGTTACATTACTTGCAACAATAATAAACACATGAAAAGCGGTGAAAATTTGGCGAAGAGAGACACAATGATATCATAAATGGGAAACATATTTATATGCATATCCATATAGTATGTATATGTAATTCAAGGGGGTGAGCTCTCACATCATCAAAGTACAAGCCATTTCATTCATACATCCCTATGCACTCTCTTTCTGGTAGCGCTCTCAAATCTTCACACACACACACACACACATGCAAACATTCAACTAGCACATACGAAATATTTTAGGGGTGTTAGGGTGTTTTTCATTTGATGCGCTCTAAAAGTGTCACATTGTATGTTTATCTCTCTACCGAACTGTCACAGAGCAGCCATAATGATTGCTCGACACATAACCACCATTATCATCAGCAACATCATTATTAATTTTATTTATTTATTTACGAGTAATCTGTGTTATATTAGCTGCTGAATATTAGTGAGTGCTCGTTATTATTGAGACAATAATCCGCATTATCATCATAAGCGCCATTTAAAAAACTCTGAGACGAAACCTTGGACATACATTTATTGTTTAGTACAATATTGCAACTCACAATGGTAATACGATATAAAACTGATATAATGAAATCTCTGTAAGACCATTTAGGTTCCATATTATTCCAGCGAAATCACGCGAGTCGAGTAGACGCCTTGTAAGGCATCTAGCGGCAGATCAAGTATCGGTGGTCTATTTTTTAATTTATTTACGACACCTAATTTACCAACTTCGTGCCAGGAGCTTAATACAATTGTTTCAGGCGACTACTATCGGCTGGCGTCTCAGATTCTCGTAGTCCAACTTAGATTTACTGTTCCCGGAATATAAATCAAGGTGTCTTGAAACGCAAAAAATATTTTACTCAATGAAGCAAAGAACATTACCAAATTTATTGAGTTTGGACAAATAGGAGTATCTTACTATGCAAAATCAATAAGAGTATACCAACAACCGAGTGCAGGCCCCGAACCAAGTCGTTATAAACGTTGGATTTCGGAGAACATCCAATACTGAAAAACACCTCAAACAGAACTCAATTAATACGGGTTTTGAGGCGAAATAAGGCTGTTTAACCACTTCAATCTCATATCAAAACTACATAGTTTTCTGGTTCTAAGGCAACGGTGCTTTTTTCAACAGGCCGTTTTTGGCAGATCTCGCGCGAGTCGTGTCAAGCTGTCATGTTATTTTTGTTCAGTATTGTTTGGCATTTCATTATGGTAAGATTTGAGCCTGAAAAATGTTTATAAATCGTTTTCAAGTCAAATTTTGTTCAGCGATGAGGCTCATTTCTGGCTCAATTGGTATGTAAACAAGCAACATTACTGCACTTGGTACCTACAGCAACCTGAAAAGATTCAAGAGCTGCCAAATCATCCAGAAAAAACAACGGTGTGGTGTGGTTTGTAGGCCGTTGGAATGATCGGTCCATACTTCTTCAAAAATTATGTCGGTGAGAAGGTAACCATCAATGGCGACCGTTATCGCGACATTATAATCGACTATTTAATGCCTGAAATTGAAGCTCGTGCTCTCGGCGCCATTTGATTTCAAGAAGACGGCACCACTTTCCACATATCGTATCAATCAATGGATTTATTCTTCACAGTGAGTAGATAATTTCACATTTTGGGCCGGTCGACTATCCACCGAGATCGTGAGATATCACGCCGTTAGTTTTTTTCCTGTAGGGAAACGTAAAGTCTAAACTCTCTTCGATTTAGGCCTTGGAGCAAAACATCACGCGGGTCTTTCGTCGGTTATCAGTCGAAATGCTCGAACGAGTCGTCGAAAATTGAACTCTACGGATGGATCATCTCAGACATAGCCGTGGCCAACATTTGAAAGAGATAATCTTCAAAAAAAATTAATGTCAAAGAATTTGTTTTCGAATGATAATAAACATTCCCATTAAATTTGAAGTTTCTGTGTTTTTCTTAAAAAAAAAAGTGGGGAACCTCGAAATTTATATATTTTGTATAGGGTCTTTGATGTTTCCTTCTGGGTGTTATAAATTTCATAGCAAACTTAATATGAGTTGTTCAGGGTATGCAAAAAACAAAAAAAAAAAAAACAAAAAAAAAAATAAGGGAAGTTCCTGTCACAGTAAAGGTCAAAAAGTCAGAATGCTATATCTATGAATAACTAGAAGGCTTCATTGCTTTTGTATACTGCCTTAGGAAAGGATTACTTTTAGTATTATGAAGTATGGACCAGTTAAAATGAAGAATAATTTATTGATCTCTTCGAAAAGGTAACTTGTGTTTCATGACATCTTCCAGAAGCCATCGACAGTGTGGACAAGTTGTCTAAGTCCTTCTTTTAAAGTACTTCAAGTACAAACGTACATATATTTATATGTAAATATATTAATAAATAAAACCCACTGAACCACGTGAAAGAGGAGAATTCCTTGTTTACCCAATAAGATATACATATGTACATACTTATAATGGTGTAAGGCAAGGGAAGGGAGACGGAGGCGCAAAATAACACAAAAAAGAACGCTTAACATCACAAGCATCTCCAGACATTGCAGCAGCCCAGTCAGAGTACCCACCAAACAAAAGTACATCAACTAAATCTACACTTACTGCTCAGAAATGCACTGCAACAACGAAATGAGCGAGCAGAGGACCAAACAGAACAAATAAATACACACATACATACATATGTACATACAATATATACACACGTCAAATGCAATGCAATCAAAGAAAACTGCGAATGGACAAAAAGAGACTCCACTCGGCGGCTGTGGTGGCACAAAGCTTGAAGCTCCCCTTTAAAGCACTGCATCCACACACCAACACAGACGAGTTGAGTAAACATGGATTATTAGCACGACTGACAGGTGAGCCAGAAAAAAACGAGTGGACGACAAACAAAGCAAAAAAAAAGCAATGAAAAAAGCTAAACAAAGCAAATTTGGCAAGAATAAAGCTGAGCAAAAACTGCCAAGTGGACCAATGGTAAACAAATTCATTGGCGAAGCGTGAATATACATACATACATATGTACATATGTAGACATAAATGCATATGTGTGCATGCGAGGACGAATTAACAGAGAGGCGCATTTCTTAGCCCCTAGAGAAAGTGGGCAGGAAAGCGATGCGTAGGAAGAGCGTATGCGCAAAAGAGTGCCGAAAGAGATGAGCAACGCAAGGAGCGCATGTGCACTGTGCACATATCTACACATGCAAGCGTATGTTTGTATGTTCGTGTGATGTGATAGCACCCATTTTTAACTTACTCGTCTAATTAGTGGGTGTGGCCAAAAATATGCACACACACGCACACAACCCCGAAGAGAGAGGCTGAAAACGAGCACACACACACACATATTGTACATACTATACAAGCACACTATTGCATCTGTCCATCCGTGGCTTGGCAATTTATTAGCCTCTCGTCATTTTGTTACTTTGTCTCAGTTCAATACACAAATATGCTCCCCCTCACATTCTGCTTTCGTAACTGTCTTCGTTGGGTATTCAACAGGCTCGCCCTTAATTGCATGTGTATTGGCATACTATCTGTCTCTGTCTTGAAATGCTGCAGGAAGTGTAGCAGTTAGGCTACCTTAAAACAGTGAAAATAAAGAAATAAAGCCAACAACAAATAGCTGCTCTGTTGGCAGGCAACTTTGTTGGCATTTCAATATTTTTTTTTATTTTTTTGGGATATTTCTTGCAAACATTCTCTTATCAGCCGTCATAAAATGTTGGAATATCAGCAGCAAATTTAATATTGGTGAAAGGGCGCTTTAAGGTGAAAGTTGGATGCACTGTGGGAAAAAATTTGAACCTTTTTTCGTAAAGATATAATATTTTCAAATATTTCGGAAACTGTTTTCACATGAATAATTTAATCAAATTCATCAGATTTATTTTAAAGAAAAAATGTAGCGAAATTTTCACCAAAATTTTCTTTTATTTGTAAAAGCAGCTGACAAAAGTACACATTTCACTTTTTTTCTCCGTCCAATATCCAACCGAAACTGGATATTTTGGCGACTAATCGTTAACTTCGCGACCTTTAAAATAAGTATCAAGCAACGCGTTCGTGCGATACTGCCCGAAACTGGTGTCAAATCTTTGAATTACTGGGTTTAACTGATGACTTGTGATACTGAGAAGATTTAACGTTCACATGAATAGTATTTTTTAAGGTAGTGGTCTGTTAACTTGGTTTCAAAAAATCGAAAAATTTTTTTTTGCTTAATTTGAAAGTAAAATATCTTGAAAATATAGTATTGTGAAAATTTCAGACAAAAATTCGAAATATTTCGGGAGTTATAACGAGTTTCCTAGAGCGAGTCGGAGTCCTCTCTCTCGGAGTTGTTGAACTTTAAATGCGTTTTTCTCAAAACATTGTTTTTCTGGTCGGCCCGGGTCCTAACTTTTTTTCTACTCAACCGATTGCTTTCAAATTTTAACAGGCTATTCTACACACTTATATTTCTTGTCAGAACTAACGAGAATTTTTTTCAACCTTAACTTTTTATTTTACAACTCTTGCTTTGCCAAAATAAAAGGATTCTTTTTTCAAAGCCCGCCATTTTGTTATTTACCCTTGAAATTTAATTTCAGTAGTTCCAACCAGAATGACATGTCTATAGATTAAGAATAAACAAGAATATTTGATTGCAGATAACATCAAGAGCCAAAATCACGCGCGCCACATTTTTTTTTTTTTTTTTGAGGTTCCAGTGAGTGACAATACTAATAGTAATAAAGTATTAAATTTTTTCAAATACATTTTTTTTTATATTTTCAATATGTAAATAACAACACTCTAAAAATTCAAGATAATTCATTTTTATTTTCCTATAAAAACCACCCTCCAAAGAAGTCATGAAAATAGGCATAAGTTACCAGACTACTACCTTAAGAAAACAAATATAGTAAAATATGGGTTAATTCTTCCAACAAAAACCACAAAAAAATAAGGGTGGAAACGTCTATGAAAGAGTTATAGACAATAATTTCGATACCTATACTAATTTACATTTCTGAAATCCCTAAAATCGAATGTACTCCCAAGACAAAGGATAGCTGTGTAAACTCAGTTTTTATTTATACCAGAAAGGAAGATAGGTTATGTCATCACCTCAAAATTATTTCTGTATAATTCAATCGAAGAGCATTTTTGGGATTAAAAAGCAACCTTTGTACTGTAAATTGTATTCTGAGTATTATAGTCTTATTCACTCTAACCTCAAGCCATTCCCATGATTATATTTTGAAATCTGATTTTATATCCAATTTTTATACCCTGAACAGGGCATAGTAAGTTTGCCACGAAGTTTGTAATATCCAGAAGGAAACATCGGAGATTCTATAATGTGTATATACATTTAATCAAAATAATCGTGTGAGAGGAGCTGATTCGATTTAGCCATTTCCGTCTGTAGACCTGTCTGTCTGTATATACACAAACTAGTCCGCCAGTTTTTGAGATATCGATCTGAAATTTTGCACATGTCGTTTTCTCACCAAGAAACTGCTGCTTTGTGGGAACCAGCAATATCGGGCCCCCTATAGCATATAGCTGTCATATAAACTAACCGATAAAAATTCAAATTTTTGTTTGGAAAGCTTGTTTATTTGACAAGCCATCTTTACGAAATTTGACATAGAAAAAAAAAAAAACCTATTAGCGAAAGTTGTTATAGCTTTGGTGAAACCGAAGTTAACGTTTTTAGTAATTTTCTAATCTAAATTTTTAATTATAAAAGAACATGAGCTAGGTACTACATACTCTCACATAAAAAGCAGTACGCCGCAAATACTACCTATACATAGGTAGTAAACCTATGGCGGACTCAAAATCGATTTTAAACCCATAAGCCAAGTTGTTCTTAATAATCCGTAGAACTTTGTTTTAAAATATGCAATTTTATGGAAAACAACTCTCTCTAATATATGTATACATATGTACATACAATATATACAAATATATGCACGTACATTCATTTTATATGAACTCTGTATGAATTCATTTGATGACTGCGCAATGAACTTTAACACTTGACATTTGTTGTTTTTTTCTATTTTTTATGTGACGTTTGCAATAATCGAATGCATTCACTTCAAATTTGCAATCACTTAAAATCCATATGCATTCTTCTGCGAACTCTCACAGTTATGCGCATACATAAATACATACAAACATACATGCATACATACATATCCAAAAGTAATTTTTTTTATTTTGTATTTAGATTTTATTCTACTTTGTGACTGCGACCACCAAAAAGTTGCAAATTCTTCTTGCTATTTTCTTTCTCTGAACACACAAGTCCATCAACTTTTTAGCTAAATGAACTCCAATTAACTAGAAAACGCAACGTAATGGAAAAGTGCACATTGAAGTGGCTGACAGCATTCAATCAAATGTGCTACAGTTTTTAACGACCGACGATTCATTCATAGACATACATACATACATATTTAAGTTTGAATGTATGTAGGTATGTATATACGCAAATGCTTAGCTTATAATCCCCTAAATAATATAAAAGGCAATTTATAATATGTAGACACTTTCTATGCCTTTATAAAAAGTCAAATCAATACTGAACTGAATGGGATGCATTTTGGAATGACAAAGTAATTACTCGCACGAAACCCAAACAATTATATTTTTGTGTTATTTATAAGAATGTATGAATGTATGTGAGTATGCGTGAACGTGCGAATGTAAAAGGAGATTCATCTAATTGCCAAATTATGTATATTTAATATTTAGTGCGATGAGAACACCGAGTACCTATGAAGTTACATATGTATATGACAATACTATGTAATATATTTATGTATCTGGATATGACTTATGTGCTATACATACATATGTATATAAGGCGTAATATTAAACATCTCAAATCATAAACTTATATACATATGTATTTAGAAACTCACTTGCCATCTCTTTGGAACCTTAGCACTTGCTGTCGCGAAATATATTTACACATATGATTTTCATTGCGCAAGCACTGATGATATTTAAATGAAAAAAACGCTATAAAACTTACTTTACTCGGCCTAAATTATTAAAGCGATTAATAAAAATCCTTAATCGAAACTATTTGCTTTCTTTTACAAAAATAAAATTATATACAAATCAAGCACTATGAAGGATTAACCCTATTTTCTTCCAATATACGGTATTTCAAATTTTTACGTACAAATTGGAAAACAGGAAACGAAAATATTGCACTAGTACACTGCTTTTCAAACTTTCCATTACAAGAAAAAACATGTTGACCGAAACCGACGTTTGCTTGTAAGCCAACGGAAAGCTTTTGACTTGCGCTTCTAATAATTTACTCCGCCGGAATAACATTTTCGATACAAACTTGCACTTTTGTATGCAGCAACTGATATGCAATGCTTTACAACTTCAATATAAACTTAATAATACAATATTAAATACTTAATAAACGAGCACAACACCGGACGCGACGTGGAACCAAAGCACCGCCGGAAGCGCAATTATGATAGCATAGCGTAGCATTTATTTTGCCGATTGCAACTCACTTAAGATTAAGCAAACACAATTTAAACACAGAAACTCACTTTAAAACGTTTTCTTTAATTAATTGTACTACAAAACAATAAGAAACGCTAAATTAACACGCAACAAACGCGCCATGAAAAAGTAACTGTAAATTAAACAAAGAAAAGGAAGCACTGAAGTATAACGCATATATGCATTTCACAATTCTTTTAAACTAACAAACTGTTTTCTAAATTACATATATAAGTAAAACCTTTGCGTTAAGCAAATTATTCAATTTTGCAAAAGCGCTAATTATATTGAAAACTGTTTTAAAACTTTCATGAAAGTCTATATTTGAATAAATATCTTGTTTAATAACGCACATTTCGACTTTTGCAACCCTGCATTGATTCCGCTCTCTGCTAATATGTTTGGCAGCACTGTGCGGCAATAAATGTAATAGATTAGGACACGTAAGTTTTTTGTCAAAGTTGTCAAGTTCTAGAAAACAAATTTGTACATCTGTTCGCTCTAACAATAAATTACTTAGCAAAAACATTATTGCATTTAGTTTTTTGAAAATTTTTTAAATAAAACCAATTGTAAAAATGACCGATCCGGGTCAATGGTATAGTCAACTACCGCGTTTTACACGCTACTGGCTAACCTGTACGGTTGTGCTCAGTTTGCTAACCCGCTTCAACATATTACCAATGAATTTGGTGTATTTACGACGTGATGCAGTATTAGGAGATTTTCAGTTATGGCGTTGTGTTACAGCCCTATTTGTATACCCATTAACGTCATCGACTGGGTTCCATTTCCTCATCAATTGCTACTTCATCTCGCGTTACATAGCACAATTGGAGAAAGAGCAATTCGGACGAAGTCCAGCTGATTATTTGTACATGCTGCTAATAGTAGCTTTTTTGTCAAATGTTGGTGGTATGCTGTTCAGTGTAAGTAATTCTTGACACGATGTTGAAAAATCAGACTGTAATTAGTATTAATATTTTATAGGTATTTTTCCTTATGGACTTGCTGGTTGTTTCAACTACATACATTTGGTGTCAACTAAATAAAGATGTCATTGTAAACTTCTGGTTTGGCACACGCTTTAAAGCTGTATATTTACCATGGGTGTTGGCAGTTATGGAACTAGTGTTCCAAGGGTAAGCGGAACACGTCATTATTGCTAAAAATTAATTGTTGAATACATTATATATATATTTTTAGATCAATTGCATCACTTATTGGTATACTTATCGGGCACTTTTATTATTTTTTCAAATTCCAATATCCACAAGAACTTGGTGGTAATGCATTTTTGGAGACACCAAACCTGCTGTAAGTTCTCAATATATTGCTAAAATGCAAGTTGCACCAACACTTCCAAATATAATTATTTTTCAACAGAAAACAATATGTACCAGATATAAGTGGTGGATTCAGCGGCTTTGGTGAACCACCAGCGAGTCGTGCGCCTCAACGTCCAGCAGCAGGAAATCCAGTCTTCGGTAACACTTGGGGTCGTGGCAATCAGTTAGGCCGTTAGCTGGAAAGAGGTAATGAAGTGGGATAAAAATACTTATACAACAACTTTTTTAAACGGAGAAATGTGTTTACGAGAAATTTGCTACATATTTAATATTTGTGGTCCTATTCAGTTCACTTTAAAAGTATCTTTAATGCACTGCAGCGATTTTCGGTGTCTCATTTCTCCTGATATTATGATGATATGTGACTTTAAGTAAACACTCTTACTTCAGCAACATTATTTATACACTTAGGATAGATTTTGGTATGTAATGAAAATTCACGCAATTGTGATGGTATAGCTTTGTAAATACTATATAATAAAAGAACCAATCTATATAAATAACAATTTATTAAATTTGAAATAAGAACAAATATTCGTATCAAAATATGTAGTCAATGCATATACGATCCGATAATTTAGCATACATATTCATTTGATGTCGCAAAGCAGCGCAACACCACGTAATATCCAGTGATCCGGCGGTTTCTGTGACTGCAGCCAAAGTGGAGTGATGTAGTTGAGGTCAGTGCGATTAATTTTCTTATACACCGGGCACTGGAGGCACAAATAATATTTCAAAGTTATTGCAATCATTTATATATTTTATGATTCATTTCAATTCAACGCCAACTTACCGTATATAATTTTGGATTTTTTGGCGCTACAGAATTTATAGCATATATGTGTACAACCGGCATAAGCACGTAGAGTACTTTGTTTGTCGCTTCAATTAATCTGGAGAGCTTACGATCCCAACCAGCGCCGTCTACAAACAAGCCCTCGACGAAGACGCCTTCCTTAGGTGGCTTTTTACACTCTTCAATGCCGACTTTTAGCACATCATTATGCAGGGTAACCTGATCCAAGGCCCAACCTTGATGTGCACGTGCTACTTCTTGTTTCATAGCTGTGAGAAAACCTTGCGGATTGAAGAAGCCAGACATCCAGAATACAACAGGACGACCCTGTGTTTTTTGTAACAACAAATCAAGGTTTAATATTAAACAAAGTTTTAACTATTCATACTACAACTTCGTGCACTTACGCTGAAACACCAAGTGTGGAATTGTTGATTGCGTTCCAAAAGCTCAGTAAACCAGAAACCCAAACTAGACGACAACCAACTGCCACGCTTCCACATTTCTGGCACACGCGCATTAAAAATATTGTCCAAAGCGTCGCGCAGTTGTTCACTCATAATGATGGTGCCTTCGATGGCAAGTAGCAAGTCCTTTAGTGTAGTTCGCACCAGTATAATTATCTGTGAAAGAGCAAAAAGTTTATAAGCGTTCTTCTTATCGATTTTTGTGGAAACATTTAATGAACTACACCTCTTTACCTTCTGCATACGATCAATTTCTTGTCGTAAAAATATATTCATCGAACTCGTATGCCCCATTAGACGCAGACGTTCTCGCACCTCATACAAATCATAGGGTGCGGGCATTTTACTCTGCATTTCACGTGTTGATCGCGCAACACGGTCTTCTCGAGTTTCACCCGTACCACCGGAAGATTCTAAAAGGAAGATAATTTTGAGGTTAAGATTTTTCAAAAATGTGATATAAACTTAACAATGTATGTTATTACTTGTAATAAAGAAAAAACTGTAAAAAACCAAGTTGAGTTATTCGATAAATGAAGCTATTTCTAGATCGCCAGATCGTTTATAGTTTTTTTCCAGTACGAATTTATATATTCTGTAATATTTGTATATTCCTCGATAACTTTATAATGTAAAATCTGTTCCGAGATCTTCCAACTAATCTCACAAAACTGTTCCCAAGAAATGTTCTATCTCTCGCTTCAAAAAATTAAAGAAACCTTGCAAATATAACCAACATTCGAAAGGTTGATAAGCATAACCTAAAACTCAGCGATCCAAACAGGGTTAGATATTGAAGTCAGACAATGAAATCGATGGCATATGCACGAGGAGCTTAACACTCTTCTCCACTAAATCTACAGCGACCATATTCATAAATTTCCGACGGAGTAGAGACTGAACTATAACAATACAGTCGATGACGTCAAAATTCTGACTCAATAATCCTAAAATTTTAGTTGTAACATTCGGCAGCCTGTGTTCCTTCACTCCTCATATGACTGCGATAACTGCCAAAGTAAAGAGCCGCATCAAAATTCCGAAGTCCCTAACCAGCAGCTCGTGAGGAAAGGACAAAGAAACGTTTTTGGAAACATGCAAGGTAATCAGGGGGTCCGGTCTTAAACTACGCCGCACCGATATGGTCATTTGGATGCAATGAAACGCAGACAAAGAAGCTTCAGACATATCACGACACTGTACTTTTGGACTATCAAAGGATTCCGTGAGAATCTAGAGTACGCAATTTCGTTCTAGATACTATAACAGGTTAATCTCCTAATTAGCCAGAACTGCTCCAATATACCTCACATGACTAACCTCTCCTTTGCTAACCCGACTCATCTAATACCCTTTTTTCTATGGCCCAGCTCGTTTCCTGGGCTTAACGTTAGATGAATCCGATGACAACCAACCAGAACCTTACCACAAAAGCGGATATTAGATTACCGTTACAACAATCTCTTATCAGGGCTCTAAACCTTTCAGATTTAATTTAAAACGGTCCGACTAACTCACCCTTCGGCTGTATTGAAACGATAGTGTCCAAAATACTCCTCATCGTATTTGTCTGATAGGTAATCTCAGCATTGGAATGAAAACCGTAAACTTGCGGTGGATCCAATAGAGGCATATCCTCAATCGCTTCTAAATATGATTCTTGTTCCTTGAAACTGAATATCTTGTAACCCTTGAAGAATTCAAATGTCGGTGCGAAGAGATTGTCATGGAACCATACGCGTGCAAAAGTATTCAGCAAGCGTTTATCATAATCGTCCGTAACACGACCGCCATACTGCACTTCGCCTAACATATAACGTACTGTGGTCCAACTTATACCCTTACCGGGTTCCAAATCATCCAAGTGATTCTGTACAAATAGACAGCTGGCGTACCAATCGGCGAAATTGAATTCATACGGTATATTCCAGCCCAATGGACCGAATTTGCGACGTTCTTGTACGACCGTATGCAGAAAGGAGATCGCAAAGACCAGTGGATGATAGAAGGGCGATTGCGAGTAGTCGAGAAAATCTTGTGACATATTGCCGTAAGTACGTTTGAGGCCGGCACGTATGCCTGCCGGTGGTTCATTAGTAAATTTAATGGACATCTGCAGCAGTGTAATTGAGAATTTATCATGTGGTTCTGTGGTGATCCATACACGAAAACTCTCATTAAATGAGCCTGGTTCGGCCTTTTCCAATTCCAACAACTGTAGGCACAATTCATTCATATACTCCAAACCCAAGTGACAATTCTGTAACAGCACCCAGCCACCATCTTGTAAGCAATTTGCTACGAGTTTACGTGCGTGTATCTCCTGGCCTTGACCCATCGATATAGGATAACATTTGAGTTCGTTTTTCTTAGCCAAAGATTCGATATTGGACGATGGATCGGAACCCATGGAAAGAAAGCAAACCAAAGGAGTCAATGGTTTACTCTCCGATAGCAATTCGTCAAAGTTCAAGACTACAGGTTCTGCGAAACGCTCACCTAAAGAGTTGGCGATATATTTGCGACTCTGCGCAATGGAACGGTCCACACACCAGGAGCGTATTAAAAGTAGTTTATGGAATGGCTGCAATGAGTTGTAACCATCAGGTATAGTCTCATTTTCTGGGCATTCTTTCTTGTACCAATTAAACCAACCGCGTTCATTATTCGAAACTTTGGTTAGGATGTGCGCGAAGAGTGTCATCTTTGACAATTGCACCAAATTTAACCACGTCTCATCGGTAATCCAACGAAACGGCACTGGTGGGCAATCATTCAAATTCAAGGCTGCGCCACCTTTTATGAAGTTCTGAAACTCATCATAGCTCACATGATCTAATTGCCGATCGATATTTAGCGCCATCAAAAGCACAAACAGGAATTTATGCTGTTCGTATAGACCACGTGACTTGTAGCGATAGATTTCGAATGTCAAATATGAGATAATGCGTTTTATGCGCTTAGCGGTGATGTGTGTCTTAGCCGAAAGATGCATGGAGGCATCGAAGCGCTCCAGAAATTGCACCAGCGATGTCTGATACATATTATTCACCATAGCCATGCTACAAACCAAGAAATACAAGACACTGCCGCGCGTGGCCACCGGTCGGTATTCTTCGCGCGCCAGATTAATTTTCGACTCGGTTATTTTAGCGATTTCGATTTTCTCCTTCACCTCTATAGCTGTATTTTTACTGGTGTTCAACACTTCGATCACCGTTACATCATCCAACAGGCTACCTTTTGTGGTGGACAGTTTGTGAAGTAAATTGGCTTCCAACTCTTTCATCTTCTTCATATTGTTTGTCACCGTTTCGACCAACTCTTGACGCTCCTCCTCTAGCTCTTTACGTTCAGTCAAGATGACACGTCCCAGCAGCTGGTCCTCAAGACCTTTCATTGTCACCGTAAAGTCTATAATTGAGGTACGCGCCGATACTTCGGGTGTGTACGAGGGATTCGGTAGTTTTGTCGTTATATAGCAACGGAAGGCTGCATTGTAATCCACCTCTTTGTCGCCCACTTTAATTTTATATGTTGTGCCCACCTTCAAGAGATTGCGATCCAAGACATTGTCCAAACTGGGATCCAGTTCCTCGCCCACATCCTCGATAATCATTGGCAGACCCAAACTGATAGAATCTTCGACGTGATTACGGAAGTACTTGTGCGTTAGTGTGGTCACAATGAGATTATTATGTTTCTCCTTATTCTTAATCCAAGCTTTACCCTGCGACTGTGGATCGATCAGCAGTGGAAAGCGTACAGCCTTTGTAGCGATAATGCCATTCTGCACTGACAGCTCATCTGAGGGCAAGCCTTGTAAATTCCATTCACCGATTTGTGTACGATCTGTCAGACTTTCTATAATACTCAAGTTGGCCGACAAGGGTATTAAACGTTCGCGTACTTCTTTCAACCATTGATACTGCAAATCAATACGGTATTCTTGGTTGAAAGGACCCGTGTATGAAAGGAATGCAGTCAATATAATAGTGTCGCCCACAAGACGATCCGTTTCGTTTTTGAATTGTGAAATCTGTTCCGTCCAACGTATTTTTTCGCCAGCTAAACCGCTAATAAGCGCCGTTGCCGCATCCATTTTGTCTTGTACTTTCTTTGCCTCAGCCAACACTGCATCCTTCTTGGCGATGGCTTCGTTGAAACGTTGTTGCACCTCGGCTAGTTCACGCTCTTTAGCCGCAAACAATTCTTCCGCCTCTTGTAAATCGGCAGCGGCCTTTTGGTATTTGGCCGTTTGTATAGCTAAATTCGCCTTTAAAGGCAATACTTCCTTATTGACCTCAAAGTACTTGGCCATGGCTATGGTCCAGGACAGCAAACCGGCCACATTACCGCATGCTACTTTAGCGGCTTCAAATGTATACAAGCTGTAAGTGAAAAGAGTTTGTAAGATAGGGAGAGTATTCTAAAAAGTAATACAAAAGGATACATACTTGTAATTAAAATAGGGCACAAGCAAGTCCACCATTTCAGCATTGATTATGTCGGTGGGATATTCGACAATCTTCTTTAGAAAACTTGTATCAGACATAACCTTCAACGACTCCTCCCAAGAGCTTTGCAAGAAGTTCTTTTCCAAATCCGCTTTAATAGGCTTTACTTTCTTACGGAATAAGATACACACCGCATCCATAATGAGCGTAATCAAATACGGTGGTTTGCCAAGTTTTCGTACGGTCGCAATATCGGCCGCTTTAATCGTCTACATAGAGCGGAGACATTTTCAGCGTTTGAGTAAGGAATGTATTGAAATAGCTACTTACCCGCAACGCCGCTTCGGCTTCCTCCAAAGCCGGTCGTGCCTTTTCCAATTTGGCTTCAGCCACCTCCTTATCGGCCGAAATGACCTTCACTAATTCACCAGCTTGCGCTTTCTTCTCGGCCACTTGAACTTTAACAATTTCCGCCGCGGCCGTGGATTGTGCCACAGTCTCAAGCACTTCTTCTGCCTCCTCCGTCGCTACTGCTATAACCTTGTTCATCTCAATCAACTCCTTTTTCAGCACGGATACAGCGGCACCCGCTTCGTCCAACTTATCTAAACCGGAGCTCATACGATCGGACATTGTTATGATATTCACTTGCTTATCCTTGTACAGTGTCTTGTAGCTTTGTAAAAATGATATGAGTGACTTGGGTGTCACGAACGTAGTGCGACGGAAACGTTCAAAATACGATACGCAAGCTTCGGATACCGTCTCATGTATCCAACTCATTAGGTCAATTACACTCTCTTTAACCTCGGGTGCGCATACAATTGCGAAGTCTTTCAAATAATGACGCGAAACAGCAACACGCGCATCTTCGGGCCATTTTTGGAACCAATCAATGACACAACCGGAAATGAGGCCAGGGAATTTCAACGAACGTGCACGGAACTTCTCGCCAATCTAATAAGAGATTTTAGTATTATTACTGCAGTCAACACTTCTATCCATTTGCTTACGGGTGAGAAACATAACGCGATGTGTAAATTGTAGCGTGCGCGTGATAGGAAGAAATCATAGAGATTGTCCTGTGTGGGTATGCGTTTCGGCGCTACCTTCTTCATAATTGGTATGATCTCACTGTAGATCTCATCTGTCATACAAAAAAGAAACATTTTGTGTGAGGAGCTAATATGCACGACTTATATAGCAACGCACCCATTTCGTCCTTCGCGAAGAGATTTGCAATTTCACCGGAACTCAATATATTGTTGATAAACTCCAGAAATCCGTCATCCTTAATTTCATTATCGGTAAATATGAATGTAATGCCACGTCCCTCTAAACCAGCTGTGCGATATAAATACTTCAAGTCCTCAACCAGATTACCAGCATTATAAGCGCGCGTCAAGACGATTTGGAAGAACTTATAGTTTGCGATGAAAGATGATAAGCGCGTCAAGCTTTGTTTGCCCGAACCGCCGACACCGACGAGCAGCGCATTACCCCTGTTCAGGTGGGAATATTAAAGAACAAGTAATGAGCTTAAGAGACAGCATGGAAACTTACCTTGGCATGCTAAGTATTCTCGATACAATCATTAGATGAACCAAAGCATCGCGAAAGAATACCAAGTCCATGGTGAAGCCGCGAATGTATTCATTGAATTGACTCATGTAGAAATGCACTTTCTGTTTTACAAAATCAAAGCTGGAAAAAGAAATTAAGAATGGGACTTAGTTTAGCTGTCTCATGGACTTAGTCAAATAATGCAAAAATCGTGGGAAATGACGTGGAGATATCAAAACACAGTTTCAAGAAAACGCAGACAACTGAAGTCCAAATTAGTGCTGCAATTGCGGACCATTCTTGATAAGAGATGTCAAGTACAGCCCCTGCTATTTTTCCACCACTGCTTTTGAAGTATTAGTATAAATTTGAACCAAGCCTACCTCGGTATTTCCTCGTAAACTTTGGGCGGTTCCAGTGACACTTCAACCTCATCATCTTCAGCGGCATCGGGTGCATCCCGTAAGAAATCAACGAAAAACGTTTCCTCCTCTGGATAATTCTCCGCTATTTCTTCGGGTAGATTTTTTAACGCATCTCGCTTCATACAACTCTCAAACCACTCTTTGTCCTTGAACTCAGTAAAACGATCAGCAATAACACGTGTGCATTCGTGACACCATAACTTCAGCACCGTCTGCATATTTTCACATTCCTCCGCCTTAATTTTCAACATACCCTCCCAGATACGTGACAGATCACGCAAGTTGAATACATAATGGAAATTCGCCGGTGTCGGTAACATCTTGGCTTTGACATTTTGCCAGAAAAGGCGTGTAAGCGGCACCAAATGTGGTATAATGTCGACGACTTCTTCATTGAAACGCGCTAAACAGAAATAGCCCTGTCCGATTTTATTGAATATCTGATCCATCGAATTGTTGCTGGGCAAGGTGCAATTGAAGATGGATAAGTGACGCTTCAAACGATTCGGTATGTCGTTACGACCACCACCCGGATGTATCATGGCCGCCAATAGCTGTATATCCATGATGGTCGAGAAATCACCTGAAATTCACAGAATTAGACGAGTTCGACTAAATTGCATATGATCTTTGACTTGCTTACCAGGTTTCTCCAGCGAATAGAAACCGCCTTGTTCGATCATTTGGCGTACAATTTCATTGGTTATTTGATCGCCCCATTCATTGATGACCGGCATGTTTATATCGTCGATGAAAACGGTCATGGAACGTTGGCCCGGCGGTCCGTAGCTTGTGCCAACTCGCTTCTCCACATAGGACTCAATAATGCGCTATAAATGGACGGCAAAAATAAAAATTCGATCTAAAATTGGGACGACACCCGAAAAAGTATTTCGAATCAAGGTAAACCACACTTGAAGAGAATGAACAATCTGGAAGGCTCCGTGACGGAAAACCGATATTGACTTTTTGTTTAAAAGTATATATTTAATGGTCAAATAAGTTTAAATCGCTATCGGTTCCACGGATTGATAACAAAAATCGCCTAACATAACTAATCCACCCAAACTTTAAGTTCATAAAAGTGAGTCGAAAAGTTTAAGACATTACCTGATACATATTAGGTGTGGTTGCCGACGAAAAGTTAAATGATTTTGATAAATGTAGCTCCGGATCATAGTGGGCCATATAACCCTTAATCATCACCGTCTTGGCGGTACCTTGCTCACCGATCAGCAACACTTGCTTGCGTTGCTTGGCAATGTTATGCATCAGATAAGCGGTACGTACGTTATCCACATTGGGTACTAAAATCGAGGCGAATTCCGGTACTGTATCCTCAGGATAGACAAAATCCTCGACGCGCGTGTTCCAATGTTGCCACATGCCTTGATCATCAACATAAAACTCAAATATTGTCTCGTTCGGCTGACGCTTGGGCCACTCTGCGAAATGGCAAGACAGACAGGACAAATTTTATACGACAAAACGACGTGTGAACTGCAGTAAGACTTACTAAGCTTTGAGGGATGCTTAACCAGAAACTCTTCAAATTTTTCACGTTCTTTGATTTCCAGCACAGCGCCCAATGTCCACATTAAAGCGAATAGAAACATGCGTTCCAAAAATCGCTCGGTCCTATTGCTACACTCCTCCAATATACCGTCCATTATTTCAAGCATTTGCTTGATATAAATAGCCTCCAATATGCGCATTTTAGCCATCAATTTGGTTTGCAGGAATGTATGTGCATCATCGTAAACCGCCGTGTAACAGCGTCGATAAACCTCTGCTTCGGCGGAGGGTTGTCGGCGGACCCAAGCTGTTTAGGGAATAAACGATATCAAGTCGGCGATAACATAGAAAGGGAAGTCGGCTCTTAAAAAGTTTATATGTGTGTCGCTTTCTTACCTTCCATATAAACGGTCCATTTCAATACCGATGAACTCATAAATGTCATGCCGACACGACTGACAGTAGCCGGTGACGCATTATCAACGTTATCTGGCTCGAATACCAATTTGGAATTATCCGCCATTTTTATACGATCACCATTGGCCAGTGTCAATGTTTTATTGTCATCTAATACAGAGTTCAAGTTTTCAATCCACACCGCATCCACGGGACCGTCAAGGACAATCCAACAATTTTGGTGCTTCGGTATTTTCAATGAACGTCGCCAAAGTGTTGAGAAGATACCATCGGTCCAGTCATTGGTGGCCACATCGAGACGTCCAAACATTTGTGGAGCAGTTATGGCCTGCGTTAGGAGGAAAGTTATTACTTAAATAGATAGATTTGACACACAAATTACGGTCGAAATTCAGATATATACATAACTGCTCTAAAATTTTCTTTTTGAAAAGCATATACTCCATTTCTCTAAACTATTTATACCGCCAAAGCTTCTACATTTACCTTTGGATTCATACGCATTTCCTTATGCGGCTGACCCATTTCGGTGAAGCACCTTAACATTGCATGCGTACAGCTCGTCTTACCCGATCCCGTTGGACCCATCAACATCAAACCATGACGCACCAACGAAGTTTCATACAATTGCACGACCTTCAAATTCCATTCCGGATTATTAACATAACCCATTTCATCAGCGACCTTCACAATGGCACGCTGCAGATCTTTATAAGAAGCTTGCGTTAATTTTATGCCCGGGAACATATCATCGATCAGTGAGATGAATAAACCCTCGTCTTCATCAATCAATTTAGAGACATTCATGTCACGCAACACACGCATCACGATAGTCTCTTCCGTATCATTGGGATTGGCGCGCTTTTGTGCGCCGAGCGTACGCAACACTGACAAAATATTACGCAGCCCAAAATCGTAATGCACTTGCTTGGAGAGCTGCTCTTCGCAAAGCTTGTAGAGCGTATAAAATTTGCGTGACAAAATTAAATTCTCCTTGAAGCCACAACTGGCCAATTTGACACGAATGATAATAGCACGATCCGGCACCATCATCGCCACTGAACGGAACATAATCTTCAAATTCTCAGGCAATTCCTGACGTCCCGCATAACCGGGATTCATTGTGATGAATAGACCGAATTCGGGATTAAGTGTAACCACATCACCATCACTAAATAAGAACCAGGAACGCTTCTCTTTACGCGCCGTCAACACAATATAAATTTGCTGAGCCGCCACCGACAACACAGGCAATTCGATGCGATTGAACTCATCAAAACAGCCCCAAGAGCCCGATTGTGCCAGTCCTTTGTAAATGCGACCCAAACCACGGAAATCCATTTGATCCGAACAATTGAACACCACAACCAATTTGCCTAAAGCGCGACCCATATCTTTGGTGGTCTCAGTCTTGCCAGTACCAGCAGGCCCGGCGGGAGCGCCACCCATTGACATACCTAAATGAAAGGTGAGATATTAATAGGGTTTCGATTATTCAATGTCTCGAGTAAAAATCTACCAATCGCTTGAGCCAAAGTTATATAACAGCGATCCGTTAATGGTGTAATTGCCAATCTTTCAGTTACGCCTAAATATTCATTTTGATAGATGAAATTTACATCCGTTATGCCGACTGTGATATCGTCATTATCTTCGTGATAATAGAATCTCGCTTGTTTTTGCCACTCAAAATCGCCAGCCGATTTCACACGCATTGTGCATAAATCATCGAATATATCCCTGAAAATAGGATATATATAAAAGTGTGAATGCTCTGAAGACCTCATAATATAGGCAATGAAAACTATCGATATTGCTCCCACGTCTGGCGGTTCTACTAAAGCTCTAAAAGTATACGAAGGGAAGGTTCAAGGAAAGGTTGGATCCTTGAACCGGCCGACTCCCTTGAGGGATGGAGTTATTGAATAGAAAACTCACCACCTCAAAGTCCTTAAATAATATAAACTCGAGTAAAATTAATACCTCTGATGTACATGTATGGTGACCATGGTCTCAAAGCGTACACGATCCAGTTTGGTTAAATCCTTCACAGTCAAATCAATGAAATAGTTAAGCAAATTGAGAAATTTCGCATTCGTACGCTTCATAATAATACGATCGGTGCGACATTTACGCAGCGCATATTCAGAGTCACGTGTCCAAAGTAACTGTACACCGAGCAGACCAGCTTGTCCGCAGAATGCGGGAAACTCTTCTACAAAAATGAATTCCGGATCGTTGAGACTCTGCGCCATGCTAGCCAATATGGAGCGTATAGTGTCTTGCATTTCCTTCAAGAGTTTACCGAGCCACACCTCAACGCTGCCACTACATGTGACTGGGGTTTCAAATGGTACCTTCTCGTTATTCATCGAGTTCATGGCGATCATAACGTCGTTTGTTTTCTCTTGAAAGTCAACCTGTTGCAAATGTGGCTTATTTAATTATGCATACGAAAAAACATTGGAGTTAATGGTCCTCTTACCGTTGCTATAGCGTCGAATATACTAAGCAAGTGTGGCTGTATGGTGGTCGGGTCTGAAGCTTGTCCAAGTATCTCGAGCAGCACCGGATCGGAAATGAAGAAGAAACGTGGAAATAGCAAACGCTTCGATTCCAAATAACCTAGAGAAAGTATAAAAGTAAAGTCATAATGAACTGTATAGCTTGGCGCTTTAGGTTTACCCGTCAATGACTTCTGGCACGTCTCCAGCTGATCCAGCAGCCATGTAAGACTCGTGGCCAAAGTGTCATCGCCAGTGCAACACTCCACGGCATTGGGTATCTCGCGCGCTCTATACATAATCTTTACGTAATTTTTGTCAATATTTGTGAAGCGTTTTGCCTCCAATGGTAATTGCTTCGAAATATCACCACCAACAAATACCGCTTCCAAGTAAATCCATAAATTCTGTGTCATCAGCCATTTCTCTAGAATCTCACCGGTGTTCACCAACTTCGATAACCACAGTTGTATGTCCTTTTTGAACGGTGCATTGTAACGGTTCGAAGCCAACGAATTCATCACCATTAAACTGTCCTCCAAAGAGGCAATAATATCCAATGTTTCCTGACCCTTCAACACAAGTTCACCACGATTCTTGAAATGACCCAATTGCAAATTGACAACAGACCAATCGCTGATGACTTGCTTCAATTTCGCTTCAATATCCAATTCCTTACTGGCGCCCACACAAATGTCCTCCACATCGTCCTTATACTTCAAGATGGGCGCCTCCAACAGTTTGCCGAGCGTGAATTTAGCGCTTGTTGGGTCAAAGTCGGTCTTGAGAAGTGCATTGAGTCGCACCCAATGACGCTCCTTCATTGCCTTGTTGGTCATCAATTCGAGCAGTGGACATGTCTCATTGAAATCGTCGATTTTGTTTTTCAAATCAATAAATGCCGGCCACGACTGCATGCCTTTGGGCAATTTGCGGCATCTTTATGCAAAGAGAGTTAGAATGAAAGGAAGTTTAAGTGCTGGTGTTAGCTCAAAAATAATGAGAAGGAAGAATAGGTATAATCCACAATTTTTTGTTGTTCCGAAAGCTCGAGCCAATACCTCGAACTTTTAGAAAAACCCTTCAGCATTAAACAGGGTAGCATACCTCACTTGGAAATCGGCCAACTCGGCGCTGATCTTTTCTATATCCACCTCAGACCATGGCATTTCATAATAGTCGGCAATCGTCTTCAGTACTTGGATGTACAGCGAGTACAATCGATTCAAATAGTTGAATTCACGTTTACGTTGATGCAACAATGGATAATCCGTGATTGGTAAGCCAAAGAGCTTTTCACCGCTGTTGTACATTTCATATTTACGCCACAATTCATCGAATTGACCTTGAAAGAGAAATACGCGATCGCTGGCCTCTTTCGCCGAAATACCCTCCACCATGGGACCGTTCGCTTCGAAATCGATATTGAATTGTTCGAATTCTTTGACAAACTGTGCGATACCCTCATTCAGCTCGCGCAGCAGTGGGCCCTCCATGTCTGAAATGCGTTGTGAGGTTTTCTTGGCCTACAGCAGTGAATTTGAAAAATGATTTTGTTATCGAAACAAGAATATCCCAACCAATACGCACATTCTCCAACATTTTATTGAAAGCCAACTGTAAACTATCCACCTTATCATAGTCATCTTTGGGTATGAATATATTGTACTGCGCGAAGAGCGCATAAGTGTCTATAATCAAGCTCAGATTCATATCCATGCTGAAATTGATTTTTTTTTTTTTTTTTTTTAGGAAAAAATTAATAAGTCTACGCAGAAGCTTTGTAGCTTACGTTATGAAATTATCGCGTATCTTCTCCAAGCAATTCATTGCCTGTCGCACGTCGTCCAAATCGTTTATGGGTTTACTGAGTATAATCTCCATTTCGGTAATAAAATCGACCATTTCATCTAACTGTTTCTTGTATTGAGCACTAAGCAATTGGCCCAACATGACTTTCCATTTCTTGGACTCTTCCACATACTTTGCAATGGCCTTCTCTGTTGGATAAACAAAATTTGTTAGCTCTCTATTTTGAGAAATTCCTGAAAGCATTATGTACCCATGCGTATCTCAATGGGGCCAATCACTTTCTTCGCCGTCATCTCCTCCAAATCAGTTGTAATGTTGTCATAGTAGATAAATTTATCACGTATATCGACCGTTAATGGATTGGTGTCGACGAATCGTTGTATAATCTGTTCGCGGTCCTCACTCCATAAATATTTAAATTTATTAAAGGTTTCCTAAAACGAGGTACACATTAAAAGTTTCATGATATCAGCGGCCACTGGTTCTTATTTATCATAGCGACTTACCAATAAGAACTCATCCACATCGTGTTTGTACAGCAATAAGCCGTTAGCTAGATTCGTTATGGCACGTATAATGTCCTTATGATCCACAACATAACGGAAATAGGCACGCTCATAACGATTCTCATCTACAACGGTAAACACATAGAAGTAATTATATGTTGACACAGTGAATCCGTTGAACTTACCGACAGTGACACGTCTCATGCGTCGTTCCAATGTCTTCGCTTGACGACCCCAAGTCGAAATGAAATAATTAATTTCCGTACACACCTGTATGGCAGCATGGAAATGAGTTTGCATCAGCTCTAAGCTGGGATCAATCGCACAACCCAACTCCAAGTCAATATCCATATTTGTATAGAGTATCGGTTTCATGGGATCGGTGCGCCAGTTTGTTCTAAAGTAGATTATAAAGTTTAAATATGATTGGATACATAGAAAAGTAGAGATAAAGCTAAGTTGGTCTTATTGTTGGAACCTGGTTACCAGCCAACACCATAACAACCGCCTTCATAACTAAATAGTATGAACCATACTAAGTTTGAAGCAAGCTCAAGGTCATTTAAGCGGACCTCAGAGTTTTTACTACAAAAGCACTTGTTTTCCAAACTTTACCTCAATATTTTATGTCGCACAAAATCCAACGATCGCTTGGAACATTGCACCAATGCTAGAATCATTTTGGAATTGTAATATGAAAACAGATCCATGCAATCGTTACGTAAATGATTCAGCTCATAACGTATGCCTTCGTAGTTTTTCATTTGCAGGCCTTTTAAAGCTTCGTCCGGTACCAAATAAATGGTGCGATATATCTTCTGAAACTGTATCCAATCCCATTTATCAATTGGATAATTGCCTTCGACGCGCCAATTGTTGTCATTCAGTTTCTCTATTGGTAATTGATAGACACGTCGACCTTTCGAGTCTAGTGGACCGAAATCTAATAGGTCTACGAACATATTAATAAGATCAATAACAGCGCGTTCAATACAAACTGAGCTACGTTCGATAACAGATTCTGAAAAGCGTAGAATTTGTTGAAAGAAAGTCCAGAGACTGTGCTCGTGAGTAACTTACCCAACTCAACACGTAATTTATTACTCATATCAAGATATTTCTCCGATGTGATAGGTTCTTCCGGTTGATAAACATATAAGAAGTCTGTCAAATTCTCCATCTCACGGAGTACGCGTATTTTCTCTATATTCACCACTGTGCGGTAGAATGTCTCAACTTCGTCGACTTTCTGTAATGTAGAGAGTGGCATTTCAATGAAATCTACGTTAAAAACTAATTTGCTTACATCATCGAGTTCTTGCACAAAGTCTTCTAGATTTTCAGAAATCCAAGTGATTGAGGTCAAAGCTGGCTTCATCAACAAACCAATTTCTTGTAGGCGAAAGCGCATAATGTTAATGAAAATAGCCGAAATCGACTGTCGAAACTGATCGTAACGTCGTATAACTTCCTTTAATTGTACGGCTGGATCCAGTATACGATCTTTACAGTAGGTTACCACGCTGGCAATATTCGGCACCTCTGAAAAGTTAACATTATATACATGTGTAAGCTTTTAAAAATAATATGATTACCCAATTTCAGCTTCCACATCCATTCTGTCTCCTTAATCAGCTGTCTGATCGCCGGATCCAAATTAACTGTATATTGTGCCATTTCTTTGTGACACAATAAAATGGGTGCATTCAACAGGCAACGCACCTCCTCACAGTAATCATACCAAGCCTTGTGATAAGTCATCTCATAATGACATATTATACCATTCATGTAATTGTAATAGCGCACTGTGCGCTGAGCCTTCTTATGCGCCAACACACACTGTCGATACTTCAGCACCTTCATTGGTTCATCGATCTTTTTGAAAATGGAGCGTATCCAAGTGATACGTCCGGCAACTGGTGGCATATTACGCGCTATAAATGGATTGCCACGTTCCTCATTGTAGCTAAGCAGGAAGAAGGTATCAGTAAGGCTAGTGAGTTAAAGGATCCAGCTACCTACACATCCTTAAGCACAAACATTTCCTTTTCCAGCATCTCGGCAACTTCCAAGTAACGTCGATCCAAGCATAAGCATTCCAAGCCCAGACGTTCGAAACGTTGCAGTATTAATATGACTGATTCGGCAATTGGCACGTCCGCGATTTGTTGTTTCACGAACTGTTGCATGCCCACCTCCGCTTGTTCGACCTCCTTTACGAATACTTCATAGTCTTTATTGAAGATCTCTACGCGATAGTCGAGTGGATCGTACGGTTTCGAAGCAATCGTGCTACGTGCGCCCTTTATCTGTGCATTGAATTTCTCCATGCCGCTAATGGTGATAACGTCCAGCACCGAGTAGGTTATCTCGGTATTAAATATGTCTCTAATCTGTGGAAGGTATTAGTATATTTATAAGTAACGCCAAGCCATGTGTGGACGCACCTTTTCCAAACGTGCTTGAAACTTTTCCAAACAAGTGAATATGTAGACCTTCGAGACAACCCAGGGATTTTCATTGGCAAATGCCATATCTTCAACAGTTTGCAAGTAAATCGATTTATAGTACTCTATAATCTCATTGCATTTGTTGATTTTTGCTATAACGCCTTGCGGTTCTAAGTTCCAGAGCAGCCTGCGACCGCTGTCGGTCAGATATCTGCGACTCGTTAAGGTTATTTGATTGGAAATCTTCACAAAAAGTCCAGTAACATTACTGGGTGTATTGAAATAATGTGCCGTCTTGGAGACGTTACGTATGGCCACCATCAGACCCGGTAGGCTGCTAATAATTTCGTCTGGCGCGGATCTAAGTAAAGTAGGCGACGAGTTGTGAACCCAAAACTCATGCAAAAAGTCGCATTTGAATTTTACCTGTACAGAGGATCCCAAAACTTCTGTAGTGATGATATATAACGCACATTGTCTTTGGCTTCGTTTAGCACCAAAGTTACCTGGTTGTCGATCTCGGCCCATTTCTAGTTTAAAATTTCATAAAGAATGGGTAATGTTGATATACTATATACATAATATCACAGAACAATCGTAGACCCACCTTCAGGAGCTTCGACGAACGTGATAATATCAAACACTGTTTGTGATTGTTGAACGCACGTGACGATACAAACTCCATAATGGAGGTATAGCGCGCCAATTGCCGTCGCCAGTTAACCAACATTTGTAAGGGTCCCACATCCGGTGGATCGCGTAGTATTTGCTTGCCTTCCACCAAAATTCCTTGAATCTGTCGCAACCATTGCGCAAAATAACGTTCAACCAAGCGCACACGTCCAACGTCTTTGGCACTGGCCTCAATTTGAAATTTCACCAAGAGTAGACCTTTGAAGAGTTCATGTGAGACCTCGAAATTGACGCGGGTCGAGACAATTGCCTCCGACGATTGCAGGAATGTATTATACATATTTAGTATGTGAAAGAATTTGCGCTTTTGCTCCGGTTCGGCAACACCAAAATCCGTTACCACCTCTAGCGAGGCAGTCAAAACTCGTTTCATAAACTCTTTAATCACATACAGACAATTGCCGTCTTCGGTTACCCAACGAAACATTGCTACATCATCCGAAACCGTGCGATTCTCTATAGTTTTATTGTTGTTATTGCGATAGACGATTACCCAAGCGCCCTTCATCTTGACAAAATCGCTTTTTAGACAAACGGCACGCTTAACATCGGCGTACTTCAGTTTTTCTTGGTAGCGTCCCGATTCGGGTGGGTAACCCTTTTGTGTAGCATAAGTGATCATGCATGCACGTGGTCCTTTATCTTCGAAAATACCACCTAACAGCTCGACAAAGGCCTGGTCATCTACCAAACCCATTATAAGTTCATCCATATCTGTATTCAATAGGTCGGCTGCGATCTCTATTACATAACGCTGGTTGGCACCTAATGAGGAGATGCGCTGTTGACGGTATTCCTTGAGTAATTGCGTTCGCTTTCTTTCATGCTCCTCCCGTTCGTGGTCTGTAACACTAAGTCGTCGCGCTGTGTGCTTTTGTATAGTCCGCGATACGCCAAGAAGTTTACCCAGACGTATGGCATTTTTTTCGCCGGAATCCATATTAAGTGTTCGTTTACTACGTGGTTATTTGCAATTCTTTGCTATTAATCAGAAATTCAATAAGAAATATAGAAAGAAAAAAATGCGTCCGATCCGTATGAAAAATCTTTTTCAAATGATTTTTTCCATTTGACGTGAAAATTAATCGACTCAATGCTGAGTCAACAAGAAATTATAGCAAAATTTGTGATGCGAAGTCAACGTGTTTTTTGCTGTACCGAATGGGTTGTGGGTTTCGATAGCTGCATTTGAAATGAATTGTTAAAGTAACCGACGCAGCCGCTTTTCAAGTCCATCAGTTGTGGGATAAACGTGTGTAGATTCAGAGGCCAACTCATTTCCTGGAAGGCAAACCATATAAACGGCGTTTGGTTTGCATTTCTTTATTAATAATATCAAAAACTTGGGACTATCATAGCCTAGATGTCGGAAGGCTGGTATGCCAGGGTCGCCTTTCTTTTATGTAGCGTTTGGAGATCAGTTCACAAAAGGCTCTGCTTCTTCAACTGTCTGATAAATGCATAGTTCATTCCGGTTTCCGGCCGGTAAGCTAGATCCAAGACTCATCTTCAGTAATAATACGCTTCGTAACATCCTAGTAGCCGAAAAGCATTGTTGCACAGACATTAACGAGTTGCTGTTCGTCGAAAAAATGTAGTGATTTTGGAACGAATTGTGCTTTCACTTGTCTTAAGTCTAATTGATCTTTCAAAATGATTTTCACTAATCCTTTCGATATTCCGCCGATCGTAGTAATATATTTGACTGTTAATCATCGATTCTGAAGCCCCAATTCCTTTACTTTATTGTCGTGATGATGATCCATTGGTTGGTGGCCGTCTTGGCATACAATTGACCGATCAAAATCAAGTCCTGTTATGGCAACTTTTTTATTTTTTGTGGATGGAGTCATGTGTTGAAGTTCAAGCAAGTGAGGAAAGTTCTCTGATCGCCATTCACTTGGGAGTGGCCAGAAACGATACTTTTACATCTCACGACTTCCAGTCTTTGGCGATGTATCCTCTGGGTAGCCTAAAAACATCCTTTTGAAGGGGAGCTAAAGTGAGAGAACGAAACATCCCCTCCACACAGCTGTGGGCCGGGTCTGGGACCCGCCACGTAAACAACGCACCCAATGAAAATTTGCTACAGCTTCGGATTTGACTAAGTACCTTGAGAAAATCAACACTTTTTAATTTGTGAAGGGTTGTTGTTTGTGCATTGTCATCGAAGTCACTTTAGCTGTCATCGAAGTCACTTAACGACAAGCCCAGGAAAGGTTTCGACGGGTTCAGGCTAAATGGGGAAGAGGGTTTAGTGAGTTGGTTTCATTAGGGATACAAAGGGTTGATTGTTATCGTGCTGGGGCTCATAGCATGCGAGACATTAGTTGGATATGTCAGGTTCTATTCTGTATAAGTAGGAGTTTAACCTGTTACAATGCCCAGAACGAAACTGTCCTAGGGTATTTCTTGTTTCACGCGGCAACGGCTCGCGTTCTGCAATTCATGGTGTTTGGACTCCAGGTACGTTATACACTTTAAGGCAGTCAGTGAAGGTGTTAATAGCTCCATTCTGGAGGCGTTCAAGGCCCGTCGAAAATCGGTCACGTCCGAAATTTAGTCGGAATATTTTTGGATGTCGTCGACGTGTTGGAGAAATGTTTTCCTGATGTTCCTAGGAAGCGGTTCCTCTTCCAGCAAATGACTGCAGGGTTGGTTTCTACGTCCGAGCAGGAATTGCTTGGGCTGAAAGTTGTGGGGGTGGCGGGATAGATTGGCCTGGAAGTCATGCTGTCCAGTAGAGCTCCGTGAGCCGGTAGAGCTTCCTTGTTGGCCGCTCGTCTTTCGTATTACGCGAACTAGGTGCGTTGAAGCAATTGTCGCTTTAGTGCGTTGGCAGCATGGAACGACATATGAACAAGTTTTAAGATGGTTCCAACCATTGCATGAGTTACATTCAACAGAAATGGAATTATGGTGAAGCCTTTTTGCGCAAAGGCAGCAGAAAAATATCTCCGGACGCGGGTTGGACTCTATGCCAGCAGGGATCAGAAGGGTACGTAGCCACCCTGCTGTTGGGTGTTTGTTCTAATGATGGCAGTGTTAAAATATAACTTACCTATCCAAAGAGGGTTAGATCGTCGATATGACGATGGCCCGTGGCCGGATAAAATTGCAAACAAAGTTAACTATTTCCATGTTTTACTTACTAAATTGGAGACGCGATTGTTATTTCAGCCCTATCATAACATTTTACCTTGCTGTTGTTGTTGTAGCGGCAGAAATCTGCCGAGTTGACAGTCCTTGACCGGATAAAAATCTGGGTCCGTTTCGGTTAGGCAGACCCGTCTGTTGTGGGAACGGAGTTTTCTCCTTTTTACCTTCATTGTGGCTTGTGCTTGGTGTTTTGTCAACGAAAAATCGAAACTACAAATTCGTAAATTTTTATTTTTCAAAACGGCGTTTTTATTCAAATATTTACTGTTCTATTTGATAAAATCTACACAAATTCAATAAACAAAAAAATATATATAATATTATGTAGTAGTAATAATAGCAAAGATTTAAAGATAAACGTTACAGACATGTATTCTTCAACAATTAATAGATTATGTATGCATGTGTGTATGTATGTATATTTGCTTTTATTAGTTTTATTATTACTACCGCTAAAGAACCTGTTTTTTTTGTTGTTTTTTGGTTATAATATTTTTTTTTGTGTTTTTTTGTTGTTTTAATTTCATTTATATATTTAATTTAATTTAATTTAATTTTACTGTACATACAAACGTTAGCTTAATTATGTAACTTTGTTTTTTGCGCTTTAAAATAATAGCTGCTAACCGCTTAGTGTGAAAGAAGAAGAAGAATAACGCATTGAAAGCAAAATAAATATTTTCATTTTAATTAAAAGAAATTGAAAGTTTTGGAAATTTTCATTTTCATTTTAATTTCAAAAAATTGAAAGTTTTCGAAATTTTCATTTTAATTTTGTTGAAATTGAAAGCTTTAGAAATTTTTATTTTAATTTTAATTTCAAAAAAATTGAAAGTTTTGGAAATTTTCATTTTAATTTTGTTGAAATTGAAAGCTTTAAAATTTTTAATTTCATTTTATTTGAAAGTAATTGAATAATTTAGAAATTCAAGCATATCTCGGATTGCTCTATTAATTTCGAGTAATGATTTTGAGCATGTTGTTATACACAAATTAATTTCGCACACTTACTAATATTAGTTGTGTAGGTAAGTAATGGCATTCGTAAATAATATATATGCATTTGCAATTTGTTTAAAAACTTGACCATACAAAAGTATTTTGGGTGAGTACGAACATAACAAACTAGTATTAATACTAAGGTGCGTTTGTAGCTGCTTTCGGGTAACATACAACATGTATGTCTAACGGTTTGTTTAAAAAACTACTAACAACCAAAATTTATAATTTCAAATTTTTTTTGTTTTTATTTTTATTTTTGTTTTTCATTTATTTACTGCATTTCGCGTTGCTAAGCTAAGCGTAAGTAAAAGCGCTGAAAAAAAAACTTTTTAAATAATATCTTTTATTAAAAAAAACATGCAACAGTTGCTTCAATCTTCAGCCAGCGCTGTACCACTGTGCAATTTTCCTTACTTTTACTTTGCTTGTGTCATTCCACATTAGTTACGTATACTTTAAAACTATTATCGTTCATTGAATTGCTTGCGTTGCATTTTAAAGTAATTTATGCTTTTGAAAAAAAAAAAAAATTTAAACAAATTATCAACTACTAACCTATAATCTCGCTGTGTGCTTGGCATAACGAACAAATGTTTGTATGCGTGCATGCGTGTGTGTAAGTGTGTGTGTGTTGGGGTAAGTATAACGTGTTATTTCTTTTATTAGTACATAGTATTAACAAATGATTTATGTATATTTGTTTTAATTACATAAAAATGTATTTATTTTATACAAGCTGCAAAAGGTTTGCAGTCCAAAAACAAACTGCCTAACATTAAATATTAATATTTATGTACAAGTATGCACAACAGCACTTAACGCGACCCTCAATTTGAGAAGCTTGCCGTGGCTGCAGTTTGTGGCTTTTATTCGCCGATTTATATGTCCCTTCCTTTGCTTGTGTTGAAAATACAACTAAGTTACTAACTACTATTTACAACTTAGCAGAGAATTTTGGAAATTTTTACTTCTATTTTTTAATTATTCCACTGGTACTTAGCGCTAGCACTATATATGATGAATTCAATTGCATTACCTCTCCGTCGTGGGTGCCCATAAAAAACATGTGAGTACTTAAGATACGTTAAATTCTTATGGTAAAACTTTACAAAAAAAAATATATAATAATGAGAGAAAATATTGAATAACTGTAAATTAAGTTTAAACTATAATCCAACCTACTTGAGTGAGAAGTAGTATGCTAGAAAATAACCTGCTAATGCATTTCTACTACTTACAGCCTTCACTAACTTTTTCTAAATGTTTTGTTCTTTAATAAACAAAAAATGTCTTCACAAACTTTTTCTCAACTCTTTGTTCATTAACAAACAAAAAAATATTCTTTCACAAATTTTTGCTAAAACTTTTGTTCATCAATAAACAAAAAATTGATTCACAAACATTTTCTAAATGTTTTGTTCTTTAATAAACAAAAAATGTCTTCACAAACTCTTTCTCAACTCTTTGTTCACTAATAAATAAAAAAAAAATCGTTCACAAACTTTTGCTAAAATTTTTGTTCATCAATAAACAAAAAATTCTTTCACAAACATTTTCTAAACATTTTGTTTGTCTCAACTAATCATCTCACTTTGCTTTACGTTTGCGTTTCAGCTAACCTTAGTTGTTGCACTAAAAACCATTTTGCTATAAACAATTAATTTCACCAAACTTTTTACACACACCATTGCAAATTAGTCTACACTCTACTCCCTGCAGCGGACCCACTATCAATTGCTATTGCTCAGTATAACAGCTGGAGAAATTGTTGGCAAAAAAAAAAACTGGTTTGCCAACATAGCCTCCAGCAAATTCGACAATCTGCATGCAGTGCCATGAAGCTTCAACCATATTTATTGCTGGCGCGTTCAGTCACTGCGATTGACGGTGGTGACTGTTTTTGGCTTTAGCGCTGCAACATTTATCGTTGTTGCTATATTGCCGCTAACCATTTTGTTTGGGTTGCACTCCACCACGACTTTGTCCTCGGTTGCCACGCCGTGTGCCGCCGCTGCCGCCGACGACGACGCAGCAGTCACGGTTGCTGTTGCTGTGGCCGTTAGTGTTGCGCTGTCATTGTCGTCCAGCACGATGATTTCACTCTCCGCTATTTGACGACTTTGTGTGGATTTGGCTGTTGTGACGTTTAAATTGTTTACCTCAGCTTTGGCATTGCTTACATGCGTGTTGTTGTCCTCTTCTATATATTCAATTGCGGTATTTTCATCAATATCGGCAACTATAAAAATATGTCATGCAATTAATTTGGAGTTTTTTTCTAGTTTTTAGTCTACTATACATATATATATATATATACATATATATTATATTATTAATAGTTTTCACCCACGCACGCACCGATAGTCTCATCAAATCCAGCATCAGCTTCGCATTCAACTGCGGCGGATATGCTGTTTGCTCTTGCGTTGCTTACATTGACTGCATTCACTGCTCTGTCCACTTTCGCAGTTTCATTTTCCGCTTTTTGTGCAGATTTTTTCTGGCTGATCGCCACAGTCGTATTCTCCTCATCGTCGTCAATCACTTCAATTGGCTCATCATCATCGTTGACGTTAGCGCTGGCGTTATTGTAAGTTTTCTGCAATCGTCCCACTTTCAGCTTCGGCGCATCACGCGTTTTGGCTGGTGATATCTCACCACCACTTTCAGTGCCACTATAGATTGTGTATGCACGTTCTGTCATCTCTTGGCCCTCTTCGCCGGCCGTATCGTCCGTCATTTCATTGTCGTCCATTTCACCGTCAACAGTGCCCTCAGTCTCAGTGCCGGCGTCTGTGTCGCCCTCCTCCTGCTCCTCCACAATGACATCTTCAAAACTGTCATCGATAATTATGGTCTCACCATCAATCGTTTCCTTGTCTTGCATTTGTTGCTGTTGCTGTTGTGGTTTGCCACCAGCCTGCCCGTTTGACTGTCGCCGATATTCAGTGCGTGCTGCGGCTTTAGTTGCTGCTGCGACAGCTGTTGCTTGATCCAATTCCATTTCCCAATCGGTGGCACCCAAAATTATTGTGGACGGTTGCTGTTGTTGTTGTTGTTGGCTTTGTTGCTCACGCTGTTGCTGCTGCTGTTGTGTACTTTCCACGAGCGTTGTTGGCAATACCGTGACTGTATCACCAATATTATTACCCATCGTGATATTCGTGCCGTCACCACTGTCCACTATTATCGGCATATTGAGTATATCAACTGGCGTATCTTCGGTAATCATTTGATTTGCCTCCAACTGCACTGCACCCGCTGCTCTAGAGGTCACGTTGTATTTGTTACTGCTGCCATCGATGAATGTGGTCGTCTTAATTGGTGTATTTGTACTGCTTTGTGCTGACGACGAGCCGATTATCACGACATTGGGTTTGACGGTCTCCGTATTTTGAGTATTCTGCACTTTAGCAGCTGCAACAATACCACTACTAACATTAGCAGGCTTCGACAGCGTTATTGTCCCGGAGGTGGTGCGTGCACCAACTGACGGCACGAAAACCATATTCATATTCCCCTTATTGCCGCTCAATGTTAGTGTGTTTGTTGTAATTGTGGGCTTCGTCTGTGACTGGGATTGTGAAGTGGCCGTGTGAAAGCTGCCCGCCAGATTGCCGGGTGAATTTAATGGTGCTGGGATTATTTGCACTTTCTGTATGGCGATGCGTTGCGGCTGGTGTGTGACGGTTGTACCAGCACCCGTGGCATTGCTACTGACCACCGCGTTGGGCAAGATTTTGTGTGACAATGCACCTTGTAGTTTTGCTTTCGATGCATTGTCTATGTTGGCTGGTTGTATGAACACTTTGCCATTTGGTGATTGGCATATTTTTACGCTGGTACGTATACCAGTGGTTGAGATATTCTTTAGCTGATGTTGTAAGAATGGCGAAGCTGAAGTTGATTGTTGTTGTGATTGTTGATTCGAATGACTGACCCCCTGTTACACTTGTAGTGGTATTCGCTGGTGTTAATTTTATGTTGCTGATAATTTGGGGGCCTGAATTGGAAGTACTAAAGGTGCCAGAAAGCTAAAAAAAAAAAACAAAACAAATTAATGCATTAAAAATATATCAAAAAGGTGAACAGTGTTTATCAACAATAAAAGTACAAAAATAAATAAATAAATAAAGTAAAAATTTACAAAAGATATATTAAAAAAAAACAAAAACAAAGAGAAATAAAAAAAAAAAAATATATAAAAATAAAATATATATAAAAAAAAAATATATATAAATATAAAAAAATATATATAAAAATATAAAAAAAATATATAAAATAAAAAACAATGTATAAAAAAACAAAACAAAATATTAAAACAAATAAATGTTAAAAAAAAAAAACAAAAAAAAATATTTATTATAAAAAAAAATATAGATGTATACATTTGTATATAAAAAGAAATGAATGAAAGTGTTAGCTTTAAAAAATTTAGAAATTTAAATATAAAACTTCACAAAATTAAAAAAATAAGATTTTGAAAGTTAAAAAGAAATATTTGAGAGATTTTATCATTTATTGTCAAAAGTCAGGCTGCAAAAAATAAATAGATACACAAGCCTACAAATTTAAAAACCAAAAAAAAAAAAACTTCAATACTAGGAAACTGTTCTAGTGCATAAACTCCAAAATCAATGGAAATTAAAATTTCGACTTACCTTGCCTGCGCTGCTTGCGTTCACGCCAATTGTGCCCGTTTTAATGATTTGTGATTTGCGGAACACCGGAGCGCCGGATGTTAGTGTTGAGAATAGCGCACTACCCGCTGGTGTGCCACTCTGATTTGGTGATAACAATAATGTGGAGCCCACGGTTTTTAGTACTGCAGTTGTGCCACCCAAAGAAGCATTTAAATTATTCCCACTAAGAGCACTGCCTCCAACACCGCCACCCACCAGTGTAGCACCATTATTGATAGTTTCAATTTTCGTAATATTAACAGTGTTACCGCCACTACCAGCAGTGGACGTGCCTACACTGGCACCACCACCAGCAACACTGGCGCTACTCAACACAATTGGTAACAATTTCGTTGTTAACACTTTGCCTTGCGCCGGCTGTTGTGATGATTGCAGTGTAGTGCCTTCCGTAGACACATTAGTGTTGTTTGTATTTTGTATTTGTATAATTGCGGGTGGCGTGTGCGTCGGCAGAGAAGGTGTCGCTTGTGCATTACTTGAGCTATTGTTACCTTCAATGATGCTAAACACTTGTGAACCACTGGTATTTGTAGTGCCGGTATTCTCTGTGCCAAGCGCACTGATCAATGTGGAGCCGGATAACTTTTTCGTGGTGATTTTAGTACCGGGTGGCAAAATTGTGGTATTTACTGCGCGTAATTTTGTGGCGGCCGCTGATAATTGTGGTAATGTCATTATCTGTGGTGTAGATGTAGATTGCAACTGGAACGTGGATGCCGTCGATACCACGACTGCTGATGCCATTGCTGTTGTTGAAGTTGTAACAACCGAACCCGGTAGTTGTTGTGGCGGAAGACGGTCTTCAAGTATAATTTTCTGGACTGGCGTTGAAATCATTTTTTCCACTTTGCTATGTATAATTGTGGGTACTGATGATCCGCCAGCACTGCCAATGGTTGGCGATAAGGCAGTTGGCAATTGATGGGTGTCGATTCGTGTAGACAAAGCATTTACCATTAATGGGGTGTTGGATGGTATTGCCGGTGCTATCACATTTGGCGACACTGATGATGCTCCTGTTGATGGTGGTGTGGTAATTACGCTAGGCAATTGCAATTTGGTTAAATTCTTGGTTATGTCTTTCTTTGAAGCGGCAATCTGTGGTTGTGTGGAATTGTGATCTATGTTGAACTCATCCAACCCCTCACCAACGACATGTTGTATGTTGCGAACGGTTGCCTGCGCCAGCATTTGTTGTTGCGGCTGTTGTTGAGCAAGTGATTGTTGTTGTTTCTGTTCTTGAAGTTTGGAATTCGCTTTGCGGCCACTTTTGGCAGGCGTCGCCTGTCGCTTACCAGGTGTAACTGGTAATACGGGGTTTACACCTGTGGCCATTTGTGATTTTTTCGTTGCCATTTTTTGTTTTTGTAATGGTGTTTGATTTAAACGTTGCTGAGCAGCTTTGCTGTTGTGATTGTGATATAATTTGCGTATGTTACTGTTACCAGTGCTGGGTGACGTAGCTTGGGTACTATTAGCAGTTATGTGATGGAACTGCTTTTGGTGCTGTTGTTTGCTGGGTGAAGTATCACTGATAATACGCTTTTTATTGCTGCCAGATTGACTGTCGGATATGTTACGTTTAAGATTTTTCTTGTTGGCAGCAGGAATATCAGGCATTTTGAACTGTTAAAAAATTAAATTAATTAGAAAAAACATTAAAAAATATTTAATTCACAAATACAGATGAATGAATATTTAAATATTTAACACCATAGACGAAATTTTAAAATCAAATAAAAAACGGTACCAAATACAACAAAATTTGTCAATGAATTTGAATTTATCTTATTGGAGTATCAAATTTTATTTGCATGCACTCCCAGATTAGCAATATACATTATACGTATATATATATGTATATGATGCATTTATTAGATTCACTATATATAGTAATCATAAAATTTGTGGTTATTTCCTCACAATTTTTACTTTCTTCAACAAATTATTTTTCTTAATAATACACAAAATTCACAGACTGTACTTTTTTAAACCCTTTATATTATTTTGTCGTTATATAACCCCGCCCGCCCCTCACAACCACACAAATTATCAACTTACAGGATCATCTGTAACGACGTAAACCTCGCGCTTGATTTCCCAAGATTCCAATTCTTCTTTTCCCGTTATTGAATTGATGGTATTTGCCCGTTCGGCAACGACTGCTGCTGCCGTATCAGCGGGATAGGGTAATTTAGCGTTTTCAGAAACTGCCTCAGTTGCCACATTATTGGCAATTAATGCGAGCGCTGTTTGTGGGGCCACACGCGGTAACATCGGATACGATCGTCGTCCTTCACGCGACCATTCTTGCCATGTATTTGGACCCGATATACTGTACACAATTAAAATAAAAGCACAACACATATATGTATATAAGCACCATGCGAGTATTATAGGAAGAATAATTTACACTAAACTTTCGCCTTATTTCGTAACTGCGCGAATGAATTCTTTAAAAACTTACGCTTCAGCTATGGTACACAATTGTTCATCGTTTGCAACACGACGCGCTTCAGCTCGATGACGCTCTTGCGAGATGTGAAATATGCCACGCAACTCCTCAAGAAGTTTGGCCTTGTTGTCACTGAGGCCACCCTGAGCGCGAAATACACTAATCACATGAGAATAAGATTCCAGCTCTAGAAATAGATTGAACAAACAGCAAATGATTAATAAACGACTACACTATCAATACACGGCACCAATTATCTAAAGGATCACGGTCTCTGTGCAATCTTTCCGTTGGTATAACTCCTGAATGCGCGTCAACGCCAGTTCTTTTCACCTACAAGTATATAGTTTGGCTCGCATTCGTAGCCACTTTCTTACCAAGTCTTCTCAAAATCCCTCGACACTCATCTCTAGACATTTGCAACGCCTGCGGCCACATCCTGCACGAATATTATCCACGCTGCGTTTTAGCAAATTGTTTTTTAACTGTTACACTATTTTCCAAAATAGTTTTCTCTAACTTTTTGCAAATTGGAGCGAAAAATTCACTGCTGCTGCTTCTTCATACGAGATTGGCAGCCATTAATGTTTATTTGTCAAAAAAGTAAGTACAGTACAAAATTATAAAAACGGAGATGTCAAAAAAGAGAGAGTTAAATAGGAAAGATATGGAAAGTTATTTCAAATTATATAGTTTAAAATTAAATAATATTATTTGAAAAACTGTTTTTACTAAATTTATTGTTGCAAATGTTCTATAAATATGTTATTTTGTAACTAAGGCATTAATTTTTGTGTTCGTTGATTTTTACTAAATAGTTTCTTCAGTAATATTTTTTTTCTTTATTAGTTCTAATATTGTTATTATTCTTATAAATCTTATTTTTAAATGTTGCGCATTACACAATTTAATAATAGTAAGTAAGTAATAGTAATTGAATAGTTCTCTTACTTATATATATCCAATTTATTTAAATTTTTTCAATTTGGGTTAAGAATAATATGACACTGTTTATCATATGTTGTCAATCTGATTGTCATATGTGTATTCTTAATATTCAACAGAGATTTCTACACCGGTTGTGCAGTGTAAAACAAAAGTGAATAAATTGATAAAGTGTTAAGTGTGGATGAACCGTATCGGTGGGGATATTGTGTGTTTTCAAAACAAACATAGCAGGTGACTGGCCCAACACCACTAGAACTACCGATCTATGGCCAAACAGTAAATTTCTTAAACTTTAGTGAGACTAACGAAATCAAGATGTTTCGAACAGACAAATCGAATAAATTCGACTTAGGAGAATTCAAGAGAAAACTGAAACGCCTTGCGGATGGTAGCTTTTTGTCCTATAGACGAATCTTTTTGCTCTTATTAGGAATATGTATATTTTTCTATATTTTGCCACCTGTGTTCCGGTATTTGTTTATGAGTACGCCGGAAGTTAAAGGTAATGTTTATTGGCATTAGTAACACAAACATGTAATACATTTCAATTTGTTGCAATTTTCAGATCCACACATGCAGTGCATGGACGATCGCTTAACACCATTTTTTCTGCAAAACTATGAATTTGATGCCAATATACGGCACGTGCCACCGCATCCAGCAGAACGTAATTTCATACCCTATATAGGGAATGGTTACATTGGTATGGAAGTTGCACACGATGCTTCCTTGAACATAAAATCCGGCCGTTCTATGCAGCTGCCAATGCAATTTCATCCGGTTGTATCGGTAGCGCAACGAAACGAAGCAGGACGTGAAGCAATGGTAGTCGAATACTTGTCCGGTACAGTGCATAGGTAAGTTTGCCATTTAAATTACTATTTTTGAAAACAAAAGTTGTATAATCTTCACTAAATATTTGTGCAGGTTTCAGTGTTTTTCTAATTATTTTGTCGCCTATACTTATTACGCTCACCGCACACATCCGAGTGTTTTAATGCAAGAAATTAAAATCACCAATACACGTAATACCATAGAGGAAGTGGAGCTGATTTTCCCACGTATTTATTTTCAATCACCAACTTCGCACGTGATCAAATTGGGGTATGTATAAAAACTATGCAACTATTTTTTTTTTATTTTCAACCGATATTGTAGAAGAGTATAAGAATTAATTTATTTCTGTAAAATCCACTACCATTTTGTTATATGTCTAAAATCTGTTGTTAATGCATTGCTTTATTATTTCTGCCAGTTCAACAACTCAATCATCTGTACTTAAAGAATTCGAAGTGAGTACTGGAACGATTTTAGTAAATCCCGACGACCCCAACAATGTGATTGTAGTAAGCGTAGTCAAACCACAAATCAATCGAATTGTACAACTGAAAAAGCGTGGCGCTATCAACATAGTATTTCCAATTGCAGTGCATTATTCGCAGCCGATTAAGCGTGACAAGTTAACGGAGACAATACAGGATATGGAAAATAAAGCTATACAAGCTATGTCGAAGGTTTTGCAAAAATTGCAAAACAAATCGGAACAACAGCCAAATCCACACACATTCCATCTTCTTCTTCTTCTTCTTTACTGGCGTAGACACCGCTTACGCGATTATAGCCGAGTCAACAACAGCGCGCCACTCGTTTCTTCTCTTCGCTACGTGGCGCCAATTGGATATTCCAAGCGAGGCCAGGTCCTTCTCTACTTGGTCCTTCCAACGGAGTGGAGGTCTTCCTCTTCCTCTGCTTCCCGCGGCGGGTACTGCGTCGAATACTTTCAGAGCTGGAGTGTTTTCATCCATCCGGACAACATGACCTAGCCAGCGTAGCCGCTGTCTTTTAATTCGCTGAACTATGTCAATGTCGTCGTATATCTCGTACAGCTCATCGTTCCATCGAATGCGATATTCGCCGTGGCCAACGCGCAAAGGACCATAAATCTTTCGCAGAACCTTTCTCTCGAAAACTCGCAACGTCGACTCATCGGTTGTTGTCATCGTCCAAGCCTCTGCACCATATAGGAGGACGGGAATTATGAGCGACTTATAGAGTTTAGTTTTCGTTCGTCGAGAGAGGACTTTACTTTTCAATTGCCTACTTAGTCCGAAGTAGCACCTGTTGGCAAGAGTTATCCTGCGTTGGATTTCTAGGCTGACATTGTTGGTGGTGTTTACGCTGGTTCCAAGATAGACGAAATTATCTACAACTTCAAAGTTATGACTGTCAACAGTGACGTGAGTGCCAAGTCGCGAGTGCGACGACTGTTTGTTTGATGACAGGAGATATTTCGTCTTGCCCTCGTTCACTACCAGGCCCATTTCTTTTGCTTCCTTGTCCAGTCTGGAGAAAGCAGAGCTAACGGCGCGGGTGTTGAGGCCGATGATATCAATATCATCGGCATACGCCAGCAGTTGTACACTCTTATAGAAGATTGTACCTTCTCTGTTGAGTTCTGCAGCTCGGACTATTTTCTCCAGAAGCAGGTTGAAAAAGTCGCACGATAGGGAATCGCCTTGTCTGAAACCTCGTTTGGTATCGAACGGCTCGGAGAGGTCCTTCCCGATTCTGACGGAGCTTTTTGTGTTGCTCAACGTCAGTTTACACAGCCGTATTAGTTTTGCGGGGATACCAAATTCAGACATCGCGGCATAAAGGCAGCTCCTTTTCGTGCTGTCGAAAGCAGCTTTGAAATCGACGAAGAGGTGGTGTGTGTCGATTCTCCTTTCACGGGTCTTTTCCAAGATTTGGCGCACCGTGAATATCTGGTCGGTTGTTGATTTACCAGGTCTAAAGCCACACTGATAAGGTCCAATCAGTTTGTTGACGGTGGGCTTTAATCTTTCACACAATACGCTCGACAGAACCTTATATGCGATGTTGAGGAGGCTAATCCCACGGTAGTTGGCGCAGATTGTGGGGTCTCCTTTTTTGTGGATTGGGCATAGCACACTTAAATTCCAATCGTTGGGCATACTTTCGTCCGACCATATTTTGCAAAGAAGCTGATGCATGCACCTTATCAGCTCTTCGCCGCCGTGTTTGAATAGCTCGGCCGGCAATCCATCGGCCCCTGCCGCTTTGTTGTTTTTCAGGCGGGCAATTGCTATTCGAACTTCTTCATGGTCGGGCAATGGAACGTCTGCTCCATCGTCATCGATTGGGGTATCGGGTTCGCTTTCTCCTGGTGTTGTGCGTTCACTGCCATTCAGCAGGCTGGAGAAGTGTTCCCTCCATAATTTAAGTATGCTCTGGGCATCGGTAACTAGATCACCTTTGGGGGTTCTACAAGAGTATGCTCCGGTCTTGAAACCTTCTGTAAGCCGCCGCATCTTTTCGTAGAATTTTCGAGCATTACCCCTGTCGGCCAGCTTATCAAGCTCTTCGTACTCACGCATTTCGGCCTCTTTCTTTTTCTGTCTACAAATGCGTCTTGCTTCCCTCTTCAACTCTCGGTATCTATCCCATCCCGCACGTGTTGTGGTCGATTGTAACGTTGCGAGGTAGGCAGCCTGTTTTCTCTCCGCTGCGACACGGCACTCCTCGTCGTACCAGCTGTTCTTCTGCACTTTCCGAAAACCAATGGTTTCGGTTGCAGCTGTACGTAAGGAGTTTGAAATGCCGTCCCACAGTTCCCTTATACCGAGTTGTTGACGAGTGCTCTCAGAGAGCAGGAGTGCAAGCCGAGTAGAAAAACGTTCGGCTGTCTGTTGTGATTGCAGCTTCTCGACGTCGAACCTTCCTTGTGTTTGTTGGCGTGCGTTTTTTGCTGCACAGAGGCGGGTGCGAATTTTGGCTGCAACAATATAGTGGTCCGAGTCGATGTTAGGACCTCGGAGCGCACGCACATCTAAAACACTGGAGACGTGTCTTCCGTCTATCACAACATGATCGATCTGGTTGGTGGTTTTTCGATCTGGAGACAGCCAGGTAGCTTGATGTATCTTCTTATGCTGGAATCTAGTACTACAGATAACCATATTTCGGGCCCCGGCGAAGTCGATCAGCCTCAGCCCATTTGGGGATGTTTCCGCGTGGAGGCTGAATTTACCGACCGTAGTGCCAAAGATACCTTCTTTGCCCACCCTGGCATTGAAGTCGCCAAGCACGATTTTGACATCGTGGCGGGGGCATCTCTCATAAGAGCGCTCCAAGCACTCATAAAAGGCATCTTTGGTCACATCGTCCTATGCAACTATTTTTTTTTTTTTTTCAACCGATATTGTAGAAGAGTATAAGAATTAATTTATTTCTGTAAAATCCACTACCATTTTGTTATATGTCTAAAATCTGTTGTTAATGCATTGCTTTATTATTTCTGCCAGTTCAACAACTCAATCATCTGTACTTAAAGAATTCGAAGTGAGTACTGGAACGATTTTAGTAAATCCCGACGACCCCAACAATGTGATTGTAGTAAGCGTAGTCAAACCACAAATCAATCGAATTGTACAACTGAAAAAGCGTGGCGCTATCAACATAGTATTTCCAATTGCAGTGCATTATTCGCAGCCGATTAAGCGTGACAAGTTAACGGAGACAATACAGGATATGGAAAATAAAGCTATACAAGCTATGTCGAAGGTTTTGCAAAAATTGCAAAACAAATCGGAACAACAGCCAAATCCACACACATTCCATCAAGAACATATTAATGTTTGGTCAGATTTGTGGGCTACCGGCTTCAGTATAAGTACATCTAAAGCGGAGGGCAGTTTGAATGGCGATCGTATAAACGCCTCCATGTATGCAGTTCTCTCGCAAACACGCAGTTACGAATATGAAGAGTACGCTTCTTTAAAGTCGCCTAGCAAACAAGAAATAGCGAAAGCACTAACCTACGCTGAAGGTTGTTATGATTCATATTACACATTACAGGCAGAGAATCTCTGGTTGAATGCTGACACATTAGAAAAACTTAATAATTTGGTGTCATCGTGGATGGTCACTTTGGAAAAGCAGGTAATACTCTGCATAGTAGCTCTAAAAAGACATTTCACTGCAATAATTTCATTATTTAGGGTTGCCACAACCTAATACGTGCCGGTGCTTCAGGTGTTATTCAAGCTATGGTGCTCAGTTTCGGCAGTTTTCGTTTCAGCAATCAACATTTGGAGTGTAACATGCATCCCAAGTATCTGCATCGTGACTTTCATTTTCGTCGTTTAAATTACGGTAATAAAACACACGTTAATGTCACAATCACAGTTACTGAAGATAATAAAGCCGTGATTAATGTGGCGCTTGATCGTTCCGACCGCAGTTATTATGCCTGTGATGGTGGTTGTTTGGATGAACCAGTATTACTCACGTAAGTTAATAATAAAGTTTGACTTATTGCTGGGAATAAGAAAATATTACATTTAGGCAAAGCCGTCGTCAGTTTCCAGTGAAATTAACTGAACCAGTGACCGCTATTTTGTATATTACTGAAGATAAGCAACATATGGAAGAGCTACACAAGGCTATACATGTTAAAGAAGTTGTGGAAGGTATATTTGCAATTTTGTTTTTCTCAAGCTTGGTTTTAAAATTCTCTTTCTCAACTTCAGCGCCGGCGCACGAGCAGCACTTGCTCGCACTTCATAGGCATGGTCATCAGTTAGGCGGTTTGCCTACACTCTTTTGGGTTTCAGTTTGTGCAATAATTATAGTATTTCATGCGTTCCTATGTAAATTAATTATTAAAGAGTATTGCGAACCATCGGAAAAGCTGAGATATCGTTACAATAAACCATGACCATAAATATGATGTGTAATTATATGTATTGGTATTTACATTTCTAGTTAGAAATATTATTATTTGAGCCTAGAATGATAGCTAGTTCAATAACTTAACTCCTTAATATATGTGTGTGTATATTTAAAACTTTGTATGTATGTATGTTTATAATGTTGTCATACAGAAATACTAATATGCAATTAAACTCGAGCAATAATGGTTAGAAATTATTTTTAACTTTTTTTTCAAATTTTTGCGATAACGTGCTACTTATGCTATATGTTAATTGTAAACTAATGTGTTTATATAACTATAAATATATAAATATGTAAACAATTGCAAATTTCAATTATTTTTATTAGAACATAACCTATACATAAGATAACCTAATTATATGTATGTTTGTGCGAAATATTGTAATAATGCGTGTTACATTCAAATAATATTATAACGGTTAAACAAAACAGCTGCTAGTTACAACAAATCTACTAATTGTCAAACCAAACGTAACGAAAATATTATATCCGAGTAGGCGCTTTTGAACCGTCAATGCTTTTTGCATATATTTTTGTTTACATAAGTATTTTTGCTGATTTTACATTAATCCTATGCAATCAGTTGTTAAATATACATTGGAAAAGCTACTTGGTGACGGCATGAATAGATTCTGCGACATAAGCGACATTCTTCGTTGTCAAACCGACTACCGCAATACGTCCATCCTTTGTCAAGTAAATGCTGTACTCCTTTATGAGACGTGTCACTTGCTCCGGTTTCAGACCAGTATAGCAGAACATGCCGATTTGATTGGTTATATGCTCCCAAGAGTGCTTAGAACCGAGTGCAATTAATTTCTCTTTTAATTCCTTACGCATACTTATAGTACGATTGGCCATTGTCTTCAAATCATCCAACCATACACAGTAGAGTTCGTCATCCTTGAAAATCTCCATAGCGATGCGTGCACCATGTATGGGTGGACTCGAATACATCGGGCGTATAATGGTTTTCAAATTGGATGTCACACGTTCGGCCTCATCCTTGGAACTGCACACCAAAGTAAATGAACCAACGCGTTCACCATACAAACCCATATTTTTGGCATAACTCTGTGCTAAGCAAAATGTATGTCCTTCGGCGCTGAAAATGCGTACAGCTAACGCATCATTATCAATATCACCGCTAGCGAAACCAAGATAGGCCATATCGAAGAAAGCATATAAATTACGTGATTTCATTATTCGCGATATTTCGCACCATTGCTTCGCATTCGGATCCACACCGGTGGGATTGTGGGCACACGCATGTAGCAGCACAATTGATTTTTCGGGTATTTTCTAAAGTTGACGAAAGTTGAAAGTATGAATTTTTATTATTATTATTATTTTTTAATAATTAAAAAAAGCATTTTCGCCTGTTGCCAAAAGCCACTTACACATAACGACTCAAAGAGCGCCTGCTCATTCAGCGCACGCGTATTCGGATCATAGTAGCTATAGTTGGCTACCTTCAGGCCGGAATGCATAAAAATGGGACGGTGATTAGGCCATGTGGGTGTGGGCAAATACACCACGCGTTCACCCTTCCAGAAGAGACCTAAAAATGCGGCACCAATACGTAAGGCGCCGGTGCCACTTAAACTCTGCACAAACGTAAACAATGTTGTTAAAATATATATATGTAAGATATATATAATTGATACATATATGATAGCCATAAGCACACCTGCACTGTTGCATTGCAATTATTTTTCAGTATGTCCGAGTCTTCGCCCAACGCCAGCGCTATTGATTTGTTATAAAAATCCGCCAAACCCTGTATAGGCGCATATTCCTTATTCATATTTTTGGCTATTACGCGTTTTTGTGCCTTGACGAAAAGTTGCATGATATTTTTTTAGTATAAAAACAAAAACAAAAGTGATAATTAACACACCTCTTTAACACTGGGCAACACCCATGGTTTGCTGTTGTCATCACGGTATGCGCCTACGCCTAAATTCACCTTTTTGGGATTTTTATCCTTTAAAAATGCCTCCGTGATGCCGAGTATTACGTCGGGTGGTGCCATCTTCACATCCGTGAACCATGATCTATTGTATGGAATTTTATTTTTTTTTTAGATTTCTTAATATTGCTTGGGGAGTAGTAGTACGTACTTGTAACGTGTGAAATACAGAGCTGGAGCAGCTTCAGCTTTAAATGGTACACGCTTTGTAAATTGTAACATATTTTACAAAATTTCTGTATACTGTAAAATATGATTATAATTTCTTTTCTTTATGTCAACACCGAATTCGTAAATCAAAGTTGTTAGGTTCTGATGTTTTTTACATTTTTTTTATACTTTTTTTCAATTTTTTTTTTTAATTTTTTTTTTTTTTTTTAATTTTAAAATTTTTTTTTTTTTTTAATTTTTTTTATTATTATTATTTTTTTTTTTTGCTTTATTATTATTATTTTTTTTTATTATTATTATTTTTTATTTTGTTTTATTATATTTTTTTTTTATTATTATTATTTTTTATTTTTTGTTTTATTATTATTATTATTTTTTATTATTATTATTTTTTATTATTATTATTTTTATTTTTTTACGAGTAATGTAGCGTATATTTTTCAATTTTGCAAAGACAAAACGTTAATTGAGCTCGTCACTACCGTTAATAACATGAATAACAGAACCACCTGTATATTAGAACAACACCGGAATTTATATACAAAAACAACAGTAGCCTCTATATCGTTTTGAGCGACAATAATATTACAACAACACAAATCAAACCGTTTAGTTAAAAAAATCTGTATATATGGGTGTGTCGCTTATATTAAATATATTTTCAATTGTTTATTAATTCGTGATTTACAGTTTCATTTTAAATGCTTTCATTTTTACGTTAACATTATATTTTCATTTTGAGCGTTATATTCGCATAGGTACTCAATGTACATGTTACAAGATTTACTTTAGTTTACTAAGCTAAACGACTTGGACTGCTATTATTTATTAAAATTCTACTATACACACACACCTGCATATACATACATGTACACAGTTACATACATATGTGTGTTCGATTTTAGCGGCGACCTGGCCGCATTGCTTTGCTGTGCATTAAAATTCATAACAAACATTTCTATTTCACTTTTACTTGGTAACTTCGTGCATGGCATGCGCCAAGTAATCAACATTCTTGCTTGTTACACCAGCCATCGAGATGCGACCATCCTTGGTCAGATAAATGCTAAACTCCTTCGACAAACGTTCGACATTTTCGGCAGTCATGCCCGAGTAGCAGAACATACCAATTTGATTGGTGATGTGATCCCAAGAGCGTGATGAGCCCAACTTCACCAGATTGCCCTTCAATTGTGCACGAATATTGATAATACGATCGGCCATGGTTTTCACATCCTTTAACCAAATGGCTCTCAATTCTTGATCGTTCAAAATTTCGGCAGCCAGACGTGCACCATTGACTGGTGGATTCGAGTAGAGCGCACGGATGAGTATCTTAATTTGTGATGTGACACGATCAGCCTCTTCTTTGCTGGCAGTGATGACCGAGTAGGCACCGGCACGTTCACCATACAAACCCATATTCTTGGCGAAACTCTGGGCCAGACAGTACAAGTGACCGTCCTTTTCGAAAATGCGTACAGCTTGTGCATCACGATCGACATCGCCGGAGGCGAAACCCTGGTATGCCATATCGAAGAAGGGGAACAAGTTCTTCTTCTTGATCAATTGCGAAAGCTCCTTCCATTGCTCGAGTGAAAGATCGACACCGGTGGGATTGTGCGCACAGGCATGCAATAAAACAATGGATTTCTCTGGAATTTTCTGCAAACCAAATAAGTAGAAAAATTGTATACTTTTATAATATTATATAATAACAAAGTCATACTCACGCTAATGTCTTCGAAAACACCTTGCACATCCAAACCGCAAGTTTTGGGATCATAATAACGGTATTTCTTAATTGGAAGTCCGGAGTGTTCGAAAATCGGCACGTGATTGCCCCAAGTGGGTGTTGGCACATACACCTCACGATTGCCCTGCCAGAATTTGCTGAGGAAGGCGGCGCCAATACGCAAAGCGCCTGTGCCACTAATGGACTGCAAATGAAAACCGACTTGTCGATATAAGCACATTAAAAAATAATTATTATTGATTTACTCACCTGTGTTGTGGCATTGTGTTTGCCCTTCAAGCGTTCCGAATCCTTGCCAAGCGCCAGCTCGATGGCTTTGTTGTAGAAATCTGGAATACCGATAATGGTGGCGTACTCCTTGTCCAATTTTTTGGCGACAATGCGTTCTTCAGCCTTGAATTTCAATTGATACAGTTAGTAAGCTACAGTTATGTTAAAAAACAATTTTAAACAAACTTACCGTGCGCACACTTGGCAATACCCATGGTTTACCGTTATCATCGCGGTAAGCACCAACACCCAAATTGATTTTTTTTGGATTCGTGTCACGTTTGAAAGCTTCGGTTACACCCAAAATAGCATCAGGTGGACCCATTTGCACGCCAGCAAACCATGATCTGGAAAAAAAACGAAAAAAATAAGGATTTAAATAAAAAATAAAATTCTTTTATTAACTAAATAATTGTATTAAATTATTTTATTAATAATTATATGTTTTCCTACGGGCTCTGTTGTTATTATTATATATTTATTATTTGTAAATACATTGTATATAAAATTGCGTCACGTTACAGCCCATTTCTGTTGGTGTCAACAAATATTTGTTAGAAAACAAATTATGCGGAAGAGCACTTATTTATAATTGTACATACATGCTTACATAAGTACACATACATATATAATTTTTTCTTTATCAATTTTTAATTTTTTTCACTAGGAAGCTACAAATTGACGTAAATCATTTCATTTATATGTATAGAGATAATTCGCTTATACTTATTTATTAATTTCTTATACCACATTAGGGTTTCCGTTTTTCCCCAAGTTAATTTTTTTTTTTTGTTTTTTCTTTTTTTTGCAAATGCCCCGGAAGTTTCAGTTTTTACCCTAATTAACTGGGCATTCATACAAGTGAATTATAAATTCGGTGTTGCGCATACGACATGGTGTACTGTATGCAAACAGTACATTTAACCTTTAACTTTGTTTCAATACCAAAAACTAATAAGAAAATTTTTGTTGAACGTTGAAAATTAAAAATTCATAAATAACGGACGCCCTAATATACATACATACATACATATTAACATATCTATGCTACTACCACTAAACAATAGTCATGCTCGTTTTAAAAATCTCTGAATCATAATGATAACAATTAGAACAGGCGCCCAACTATACATACATACACACATATATATTTTAATAAAAATTAAATTACGTGAAAATGCAAATTGTTCACTGCCATGGTCATAAATTGCGTTATCGCATCCCGTGAACTGGACTGATGACGTTGACAAATACAAGTACATACATACATATGTATGCTCAGCTGCTTAAAAATAGACATAACAAACAAAAAAGAACAAATTTTGGGCACACATGTATCTACAAATGTATATGCATCTGCATACTTACATACATACATATCTACAAGTGAATAGTGAAATGAGAAAAGTATTCAAGAAATTATTTTATATTTTTTTCACTAATTTTAAAAATAAAGAAATATTTGTCATGTTGCGACCGTGTATTTTCTATCAATACGTCAATTCAGCGGATATAACTTTTTTTTAATGTACATACAGATACACAGATAATTTTGTAATAGAATTCTTGAAGACATTTCAACGATAAATTTGTTACGAGCGCTTGCCGCTCCTAAGTGGGAGGGGTTAATGCTGGTTTAACAAATAATCAGCAACTGGAAGCGTGATCATTTTATCTATTGCAACAAAGTATTATTTAATTATAACAATATCTTGAAGCATTTGAGGTGTATGAATATAATTCGATATAATGCTATTATATTTTGTAATAAGCCGGCTTTTTCACATGTAGACTTGAATTACTTTCTCAAGTGGCTTATATTATAGTACCTTATAGAGCTATAAATTCTTAATCATGTACTTTAAAGATAACATATCCGTCTTATTCAATATTTTTATCCACCTGGAACTTATGCACTTATGTCAACAGCAGCATTTTTTTGTTATGTAATTTATTAAGTAATATGTATTACTTTCATAAGTTGATGTTCATTTCGTTAATATATGTACATATTGTATGTACGTTACTAAGAACTCTTCAAATTTTTCATTTTGAGGATAATTATTGTATACGATCTTTATAAATAATAAAAAAACAAATAACACAACATACTAAATAATATGAACATTTCAAGCTTACATAAATACAAATGTATGTACATATGTAACTATGTTTAAATTTTCATATGTAAATATGCAAAGGGAAGTAATTTTTACTGTCAATCTATTTTACCCTAAGCTGATTGTGCATAATGTACTTGCGCTTATGGAATAAATGACCAGTAGTTTGTACAAATATACATAAATATTTACATATCTATGTATGCATACTGATAGGCACATATGTATGTGCATATATACAAGTACTTTCTTACTGATTTATTACCTAATAAATCCATTGAAGCAGTTTAGTATAAATAGCTAACCAATTAAGCGTTCCAAGTGATTTATGTGTGTACTTATATATTAATTTAACAACTGCGACCATAATATACATATATTTTCCTAAGTTACATGCCTGCATATATATTATTTCTAAATATAAGAACAAGTATTCACAAATTAGCCTTTTAGATTAGCAAAGCGCTGCGCTCGCTGGAGCAATAAGCGGCGGAAAACACAAAAAATATGATAAATTTGCTAATATAGTAAATAATACTACAATATAGTATAGTAATATTTAGAAAAAAATTTACTATCGCTAAAACAACAAATAAAATAGCTACCAATATTGATATAATTAAGAAATTGCTACATTTCCACCTAGCGTACGTGATTTCGCGTACATTATATGGCACATACATATTTACACACACACGTGTACATGCGAATGCGCGAAAATAGGCAAGTAAATATGCTGCATGATTGAATGACCTTGTGTAATGACATCTACTAGAGCTTCAGCTAAGCAGTTAGCACCGGTTGCATGGATATTTTCGTTGTTAATTCATTAATATGTAATTTTTACTTAAAACTAAAATGTTATAAATGTATTTTATAATGTTTCGTACACACGTGAATATGCCATTACTTAGTTGCTAACTATTGAAGCCACCCGGCGGATATTTAACCTGCTACATATATGCATGTGTGTAAATATTTATAATATTGTAAATGTTCTAATTAAATTGACGCTTCGATTGCTTACTGTGTGCGTGCGGTGTTGGCATTTAATGCTGCCCCAATAGCGCGGTTTGCCGACAAAAGAGTTTTTCCGCTAATATTTGCCATTTTCTACACTTTAAATTACGAATAATGATAAAAGCTTTCTTTTAAATGCTTCAATTGTTAACCGGCCACACACAAAGCAATAGTACTCAACCAGGCAAAATTCAATACTGCAAAAATTACCCAAATCAGCAAACGTATAATAACCGCCACACTAGGCAGCCCCACTTGGCGTTCGGCAAACAGCTGAAGCACCTCGTGGGGGATAGTGGGTTGCCACTGTACATTTATAAATTAAATTGATTTGTGTACTGTCACGTACGACATATTGCTGACATAAATTGTGATTAAACTTCCAAATGTACCTGCGTTCAAAAATGAACATGTACGTTGATACCAAAGTACATTCAGTACGCATCAATATATTTAGTTTTATTATACTTAAGAATATTCAACATATTAGATAACAATAAACGATGAATGGCTGATAATTCTACTAAAATTATTTAAATCCTAAAGGCGGATATCCATATTTATGCAAAGATAGCAGAGGAAATAGGATATCATATTCACAATTATATCATGAAGATTTCATTCACAATCAACAAATTTTTAATGTGGAAATTAACACTGTGAATCACAAAAATCAGCTGATATAGATTGTTTACCATCGTAAAAACTTTTTACCTTGCATTCAGATAAAATCAGTACTTAGAAAAAAAGTGTAAAAGTTAAATATATAAGCACATTGTTTATATTGTTTTTCCTATCCAAACAATATAAATTAAAGGAAGTTTTGCTAGCATTTATTCATTTTCGGTAGTAAGGAATAAACTCGACGAAATGGGCGGCGGAGATTTGGTACTATAACAATTTTATTTAGTTATAAAATAAAACGATTAATTATATACGCTTAATTTTAGAATTTGAAAAAGTCTTGGCATCCGCATACGATGAAAAACCAGGAAAAAGTGTGGAAAGCGGAGCAAGCTAAGTCGGAGGAAGATAAAAAGCTCAAAGATCTACGTAGGGAGATAGATGAAGAAAAAACACGAGAGGAGCTTAAACAGATAGGTCGCAATTCTGGTATACTTCCACAGGAGGACAAAAAGTTGGAATGGATGTACAAAAGTAAGTTGACCAGAAGTTTCCCGTAATGCCTAAATTTCCAACATAATTCTTTCTTTTATTTACAGGTAGTAATGAGCTTATAAATCGTGAAGAATATCTACTTGGAAGGAATATCGACAAATCATTTGAGATATTGCAAGCTGAAGAGCAACGAAAAGATCAAAATATTATCGGTGTAAAACAATCTATTAATCATGTGGAACACGAATGCGTACCATTTTCCATACGCTCTTATCGCAATATGGAGAACACAGAACAAGTCGATTTGCAGCGTAAAATCATGGAGGATCCTTTAATGTTAATTAAACAACGCGAAATGGAATCAAGAAAAAAGCTTTTAGAGAACCCTGTAAAATTAAAAGAACTTCACCGCATTCTTAAAACTGACGAATTACTCAAAAAATCCAAAAAAGTAAAAAAATCTAAGAAGTCTAAGAAATCTAAGAAAAAGCATAAAAAACGTTCTAAGTATTCCAGCAATGACAACTCATCCGACTCTGAATCGGGCAGTGATACCGCAAAGGATCTAGATAAGGAATTAGCTAAGAGGTATAAAAAGCTAAATAAAGAGGAGGATTTTTCGGGTTTGAATTTGTCAAATTTATTGGACGCTAAATTCGAAACTATTACAAAAGAATTGGATAAAGCTGCCGGAAATAAGCCCAAAAAAGATCACCGACATCGCTCAAAAAACAGTGACAGTGATCATGAGAGCAAGAGAAGAAGCCGTTCCAGGGATCGTGTTAGAAGAGTAGAGAAAAAATCGCATGAGAGTAAAGCAAGGGAAGAAACATGTAGAAGCTCTCGGCATAGATCACCCAGTAACAATCAAAAGAGACAAAGTTCGATTACACGATCACCCGATGAGCCTCGTAAACGACAATATTCTACCTCTCCTTCTGTCGAAAGGGATGTTAGAAATATTTCCAATTCCAAAAGGTCCCGTTCAAGTCGTTCATTAAGTAAAGATTGTAAGAAAAGAAATGATCATAGATCGAGCAAACTGGAACAAAAATCGAGACGGCAAGATTATAGGGATCGTGAAATGCAACTAAAAAGCAGATCTCGTTCCAAGTCACCCAAAATTGGTAAAAGTCGCCGGCGTTCTGAAACAAGATCACCAGTTCGCTCAAATAGAAGGGAACGTTCAAGATCTCAACGAAAAAGATCACGTTCCCCACAAAGAAGTTCACGTTCTTCCCGTAGAACTTCACGTTCTCCACGTAGAAATTCACGTTCTCCGCGTAGAAATTCACGTTCTCCCCGTAGAAATTCACGTTCTCCAAGAAGAAGTTCACGTTCTCCACGTAGAAATTCACGTTCTCCGCGTCGGAAAGAAAGATCAAAGGACCCTAAGGAAAATAAATGGGCGCATGCGCGATCTAATGAAAGTAAAGGTGCAGCTTCACAGAAAAAATTAAGCAATGAGGAGAAGGAAGCACGTCTTCGTGAAATGATGGAAAACGCTAGTTGGAGGGAAGAGGATCGCGTGAAAGCAGTGCAAAAACATCGCGAAGCCAATGCCCGTGAAGAGCAACAATATAAAAATCAGGATTTCGACAAGGAATTCATAAATAAGGAAGTAAAAAAAGCGATTGCTACACAGTCCTCCATTGGGTCTAGAATTCGTTCAAACTTGAATAATATTCAACGCACATCTGCCGCTATGAATTCAAATTTTACAAAAAAATGAGTAAAATCCGTTTCCGGTTTGAACAAAATTTCGTTTTTGTAACTAATAAATATTACATATATTTAACGTTTTTAAATTATCAGCTATTTTTATTCAACATCTAAACGGATTCAATATGTTCAACAAATGAATGTGTTCCTTCTTGCAAGAGCAGTATTTTAATGATATTTATAATATTTTCCAGTTGCTCAGCACAGGTAGTTTCGTAATACAAATTTGTCTCTTACGCTTTTTGCCAATATTGGATTTATATATTTTAAGCATTGCTCAAAGCAGCTACACCTGGCAGTGTCTTGCCCTCAAGCAACTCCAGAGAAGCGCCACCTCCGGTTGAAACATGTGATACCTTTGATTCGGTACCCCATTTGGCGCAGCAAGAAGCTGTATCACCACCTCCAATAATGGAAACAGTGCCACCTTCAGTAGCCGAAACTACCGCATCCATAACAGCCTTTGTGCCGTTGGCAAAGTTGGCAAATTCAAACACACCTGGGGGACTGAAAGAATATATGAGTTTAATTAAAATCGCTAAAATAATATAACCTTTATAATTACCCATTCCAAACGATGATTTTAGCACGGCATACGGGTTCTTTGAACAATTCTCTGGATTTTGGACCGATATCCAAACCCATGTAACCATCAGGAATACCTTCTTCAACAGTTGCTTCACATGTTTTAGCATCTTCAGCAAATTTGTCTGCGCAAATAAAATCGACCGGCAAATGTAATTGCACGTTGTTTTTCTTTGCCTTTGCAACCAAATCATTGACGATTTTTGCACCTTCTTCGTCAAAAAGTGATGAGCCAATCTTCATATTATTGATGACTTTCAAGAAAGTGAATGCCATTCCACCCCCGATTACCATCTCATGTACTTTATCCAACAAATTTGAAATCAACTGTATCTTGTCCGCAACTTTAGCACCACCCAAAATGGCCAAGAATGGACGAGGTGGATTATCCAGAGCCTGAGCAAAGTATTTCAATTCTTTGTTCAACAAAAGACCAGCGGCACGCTTTTCGAAACCTTCGCCAAGCATAGAGCTATGGGCGCGATGTGCTGTACCAAATGCGTCGTTTACATAAACATCACCAAGTTTGGCCAAACTTTCACGGAATTCTTTCACTTTAGCTGGATCTGCCTTTGCTTTCGCTCCACTAGCATCAAGACCCTTTCCCTCCTCTTCAATGTAAAATCTCAAATTCTCCAACAAAATAACTGTACCAGGTGCGGGATCTTTACATTCATTTTCTACTTCGGGTCCAACGCAATCAGGTAAAAATTTCACATCTTTTCCAAGAAGTTTTTTCAATTCATCAGCCACTGGTGCAAGAGTATACTTTTGATTCTTTTGTCCATCTGGACGACCTAAATGCGACATGAGCACCTGTAAATAAATAAATTTGTAAGTGTATCTAAGAAGATAGTAAGCCGACAATTTGAAAAATTACTTACGACAGATTTCGCTTTTGCGTCTAACGCAAATTTGACACTATCCAAAGCGGCAACAATACGTTGATTGCTAGTAATTTTGCCATCTTTGATTGGAACATTGAAGTCCACTCTTAAAAAAAAATTATTTATGCAATCTCGTTCAAATTGTTGTTACAGAAGAAACCAATTACCTCATCAACACTCGTTTGCCATTTAAATCCAAACTTTCGATGCTCAACTTGTTAAAAGCCATTTTACCGCTTTTACTCTTTTCTTTTTTATTACAAGAAGATAGACTTTTCTGAATGGTATTTCCGAAATAAGATTGGAATTGAAAAGTTTTCCGCACGCACAAAATGTTCCTTCTGCTTATCGGTATGGTAAAACTTTTTAGTAGACAATTCAATGTCATTGCAAGGGCAGGCCGACAATCGAAGCAGAGTTGTTATACACGCGAAATTTGTTAGAAAATCAATGAAAGCTTCGAATTTTCAAATTTTTACAGCAAAAGTTTTAAATGCATTTTAACGTTTGATATAAAAATGATTGGCTCCTTTTCATTCAAGTTAATGTATAGAAATTTAAAACTAAATAACATAATGTTACTTATTACATTTTAATGTTATCTGGTGGGGTAAATGAGTATCATAAAATCTGTGTATAGGAAATACGAATACACCTAAAAGTTGTAGTAAGAATATTTCATACAGTGTGTAATAACAAATCAACATGGACAATTAAAATTTAATAAAATAATTAAGTTTTTGTTACACAATTCGTTACAGTTTGCATTGCGAGTTAAATAGCGTAAAATCAGTATAACTCACGGTATATTTCTTATTGCGAATAGGTTTTTTATTTAAAGTGTGTGTAGGTTACAATTGAAATGTCAACAACTTCAAAAGTTGTTTTGACGTCTGTGGAAATTTTCATCAGCCTTTCATATATGAAAAAATAAATGTTTAGCGAAAAAATTCTTTCTGTGGAAAAAGTGTAAAAAAGTGCAAAAGATTAATAATAGTGCAATATAAAAGTCAATGTGTTAATTAGTGTTATTAACTGTATTGATGGAATAGCGTTCAGGCGCTCAATACCCATGTGAAATGGCTTTGAATATTTTAAGTACCAGCAACTTAATTTATGTGTAATTAGTATTCATATTTACACAAAATGTTAAAACTAAGAATAGCAAGATTCGTACGATTACGCACATTAACATGTTTAGCATTTCTGCTCTGTGTTTGTCCAAATCAACGTTGGGAAACACGGGCTGATCGCATCACATTATTACCTACAGTCCAGCATTTACAACATCATGCTCCATGCGATCGTAGTCGTAAGGTGTTCACTGAACCGTACGGAGAAATAAGTGATGGTCCTGCTGGTTTTAACTATACGCAGGATTCGCATTGCGAGTGGTTAATAAAAGCACGCAATGACAGTCAATTTATAACACTTACTTTCCATAGCATGGGTACCGAGTGCGCTTATGATTACATTTATGTGTATGATGGGGACTCATTTAATTCCACGCTGCTAGGCAGCTTTAGTGGTCGTACCCAACCACAGCGATTGGTTGCGAGAAGTGGAAGTGTAAGTGTTTTGAAAATTTCAGTCATCTTTTTCATAAAATGAAATATGTTTCTCTTATCTGCCAATATATACAGATGCTTATACTTATGTACAGTGACACGAATTATGTGCTCGATGGTTTTCGGGCTTCATATTACATATCAAATTGCTTAAATAATTGCCATAATCATGGGAAATGTGTGGGGCACCAATGCGTCTGCCATGGAGAGTGGGTTCTGCCCGATTGTGAAAGTGAGGCATGTCCAAATAAGTGCGGTGAGTCGCAAGGGCGTGGTAAATGCGTCAAAGGTATTTGCCATTGTGAAAAGGTATGTACAAGTTTAGCTTAAATATAAATATAGAAGAAGTCTGAATGGCTAATTTGTTTTGTATATATTTTATTATAAACTTTTTGTCTAAATGCAGGGCTTCAGCGGGCGCTTATGTGATTTGTATATAAATCCCCAGGGCGGAAATTGGCGTTGGCTGGCCACCGACGCAGAGGGTATGACACCGCGTGCAGCTCATACTGCCGTTTATCTTGAAGAACATGATGCTCTTTATGTTTTCGGTGGTTATGACTTGAATAATGTTATCAATTCATTGCAAGTAAGTAAAATGTGTATGGTTTATTCAACCAATGTAACTTTTCTTTCTTACAGATTTATCGCTTTAGCAGTAGTCAATGGGTAGACGAGTGGGGGCTTTTGTTACAGGATCACAATTATTCACAGAAAATAAATGCCACTTTGTTGAAAGCAGTTTTGCAACATAAAAGTGAAGACGAAGCAAAGCTATGGGGTTTGCGTAGTGATGTATCATTTTTTCGAAATATTTTATATACGTTAGCAGAGTCTAATTTACATCAACGGCGCACACGCTCTTCACAGTTGATTGCAGATGTTAATGCCAATACCACAAACGAACAAATACCTGAGTATTTTGAAGACATTTTAGAAGAGGTTACAGATAATAAACCCGAAGGTCGATACGGACACGCTGCAGATCGTGTGCCTGGTAAATAAATATATAATTAATCATTAGAAAATGTAGTTAAAACATATTATATATAATAATTAGGTGGTTTCGTGATATTTGGTGGCAAGAATGGAAACGGTAGTTTCTTCAACGATTTGTGGTTTTATAATAGCACAGAAAGTGGCGGCAAGTGGAAGCAATGGGCACGAAATTCAAAGCTTAAGCCACCAAAAGTTGCGCGCCATACTATAACATTAGCTGGCGAATACTTGTATTTATTTGGTGGTAGTCTCGAAACGGGTGAATTTTCATCGAAGTAAGTATAAATATTGACATTTTTGAAATATTTAAAAAAAAAGTCCTTATATACTTTTGTTTCAGAATATACCGTTTACGTTTGCCTATTTATACCAAAACCAAGTTCTTTGAACACCCAGTTGGTGATGATGAATCAACGAGTTCGGCCTATGAAAACGATGAGGGCACATTCAATACCGCTGATGAAGATGATGGTCAGTGGGAATTCGTGCATCCGCGCGGTGGTAAATCATTAGACGTGCGCCTAGCTGCGCACAGCACCGTCTACTACAGTGCAACAAATTCCTTAATTGTTTTTGGTGGCATTATGTCAAGTTTGGCGCGTTTCTCCAAGCTTTCAGATAGAATTTTCGCATTCCAATTAGATAAATTGCATTGGACAGAAATACTATATCCACGCACTGCCTTACGTGACACAAACATTCCACACGAACGCGCCTTCCATTCCGCGACCATCTCCGGCAATTATATGATGGTCTTCGGTGGCTACACACACCGTCACAATAAGGACGAAATCTGCTATGACAATCAAATGTATTGGTATCATCTCAGCTGTCATATATGGATCAATCAAGTTGTATCGGCGGAAGAAAGTTTGTATCCAAAAAAACAAGGTGTATTTGCCCACGCCGCCGCACTGAGGCGCAACAATACATTATTAATTGTTGGCGGTTACCATGGCAACGTAAACGCCGATCTCTTTGCCTACGAACTGCCACAAGTACTACGTCTACAAAATCATGGCTACAATCCGGAGATGTCATGTCGTTTACATACCTCACACACAGCTTGCCTATCGAATCCGGAATGTGGTTGGTGTTCGGCTGACAGTAGCTGCTACGGACGCACTATTGGCGCCAATTGTACCACAAATTTGCAGACTACTCGCTGTCCCGGCATCTGTCCATCGCTTGGGGATTGCCATTCATGTTTGGTGCATGGCACACAGTGGCACACCGACACCGATCATTATTTCTCGGTCGCGAGCAAGTTGGGACTCAATGAATGCACTTGGTGCGTACAAAATGCTAAATGTCATCATCGTGATGATAACTATGGCATTTGCGGTGAAGATACGCCATCACGCAGTCCCGGTTGGTGGGGCGAAAAGGGCACCGAAATACGACAACCCTCACAATGCACCAGCAATGATAAGCGGCCTGGTCTTACATACATAAAATACCATCATCCGGTCAATTTGACAATGCCTGACTTTGTGGCTATCGTAAATGCGACGATGGTGGACTTTGGCTCGCCCGCGCCTGCAACGCAATATGAACAAAAACTGGAGGGCGAAATGTTGGCGCGTTTGGTAGGGTTTGTGCGTCCACAAAAAACTTGGGAGGAACCCTCCGAGATACAGGTACCTTTAATTATAAATGTGTTAAATCAATATAACACATTTTATTCTTTGTGTTTTAGGTCTGCACCAGTTATTCATCAGCATTCCTTCGCGCAGGTTTGGGCAAAAGCTTAGACTCACTTAAGGAATTGACTAATCGTTCTACAAATCAATCATACTGCGGTCCCGTTGAGATACCCAGCACAGACCAACCGTTTCTCATCGATTTTCAAGCACGACGTCGTGTCGGTCTATCCACTTTGCATAACGCCTATCAAAAATCGAAAATGGAATTGTATCACATATTCCACGGCAATCTAAATGCTTTCACCTTCGAGTACCTGGAACCCTACTACTCCGGAAATTGCACGCAATACGTCAATTGTCTGCATTGTTTAACCGATTCGGCCTGTGGTTGGTGCGGTCTGACTGCAAAATGTGTCGAAAAAACTGTAAACGAGACTGAGACTTGCACGCTAGCTGATAGCTCAGCGCTTGCCGGCAATGACGGCTACTGGGAATATCTCATCACACAACCGAGCCAGTGCGCTAACTGCTCCAACTACGTTTCCTGCAATGAATGCGTGACGTCTGGCCTGTGCGAATGGTGGACGGAGGAGGCGCGGTGTGCACGTTTCGGCAAATCCGAACATGGTGTGCGCAATACTTCGATGTGTCCGATACCCTGCCGCTTGCGCACTTCATGCGATCAATGCTTAAACGAACGCGGCCGTTGCGTTTGGTGCGAGGCGACATCGCAGTGCTTCAGTTTTGCCGTTTACACCAGCGAATACCAGTTCGGCATGTGTCGTGAGTGGTTGGACCAAATTGTTTTGAACGAAACACAGCGCATTACCGATTATACGCAGGTCGGTCATGATACCACTACAACTACACTGCAACAACAACCGACACTACCTCAAAAAGTGCCCGCTACGCAGTGTAAATCCTGTACTTTGTACACCAATTGCACTTCTTGTCTGCGCACGCTCAGCTGTGGCTGGTGCTTTGATCGCGACAATCCCATCGAAGGTGTGTGCATGCAAGGCGACTTTAGTCGTCCGTTTGGCAACTGTTCGCTAGCCTTGAATAGTCCCACGCAGCATGATGCCGAATGGGCGTATGCGCAGTGTCCCGACGTCGATGAGTGTGGACTGGGTCTGCATGATTGTCACAAGGAAGCCAAATGCACGAATACGCATGGCTCTTATAATTGCCATTGTCGGCGCGGTTATGTTGGCGATGGTCGGCAGTCGTGCGTGCGCACTTGTTACGAGAATTGTGTGCACGGTTATTGCTCGGGTTCAGCCGATTATGTGTGCAAATGCGAACTGGGTTGGACTGGCACAGACTGTTCGATCAATTGCGGCTGTAACAACCATTCAACGTGTGTGGAACGTGTGGGTAAATGTGATCAGTGCCAAGCGTGGACCGAGGGCGAACGTTGTGAACGCTGTCGCCAAGGCAGCTATGGCAATGCTACATCGGCCGATGGTTGTCATCCCTGTGAATGTAATGGTCATGGCAATCAGGATTTGGGTATTTGCAATGTCGGCACTGGCGAGTGCTATTGCAAGGACAACACAGTGGATTTGAAGTGTGATCAGTGCGCTAACGGTTACTATGGTGATCCACGTGATGGCGGCCAATGTTACTTCCAATGCGAATCGCGTGGCATGCTAACGAATATCGGACGAAGTGGTATCGGTTCGTATCAGTCATATAAAAATCCTTGGGGCGCCAGTTTAGAAGTTCGCGAATGCTTATGGATACTATCGCCGAAAACTTTACAAGCCGAGAAGTCGCTACTCCAGTTGGAGTTCGAATGGCCCAGTTTGGCGATGGACTGCGATGAGAATGCTGTTTACATATACGATAGCTTGCCCGATTTGACTGGTGCGACGCAGCAAAACCAATTAATATCGGTTGTGTGCTCGCCATACACGGCCACCCACATCGTGGAAGCGCGGTCAAGTCACGTCACCGTTTACTATAAACAGGGTGGCGATCGTCAGAAATTCGGTTTTAATGCATTGTACACAGTGAAGAATTGCGCTGCGCGCTCCTGTCTGCATCCGCACATCTGTGACGAGCAGCAACGTTGCGTCTGCCCCGCCGGTTATGTGGGTGCACGTTGCGAGATCGAAATATGCCCGAAGAATTGCAATGCCAAACGCATGCAAGGCTACTGCGACACTGACTATGGACGCTGTATTTGCAATAGCAGCTATGCGGGTGCCGATTGTGGCACGCTCATCAAGCCAAATCATCTGGTCGTTACAGACCTCTTCAACACGCTACTGCTGAGCGACACCTATGAACATCTACGTAAAACCATACCGCGTTTCGGGCATTCGGTAAATGCCGATAGACGCGGCTCTCTCTGGATGTTTGGCGGTTATTCGCCATCACATGGTCCGCTCAATGATTTCCGGCAATTCGATGCGAAGAACGGCACTTGGATGCAGGTGACTGTCGAATCGACACCGGACGACAAAATGCCGTTGGGTCGTTATTTTCATGCCTCGGAAATCTACTTGAAGAAACAAATAATTTTCATTTACGGCGGCATAAGCATACGCGGTGAACAAGAAGAACGCACCTCACAACTCATACTCGACGATTTCTGGCAATTCTCCATACAAAATCAACGCTGGAGCGAAATTGAGCTGTTGCAGCGACGCGAGAAACCACCGGCACTGGCCGGTCACACATTGACCCAAATAAGGTACAATGAACGTGAGTCATTGATACTGATTGGCGGCATGACACGCAATAAGTCGCGCCAGCTGGAGTTGTGGGAATTCAATTTGGAGACTTTCCGCTGGGAGCAGTTGTTGGCGTTGGGCGTACGCATGCCCGTGCTTTACGGTCACAGCACAGTATATAGCGCAGATTCGCACATACTCTATGTTTTTGGCGGTTATTCCGTCGAGCCGCAGAACAAACTGTACGCGCTGAACTTGCAAAAGATGACTTGGACTGAGCTGCCGACGTTCAAAGAGATGTCGCGTCCTGATGTGCTATTGCCGCGTGCGCGTTACTTTCATTCAGCTGCCACTACGGAAAACTACATGATCATCTATGGTGGACGCACACATCCATATGATGCCAGCGATGTGCTGATTGCTTACATCTATGATTGCAATCAATGGATACGCTTGACGGAAGAGGTGCACGTGGTCGGTAGACTGCCGCATTCGACATATGCCGAGGCTATCTCCATAGATCATGATAGCAAAGCTATCTATGTAATTGGCGGTTGGGATGGCAGTGCGTCGCAGAGTCACGTGACACGTATCAATTTACCCGACGATATTTGCCAACTGTGGAGTGCCAACAAGTATTTGTGTCGCACACATAAAGGCTGCAGTTATTGTACGGTTTCGGGCACCTATAGTTCCGCCTCGTACTGTTTCTCCGAAGGCGACTCGGCTGTTTGTGAACATCGCAACGGTACTTTAGTCTACAATAATGGCGCGGCATGTGATGATGCGTGGATGTCGCGGCGCAATTGCTCCAGCTTTAGCACTTGTAGCGCTTGTCTGGCCTCCTGGCCGACACATGTGGAGACGACGCCGGTGTGTCAGTGGTGTGACGAGTGTGGCATCAAGGGGCGTTGTGTACCGGCTGGTGTGGACTGTGAACGTCATAGCACATGGTGTAATAAAGAGATCAGTGTCGGTTTGCTGAATCTCTGTCCGCAACCGCAATGTCATACCTTGCACTGTGAGGCGTGTGTGATGAATGAGAATTGCGAATGGGCACAGAGTGAGTTGGGTACAATCGAGTGTATTACAAAAGAGCTGGTTGAGCAGAATCAATATCGCATTATCGGTGAATGTCCGATGCCATGTCACATCTATAAAAACTGCAGCACTTGTCTGAACAACTACGATGAGAATCCGAAGGACTGCAAATGGTCAACCATGTTGAATAGCTGTATTTCACCACAATCACAACCGCTGCTCTGCGCTGGTGGCGTTTGTGGTTTGGTGTTGGAGATGAATGAGACGTCACATTGTCCAGAACCCTGTCATGTCTACGACCATTGTTCCACTTGCTTAGAGCATGCTCATTGCGGTTGGTGTGCACGCGATGGATTCAACGGTGATGGCATCTGTACAGAGGGTTCACTTGAGAACAAGCAGGAATACCCATCCGGTTCAACGTGTGATCTTATCTATACCTCGCGACGTAATGACTCACAGCTTACACCAGCCGACGTGGTCTCCTGGCATTATGTGAAATGTCCGGCTGAGAATGAATGTACGAATGGCCACCACAACTGCAATCCGATTTCGGAACGCTGTATCGACACAGATGTCGGCTACACCTGTCAGTGCGGTGAGGGTTATCGCGATGAGAATGGCACATGCCTGCCCGTTTGCAGTCAGGGTTGTGTGCGCGGCAAATGCATCAAGCCGGACAACTGCACCTGCGATTTTGGTTATGTTGGCGCCAATTGTAGTATACAATGCTTATGTAATGGTCATTCGAACTGTGGAGGACCTGATCGGCTGGATGTGTGTCTGGAGTGTCACAACAATACGAAGGGTGCTCAATGCGAAAAGTGTAAACCATTATTTGTTGGCAATCCGAAGGAGGGTCACGAATGTGTGCCATGTCTGGGCTACTGCAATGGTCACTCGGATGTTTGTTTGGCACAAGACTCGGATCCCGCTCACTTCAATATGACACGCGCTGAACTGGAAGAAGTATTGCAGGAGGGCCCCGAGAGCAATGCAACTTGTCTGCGTTGTGCGAACAGCACTGCGGGTGATCGGTGTGACACATGCATTGTTGGCTATTTCCGCGGTAGTGAAGATCATCATAAGGCTTGTCGGCCATGTCAGTGCCATGGACATGGAAACGTTTGCGATCCGGTAACTGGTGAGAAATGTAATTGTGGCAATAATACAGAGAGTGATGCAACTTGCACGGCGGGTGGTGGCAAAAACTCCGCCCAACTCTGTTGGAGTGTGCAATGTTCAAAATGTCGAGACTCGTATGCGGGCAATCCTATAGACGGTCATCAGTGCTATAAGCAAATAACTGTGGAATCGCGTATGTGCTTCGATGCCAAGCCAATAGGTAAGTGGAACTCAGAGCTGCCAATATATATTTATACCAGGGTAGAACCAGAAGAAAATGTCAGAACTCATTACAGTCTATAAACCTAGACAAATAATTAGCGTAATAAGCTTAGCTGATGTGGTCATGTCCGTCAGTCTGTATGCACCCGAACCAGTCCTTCCGTTTTCAAGATATGCATATTGAATTTTTGCACACGACCCTTTCTCCCCAAGGAGTTCGTTCATCGGAACCGCTAATGTCGGATCACTTAGCATACAGCTGCCATCCAAACCGAACGATCAAAATCAAGTCCTTATATGACGTGAAGATTCCAACTGTCAATAACCCTAAACTTGTCAGAATACTGCACTCCGAACTACGATAGGATGCCTCTTTATGTCTCCCATCGAACACCTGCATAATGAGGCCTTTATACTCCCAGTTAAGAAGCATTATGAATTCCTCTCCAAGCAGTTCCTGCTGGGGTGCTTTCGCAGGAACCATCCCTACTGTCACCTGCTTGGAGCGGAACCACCGTATAAAGAGGTCATTCACCAACTACGTCAAGGATATAAAACAATACGACGACCAGACTTCGGACGCAACTAACTTTCGACAAGCACTGACCACCATTCCCAGTGGAGCCATTAACACCTTAACCGACTCCTTTTCAGTGAATGGCGTACTTGGAGTCGAACCACCGTCCATTGCTGACGAAGCCCTATGGTTGCCGAGGGAAACAAGAGTGACCCTTGCGCAGCTTCGTTCTGAATACTGTAGCAGGTTAAACTCCTATTTATCCAGAATAGATACTGACATATCAAATGTATGTCCAGCGTGCAATGAGTCTGCGTATGACACTAGCCACTTTTTTGCATACCCTGCTAACCCTACCCGTCTGACAAACTTCACCCTTTGGTCCGACTCCGTCTAAACAGCAACAGTTTCCTGGGGATGACGTCGATGACAACTTATGTAATCCTTACCATCCTAACGGGAATTAGGTACCTTTTACAGCCTTGTATGAAGTTTTTTTTTTTGTTTTTGAAGGGTATTAAAGTTTAAGCGTAACCGATATTAACGTTTTTCCTATTTCTCAAAATTTCCGAGGACCTTTTTTTATTTAAAACTACCTTAGGGTGTACGACCGAAAGTTATAATCTACAATCACCTTTTTCGATATTTTTTTCTCCCCATATTTTTTCTACCACAGAGGAGTGCAAATCAAAACCAGCGGCGCTTCGACCAGGCCAAACGGTATTTTTTGTTATACAACCACGTTTTATGAACGTCGACATTCGCATCATAATCGATGTAACGCAAGGCGAATTGGATGTGTTCATGTCACCACAAGATGACTCCTTCATTGTGGAGACCAACGAAACGACGGGCTTCCATGAAATCTTCCTGGATAATCGCTACAATTGGGTACCCAAAAGTAAGCGTAATCATCCATTGCACATAGCAATGCCACGCACCGACAATATAACTGCCAGCAAACTGGTGATGCACGACAAACGCAATAGCTTCTATGTGCCACACATACAAGACTGCAAAAGTCACGGTGGTCATAGTTTCCATGTGAAGGATAAACATGCCAAGGATTTGAGTACACATGTCACGCTGAATCAATGCAATACGCTGTTGCGACTTTTCGGCCTAAAGAATCGTTTAGTGTTAACATTGCCGCAGAATGCTCATAATTTAAGTGCTACACGTTTCTTCATAGCATTACGCGCGGGAGCCGGACCGGAGCACAGTTATGGTTCGGTAGTTTTTCGACAAGATCAACTACATATCGACTTGTTTGTGTTCTTTTCCGTCTTCTTTTCATGTTTCTTCCTCTTCCTGGCTGTATGCGTGGTTGTGTGGAAGGTGAAGCAAGCGGCCGACTTGCGACGTGCGCGACGTCAACATGTCGTCGAAATGTTACACTTAGCAAAGCGGCCATTTGCGCGCGTCTTCCTCACAGCTGGCGCTTTGGATATGGAAAGCCCACAGCCGGCACCGTCATCAGCGCGTTCGGTGCGTAATATAACGGGTGCACGTTCGCGTCATGCAGTCGCCGGTACGCATGCGCCGGAAATATTGCTTATCGCTATTGAACCGACGGCGGACAATTTGGCGGCGGTGGGCACGGTGTTTGTCAGTTTACCCGGACGTCATAAAGCGCCGCTAAGCATGGCACTCGGCTCAGCGCTAATCACATATCCCAGACAATTTCCGTTAAACGCGCGCAATTTTATGCGCACCCAGCGTGGTGGTGGCGGTGCGGGCGGTGGCGCCGGTACAGTAGCTGTTGGCGGTGGTGCGGCTGTGTTGGGCAATCATGCGGCGTAAGTATTTATAATTTAAGGTGCCTTGTTTTTTTCACTAATTCTTTGCAGTGTACACTGGCTATAAACTCAATTTTAGTTGGTGCAGTTCACCTATTGGCGTTTATTGTAATTTTATAGGTAGGAGGTTATGCCTTCAGTTTTTTTATTATTATTATTTTTTTTTTTCGAACAAATTATTTTTAATCAACATTTTTTATTTTGGTTTTTAACAATTTAAAAAAGATTTTAAAGTTTCCATAATTTTTTTTAAAATAAATTTAATAATAATTATTTCATTATTTTTTGTACTTTTTTATGTTTTCTTTTCATTTTTTCATTTTTTTATTTATTTCATTTTTAATTTTTTATATTTTCAATTTTTTATGTTTTTTTTAATTTTTTATTTTTTTTTTTAATTTTTTATTTTTTTTTCATTTTCTATTTTTTTCTTTTCATTTTTTATTTTTTATTTTTCATTTTTTATTTTTTTTTTTCATTTTTTTGTTTTTTTTTTAATTTTTTAAATTTTTTTTCTTAATTTTTTTTTTTAATTTTTTTGTTTGTTTTTTTTATTTGGTTTTTATTTTTTTTTTGTTTTTATTGGTTTTTTAATTTTTTTTTTTTATATTTTTTATTTGTTTTTTTAATTTTATTTACTTTTTTATATTTTATTTATTGTTTTATCTAAAATGTTATTTAATGTTCTAACTAGTTTTTAGTTGCATTTCTATTATACTATTTTTAGTTTTTTTTTTTAGTTAAATTGTATTTGAGTTCATTTGTCAGTTCTTAACTGTTAAGGACATGGATTAAACAAGGCACTTTTTCTTTATATAAAAAGCATGGATCAAATATAAAATAACTCGAATCGTTAAGTTACTAGTTTGTTGGGTTTTAGATAGAAAACAGTTTGGAGATTTATTGTATTCAAAAAATTTGACTCATGAGCAACTTCTGCATTTGATAACAAGTGTAATTTACTGAAATTTTTATATCAAATATTAACTTTAGCATTGTAAGAATTTAGTGAAAGAGTTTATCGAATCAATAGCAAACACACAAACTACAAAAAAAAAATCATAAAAGACAAATTTATGTATGTACCCGTAGTTTAATCTAGCAATTTGAACGCTATGACGTAGTTGTATATAATTTTTAGTAAATAAATGGTTGAGGATAATTAAGCGAAAAAACAAACAAATTCAACAGTCATGACAAAACCACAACATACATACAAGGTGAAAATAATAACAAAATAGAAATTTTCAACACAATATTTTAGATAAAAGAAACTTAGTTGGCTACAACATGCTAAAGAATTAGTACTCGGTCAATTCCTTAAATTATATAAGAAATCAATTACCAGTGAACACAGTTTTTTACCGCATACATACATACATAATAAGTGCAATAGTCATATGAAAAACTAAAAACAAAACCATGCAGCTTACACAACTGTTTGTAATGACTGCAATGTAAAATTTGTATTATTTTTATATTTTTTTATTTTTATTTATTTGTAAATATTACATATGTATGGTTGTTTATTTAAGTATTAAGCTTCTAAAATGTTTGCTCAAATATACCGTATATTTCATGTTTGAAAAGAAAACAAATCTCGAAATGTGAAAACTGTTATGAAAGCTGAATTGTAAATATTTACATGTATGAAAGCTGATTTAGCAAGAAATTGTGTATATACATATGTACCATATATATAATATTGTTTTAGAATTGTCATATGTGGATATAAACAAATTTATAGCAAATTTTTTTAATTTACCATACTTTTTTAAGTGATTGAAAAGGCAATTTATATTTGATAATTTCTTTTGCGCTAACGATATTTTGTGGACTGTGTTGAAACAATATTTTTTCTTATTATATTATTCACTACATGAAAGAAATCTAGTTATTTAATGACATATTCTTAAAAGAAATCCGCATATGACGATTGTTGCGTTGCTTTTGCGCCGAATCTCCTTTACCGTTATTGCGCAGCTTTAAAATTTGTTTAGAAAAATATAGCTAGACGCGTCTACATTATTTGGCATATCTCACTAGTTAGATTATACACAATTTCTGCTTTATACAAGCTTACATTATTTGTTGAATGTAAATCTTATCAAAATTTTACTTAAGAAAATTTCTTTCTTTATATTAATATATTTAATTATCTCGAATGGTTTGTGGACTTTTTATAATATATATTTAGATTTACAAATGAATTACAATTTTTTTTGTTGGCGTTGCCATGACTTTGGTAAAGATAAAAAATATTTACATATATTATTAATACAATTAGCAACTATGGTTGTGTTAAAAATGTTGAACTATTTTTTTACTGTACAAATTTTAGTGAAATGTTTTTTTTTTTGGTGTATTTTTTTTTATTTTAACATCAAAGCAAAGACAAGAAAAAAAATGCTGAACAAACACTTGACATATACATATATAATTAGGGATATAGTAATTATTGAAAATATATGTATTAAATGTATCACGAAGAACAAATCGAACAATAATTACTTCAATCGAAAGAAAATACTATGTAATAAAATTATGAAATGATAATAATTCTGACTATCCCAGTGTTTTGATAAATCGAAGTATTATAAGAATAATGCCATAGACGAATTGTAAAAATATAATGAGTATATATATAAAATTAAATAAAAATATTAAAAAAAACTATAAAAACCATTGTGTTACTAATATAAACAGTGCTATTTTCTTTAATCGAGCGGTGTCACGTCGAAAGCTATATAACAGAAATAGAAACAGAATTCCAAATAATGATTTAAAAATGTTTATTTTTTAATAATTTTAATTATGTCAAATAATTTACTTAAAGACAACTTACAAATATTTTGCTTTCTTTTCAATTTCTACGTTCTTAAAATTACTCTTTTTATTTAATTGTATAACAAACCGTTGCTATTTCTAATTTTACAATGACCTAATTCTGTTTCTGTTTTGAGTTTTGCCAATGCCCAAATTCATTTTCTGTTTTTGGTGTACACCACTCAGCAGATACAAAGTATGCGGTGCTAGAAATATAACTAAACTATTGTGAATATGCAAAGAGGAAGAAGAAGATGTATAAAATAGTTTACATTTTCACACACGTGCCGCTAGTTTGTAATTAAGTTCTCTTAATAAAGTGTTTTAAATATAAAATAAATATGAAAAAGAAGACACAAAATAAGCCTGTTGAATCCGACAGTGATTCCAGTTTTGACGAGGATGAACCACAAACAATAGAAGAGCAGGAAGACGTAGATTCAAGCGACGAAAATGAACTTCCTACTACCAGCAATGCCAAAAAGATAACAAAATCTAAATCAGCTAAAGCTAACGCTAAGGAGGACAGTGACAGCAGTGAAGATGAAGATGCAGACATGGATGAGGACGAGGAGGAGACTAAAAATAAATCTACACAGGGCGAAAACAATGAACAGGACAAAGACAGTAACGGTGATGATGATAATGATGGTGACGAGAAGAGCGATGATGAAGACGCTGAACCAGAGGTTCGCATGCCCGTTATCAATCCTTTGGCGTTTATGAAGAACAAAGATCAACGTATGGCACTGTTTAAAAAAATGAAAAAGGAGAAACACAAACAAAAAATGCAAGAAAGACGTGCACGTCGTAAAGCTGGCTTACCTGCAAATCCCGGTCACACAATAGAAAGTTTGCGTGAAAAAGATCAGACAACAGTAGCTAACTTGGATGATTCCGATAATGAAGAGCTACGCAGGGAACTACAAATGGACGACTTCAGTTCTTACTTTGATCGTAGTTACGAGCCAAAAGTGTTGATTACTTTTGCCGATAATCCCGTAACGAAAACCCGTAAGTTTGGACTTGAATTAAGTCGTATATTCCCAAATGCATTAGTAAAAATACGAAATAGATCATCGGTTAAAAATATATGTAAAAGTGCTATTCGCGAAGAGTACACAGATGTAGTAATTGTTAATGAGGATCGCCGCAAACCAAATGGGTTACTTGTAATCCATCTTCCCAACGGTCCTACGGCACATTTTAAATTGTCCAATGTCCAACTAACTTCAGATATCAAGCGTAGTCATAAAGAGATAACAAAACACCGACCTGAAGTAATACTGACAAACTTTACTACAAGACTTGGTCTAACCGTTGGTCGTATGCTGGGTGCACTTTTCCACCACGATCCTGAGTTTAAAGGGCGACGTGCAGTCACTTTCCACAATCAACGTGATTACATATTTTTCCGTCACCACCGTTATGAATTCACAAAAGAGGGCAAAAGGGTAAACTTACGTGAGATGGGACCACGTTTCACTTTGAAATTACGTTCGTTGCAGGAAGGTTTGTTCGACAGTAAAACAGGTGACTATTCTTGGATAATTACAAACAAACGACACGCTATGGAGGCTTCTCGTCGCCGTTTCTTCTTGTAACAATATTTTTTAACAGTTAAAATTTTGTTGAAAAAATATTTAAATAAATGTATAAAATGTAAATATCCGTTTTATTCAAAAGTTTAAAGGTTTCTTTGTTATCAAAACATTTTTGTTTATTAATTACGAGTTAATTTTTCATTCAAAAACATTAAAACAAATGTTGTGGTATTTCATATTACACACCCAAAATGATTTCAACAAATTAATATGAAATGAACATAGAATACAAAGAATTACGTCTTTGCGCAAAAAAACGATAACTAAAATGATATTGTAAAACAAATTTCTAAATACTAATATTAGATATCAGAGTTGCTGCCTTGTCACATTCTAAAATGTGTTTTCAACTCAATGTCTACATTATAATGTACACGTTACATCATAGGACACTGGGGATTCGCTCCAGCACCTGCTGCACCAGCTAAGTTGGGGTCTAACATAGGGAGATCACCAGCTGTTTCGGCCAAAATTTCTTCAGGCGGGTTTCCGAATTCTTGCAGTCTGCGCATATGATCCAACACAGCCTTGAACTTTTCACGCTTAACTGTTGCAGAATCGTCTGGTTTCTCTGCTTCTAATTGTTTCTCAAGAACTTTGTATAGCTCCAATTGTTTCTCATATCTAAAAAATATAACGTACGGTTTCTGTTAATTTATAAAAATATTTATAGAATGAAATCATACCGTTCCCTATCTTCAGCACTAATTTTGTCACCATGTTGTTCAAAGTATTTTGGATACTTTTCGACCAACTCCTTTATGCTTGGTAACAAGATCTCAGCACTCAGCAAACTTTGCATCATGCCTTCCATAAATGGCAGGAACATATTGTTGTCACCTTCACCGGGCTGTGCAATTTAATAAATTCTTGTGAAATCTTTCTTTTATATAAAAGCTTTAGAAATACTAACATTTTCTAAATTAAGACCGCTAAACATGTTAGCAACATCATTCTCCGAAACAGGTGCGCTGAGATTTTCCGAACCTTCTTGTAGGCCCTACAAAAACAAACAAAAAAAGATGGCACATAGGTGTCAGGTGCTTATTTTAATAGCAAAAACACATTAACTTCATCGTACACACACCTTTAGAGCTTGTGCTATGCTATCTGAATATTTGGCTACATCTTCATCACTTGCTGGATTTTCCCCTTGCAAAGTCATAGCCGCTGCCTCGGCCATTTTTTTGAAGCCGGCCAAAATTTGATCCGGATCTTGAGGCATTGGGGGTAATTCACCACTCGGGGTGTTGGGGCCACCAAAAAGTGTCTGCATGCGTTCAGCTAATACATTTGCCTGTTCACTGCATTGAATAAAAAGTAAAATATACATTTTTTATATAAATGCTATGCTTACATAAAAAATGCATCTGGATCGGCTGCTGTTCCGGCATCTGCCGCACTACCGGCGGCTGATCCATTCGTGCTAAAACTATTATCTGCATCTACCGTACTACCAGATGAGCTTTTCTTATCGAAATCTTGCAGGGCATCTATATATATGTACACAGCGTTAGAGAAGTATTAACTTTTATTCACATTATATAATATAGTAAGCCCATGTTGTTATGGGCGTGCACATTGGACTTACTGTCAAGCAGCTCATCCAATTCCTTTTTGTCATTTTGTTTGTTCTCAGACATTTTACTAAGGAAGTTGAAGATTTATCACTCACAAAAGTTCGTTGTTTTTAATAAATGGCTTTTTCGCTAACTTAGCAGAAGCCGTTTTGTAATTATTAATTAAAAAATTTATGAAAATGAAATATGTGTGCGTAATAATTGCACAAAATTACACTTCACGTCACGTCTGCTGTTCGCTGCTCATCTGGGTAAGTGATGCTGCCAGAATGCGTGTTTTATAACAAATTTGTAAAAAAAAAATATTAGCATGTGCCGTAAAATACTCCGATAAAAAAAATCAATTCGAATTTGGCAATATCTGGCATCACCAGTAAGAAGCAAGGTTGTTTCGTTGCCCGTAAATAGAATTTAAAACTTTTTTGTAGTTTATTACTTTAATTCGTATGAATTTGTTTAATTAAAATTATCTCTTTCTTTAACAAACAAATTTTCAAGCTTTTGTGAATATAGAATCATCTTTCTGCATTTTGACATTTTCCTCTTTCTCCATTTTGACAGTTTGTGTAAGAGGTTAGAAAAAGCTTTGATCCTTAAGTGAAGTGATTAATTTCAATTTGCATAATATGCATAAACGATTTAATAGAAAATAATTTAAATAAATATAATGTAATTTTATAACTGCAAATGCATACGTTTAATAATATAGATTATAATTTGGTATATAAATTGAGTTGAATGAACAATGCTCTCCCTTCGCTGATGCAACATTTTGAAGAGTGTGAATGGCTTTAAATATATATATATTTCATTTGTGATGGTGTAATATTAGATAATTTTGTGTTTATTAAAAGTAAAAAGTGTATTAAGTTATTGTGTGATATTTTCAATATTCTAATAGCTTGCATTAAAATATTTGTAAGCATGTGTATGAGCAAAAAGATGGAGGAAGTGAAATTCAAAGCAACAGGCATGCACTAACAACAATTTGAAGTTCAGTGTAGACTGAAGGAATTTCATATTTTTGCTTCCTCCTCTTTCAGTTTTGACAGTTTGCAAAAGAAGTTGGTAAAAGCTGCGTCTGTTCTGTGCAATTATTGTTTTGTTTTGTAAAATTTGAAGTAAAATTGTAAAAATAACCACTTGAAACAAGTTCGATGTAGTATTGAAAGTGAAAAAAGTAAATGCAGTAAAATAGTGAATAGTAGAATACAAATTTCGATATTCCTCTGCCGGTGGTATTTGACATTACTAAGTGCTTGGAAGTCTTAAAATAAGAGAATATCATTTGTAAAGTAAATATTAAGTTGTGATTAAGATCTTCAAGCACAATAAGTAATTGCGGCACCTTTTGAATGCTTACATAGCTTGCATTCAAATTTTGGCTAGGCCTACCGGCGACATGCATGAACATGTAGGATGCGTACATAAGCATGGAGGAAGTGAAATTTCAACAAGCGTACGTACATACGTATGCAACAGTTTGAAGTGCAGTGTACTAGTGTTTAAAATTTTCAGTGTTTATTAAATTCTTAAAGCTCTTAAATGTGTTTGAAGTGCAGTGTCTAGTGTTTAAAATTTTCAGTGTTTATTAAATTGTTAAAGCTCTTTAACTTGTTCTCAGAGCCTACAGAGACTCATCTTGTGAGCATAGTTAATCTATAAATGGATAACATCGCTTTCAAACCTTACGGATTTCAAGAACAATTTGAAAGTAGATTTCATCTCAAATGTAAGTACAATAAATAAATACATACATTGGTTTTAAACATAATAATAAACTTTTGACAAACAATATTTATTTCTATTAATATTGTATTTAGAAAAACCAAATATTTTAAAATTTTAAATCAAGCGTACATTTGATTTTATTAATTTTCAAACTCACAAAAAAGTGCTGTTATTTTTTATAATAATTTGTATGCCGTGGCTACCCATTTATAAAAGTATAATACTCAATTCAGTGTTTGCTTTTGCTTTTTGACAATGGATTGGGAAGCTAAATAAATCGTATTGAGATAATTGCTTTACATTTGAAACTTATGAGCTCTTAAAAAACTTGTGCTTTATATTTCGAGGATGTTGTTGTTTACCGCACTTTTGACCGTTTTTTACTTTTAAGTCAATCGTCTACTTTTAAAGCCGGAAAATAAGTGGTCGACATTTCTTCCTTCGAAGCTTGCACCGTAGCCTTGGACAATAACCAACGCCTAATTTGGTGAAGATATCTCGTCAAATGAAAAAGTTTTCCATACAAGCACCTGATTCCGACCGTTCAGTTTGTACGACTGTTATATGCTATAGTGATCCGTTCTGTACAATTTGCATTGTAGATTGCACCATTGTCTTAGGAAATAATCCACGTAAAATTTCTTGAAAAAAAGCTTTATAGGGTTTTTCATGTTTCTTTGCATCTTGGCATCGTAATATACCCTGTTCAGGGAATACCCCACAGAAAGTTAGAGAGTCTCAAAATATCTCTGTTTGAAACAAATACCACTAGAAACTTTGTGTATAGTATGTATGTAACTTTTGTTGTTGTGCACACATTTCTTCGTCATAACAAAGCGGCTAAAACTCATACAAAGGCAACAAACCGTTTAATTTATCATATCTTACGGCCAACCAGGCCATGATTACAAACCTTTGTGACCAGCTAGATCAACACCCACATATACATATGTACATACGAATATATCTGCGCACCTACCTACACCTAAATATGGCTACTAAACACATGCTGCTAAATTGGGGAACACCGACAAAAATTGACAAGTACTTCGAAACTCACTCATATGCTTCTGTATGTGTGTGCGTACACATTTGAATATGAACTTAAAAATGCCTGTAGTAAATTGTTGCTAAATGGCAGAAAAGATATTTCCACTTACCACATGGATGTACCATAAATCTATAGTATGCATGAATTTCCCACTGACTGATCTTCCAACAAAAACCAACTGGACACACAACGTGACGGTTGGTTGGGCCGACAAATAGACAAAGCCAAATCTTGACCCACAAACATATAATGCCAGCAATTAAAAGTGTCTTTCGCCATGGTGCCATCCAACATAAGTGTATATAAACGAATGCATGTACAAATAAATGTAGATATTTATGCTGTGGTTGTGCTAACTGTTTGTTAAGAAATAGTGCGAACTAGCCGCGCATGTACACCCGCGTACACACACTCAGAAGGGTTAATCACATTCGTTGCGCTGCATGGAAGAAAAATTCTATTCACCTGGAAGAGAAACAGTGTCTGCGCTACTGTCGAACACCAAACACAAACATCGAGACAAAAAAAAAATAAAATATATTAAAATATTTGCTGCTTGTTTTGTAGGTGGGCGGAGGTGGAAAGCCCACTATGGCTCGAGCAACCCCAACATGCAAGTTATTCCTTTATTTAGTTGAATGTTGTTCAATAGACCGACCTTTCGTTGTTACATTTTAATGCGATTATCCCTGGTAATGGATTTAATCATGACAAATAAGCGTCTAAGCGCATGAAAATGCTAGCAAAATATTTGCAAAAGTCAAACCTTACCCACAACTCTAGTTGACCTTTAGTTTCTACATATGTACATACATCGCGTATGGTAGCTCACGCCTCTGCTGTAGTATTTCATTTGCATATGTTTGTTTGTGTTTTTCTTTGGCTGTTGTCAGTTGAATGCATTTGTGGGTGTTACTGTTTCAGCTTCCACGGCGTTTTAGCGGAAATTCAGATCAGGTAAAATTGAGAGCAAGCGTGCGCTGTGTATAGATCTCCATCCACTCATATTTATATGCATATGTGACGCATGTATTTGTATTTAGTTTTATGCTTGTGTGTGCAAAATTCTTTAAAACTTTTAGTGAGAAACAAAAATTATATAGGGTGTTTCTTTAGGATGTGTGCTTTTCAAGAAATAATAAAACGCTTGTATAATAATTTATTGGTCAAATATTTGGCTCTATTATAAAGATTAAAGTGCAATTATAGCTGTCATAACCATAATCATACATCAGCTGTTCGAACCAACTCTATGGTCAACACTGTTCCTAATTAGTGGTGCCCTACCATAACGCCGTGGCCATAACCATACCTATCAATTGAGTCTGTTTATGGGCGTATCTTTATGGTATGTCACCTCTAATTAAACCTTAAGTGTTTACCGCGGCTGGCTCGAATAAATTTTCGCTGACAGGCCCAATTTTCAACTACTTTTTGCAGCAATTGGGGGTCCTGTTTCGGCAATAACACACCGAATATTCTCTTCCAAGGCGCCGATTGTCTCTGGCTTATCTGCCCACACAATAATCGCACGAAATCGGGATCCACACCACAGACCCACGTTTCCTGCAATTAATTGATTGTTTTGTTGACCTTAGGGCATGTAGCGCCGTCTTATTAAAACCAAAGGTCGTTCACATCAATTATTAAAATAGCCAACTTCTTCTTCTTTACTGGCAAAGACACCGCTTACGCGGTTATAACCAGGTTAATAACATCGCGCAAGTAGTTTCTTCTTTTCGCAATGTGGCGCCAGTTGGAGATTCTAAGGGAAGCCGGGTCTTTCTCAACCTGGTCTTTCCTGGAGGCCTTCCTCTTCTACTTCCCCCGGCGGGTACAGCCTTGAATACTTTCAGAGCTAACATAGCCGCTGTCTTTTAATTCGCTGAACTATGTCAAAGTTATCGTGTATCTCATACAGCTCATCGTTCCATGGAATTTGGCCTTTGCCATGGCCCATGCGCAAAGAACCATAAATCTTCCGCAGAACCTTTCTCTTGAAAACTTGTAACGTCGACTCTTAAGTGTTGTTATCGTCCATGCTACTGCACCATACTGGACGGGAATAATGAGTGACTTACAGAATTTGGTTTTCGTGCATCGAGAGTGGACTTAACTTCTCTATTGCCTATTCAGTCCGAAGGCAAGAGCTATCCTGTGTTAAATTTCTAGGCTGATATTGTTGCTGGTTGTAATATTGGTTCCAAGATAGACGAAATTATCTACGACTTCGATGTTATGACTGTCAACAGTGACGTGGGAGCCCAAGTCGCGAGTGCAACGACTTTTTGTTTGATGATAAGAGATATTTCGTCTTGCCTTCGTTCATTACCAGACTCATTTGCTTAATTTTCTTATTCATTCTGGAGAAAGCAGAACTAACAGTGCGGTTGTTGAGGCCAATGATATTAATATCTTTCGCGTACGTTATAGAAGACGAAATTATTTTCTCCAATAGTAGATTTAAGCAGTCGCACGAAAGGCAGTCGCTTTTTCTGAAACCTTGTTTGATATCGAACAGCTAACATATCTACACATAAAAAAGTTTGTTGCAATCTAAGAAAATTTTTAAACTTTTTTCATAAGGATTAGTCCGGGTCATATTTGATCTTGAGTGTATTATACATATGCAAACACTTTCAGTTAACATATTTTTATATCATTCGGCTTATTCGCGTGTATCATTCTTTCTATAGAAATGCATGAAAATGTGTTAAATCGTAGCCAATGCAATTTAAACGCTTTATTTTTTTCCTGGAAATTTGGGATAAAGTTAAAAACTTCCTTTTGCGTTCCATTTCAACGTCGAAGGAGTCTGAGTCCCAGCTACGTGTGCATACAAATGCATTCGTAATAAATGCACTCACTATTTATACCGCTATTTGCTCAATAAACGCCCGAATAATGCGACCGAAGCGTGCTGTTGCGCCGCCGAAGCTTCTTCAAAGCACTTTCATGCCCAAGTGCCATGCTAATGAGCCCTCAACTAGTAGACAGCCTGTCTTGCAAACGAAACCGTATGGCGTTTTCCAGTGCTGTAAAAAATAATCTTCCTTCCTTTTTTGCCCGTTGTTAAAGTTGCGGTTTGGAAAACCGGGTGGCACTTGAACGCTTCATTTTGTCAATTATTCACACACGAGGAGTTCTTCAAATAAAGAGTGATTATGAGGAAATCAAGCGCATTTCAATTATATACGCTACTGGGACAATTTATTAATACTTCGAATTCCATATTTACGAACTTTATAATATTTTTAATGCAAATAATGCGTTTTCAATGTTGAAAGAAGCGCCGATCAACGCAATGCTTCCAAATAATTCTACTCAACAACCAATTGTCACCTTTTTGATACTGTGCCACAAAAAAATTCCCACTTAACTTCATAGCAGAGTGACCGAATGCTCAGTGATTAATGATTTCCTCCACATGCTGTGGCCACAAGAGGCAGGCTCGGGCAGTCAGACGAGCAGGCAGACAGCCAGTAGTAAGTTGTTAGATGAGATTTTAATCGGCATATATCCGAAACGATACATTTTCCCAATTAATTGAGGGTAACATTGCGTGCCTAGGGCCAGCATCATTCACCCGATAAATGCGTCTCACTTTTGCTCTCACTTCATAGTCACTATGAGCGTATTGTTTTTATAACGCTACATAGCGGTGACGCACAAGTGGTTTTCATAAGATGATCTATCGTTAATTTACGACAACAAACTCTTTTTGTGTTAAATATGTTTATAAGTAAAAAGTAGGCAATCGTAAGTGGCTAAACCGCGCTGAGGTGAGAATAAAATAAGAAAATAAATGTGCTTATGTAGATAATGAAATAAAAATCACACAAAACTGTAGAATAATGAGCACAACAGGTTGTTTACTGATGAGGTTACTACACAGCCCTCAGTGTTCGAAAATATAACGATTGTCCGTCATTCAGTCTGACGAGAGTCGTGAAAACAAATTAATCTTCTTGCTTCGTTTATTACATCCATCGCCCGAAAATACCGCTTGCTCTCTTAGACGTCGACTCAAAGCCGACGCTATGCACAGCAGGAGGAGCAACATTTTGTAACGTTACTTCGTATCCAACAGATGTCTGAGCTCAGCGGCAGTGGCTCAGCTATTAAAAACTTTGTTTAAAGTCTGATCTTTGCTGTAGTGTAGTGGACTGTCAGAGTTCAGTTCACAGTCGCGTATGTTTCTGCTCGTCGTATGTGATGTTTTTTTTTGTCTTTGCGCCTACTGCCACCATCATTGCCTTCTGTTTAATGATCAATTTGTAGCCTCTTCTGATCGTACCGCCAGCGGGCACACACCATCACCGCTTTCACACCCTCGCCCCTGGTGCAATGCGCTTGCCGGCAAACTATTTTGCCGCCTGCCACCACTTGGCGCACACGATCTGCCGAACTAATGACTTTCGAAAGGTGGGTGTGCTTGGGTATTGCGTTTGAATATGCTCGCATGTGCTTGGGTTTTCTGGTTACGAATTCAATTCAGGAAATATTCGACTCTTTATGTCAGTCAGTCAGTCTACGGTTGATGTACGAATGACGAATGTTTGTTACTTTCGGCAATTTAGCAGACATTCGGACTACGTTTGCAATGTGCATTGGAATTTCGCACAGTGTTTAAGTTAAATAAATTATTGATTAACACTGATATTCTTCAATCTTACATTAGCTAACATTTAAAGAAAAGTTACATTATATTTAAAAGAAAAAAACATCAGCTCGAGGGCGCAATGGAAGATCCTCTTTGCCCCCTTTCATATCTTTTCTCCAAGAGATTCTTTATAGAGAGGCACACTTTATGAGCTGCTGAAGCCCATGAGGCCACCCGGCGCTTTCATACCTTGGAGGGGTTCCGGGATTCCTTTCATGAAAACCTCAGAAATGGCCGCAGCTTCAGATAGTACCTGCTCAGCCTGTCTGTCGCCGTAGTGCCCCAGAATTTTGGCTGCTAAATATAGGACGGACCTCTCTTTTCTAGCTAGAGTGTTGCGCTTCCTTTTGGTGCCTTTCGTATTGATACGTCTAATGCTTCCTATGATTTCAATCGAGGTTCTGCTGCTGGTACTAGCAATTTCGCTTCGTTCCGATGCCCTATCGGCTTGCCCCGTCTTTTCTTTCCCTAATGTACAAGGTGCGTTTCAAAGTGAACAGGACTTTAAAAAAAAAGAAAAACAGAACAAATGGTTTTTCGTTCGGCAAAATTAATTTATTTTATTCAAAATAGTCTCTTTCTGCTTCAATACAGCTTTTTGCATGGTCCAGATGCAGGTGTTTTAGCTCATTGGCCGGTATGGCCGCCAGGTGCAAGCCTTTTGAATGGCCTCTACGTCTGCATAACGCTTTCCTTTCATGAGCAAATGCAGTTTTCCGAAAACGAAGAAGTTGCACGGAGCCACATCAGGTGAAGACGGGGAGTGGTTAATGTTTAAAATGTGATTTTTGGTCTTTAATGATGTCCTTCGAATGTTGGATTCTGAGCAATTTTTGCTCGTCGGTTAATTTGTGCGGAACAAACCGTGCACACACCTATCGTAAGCCCAAATGTTCGGTCAAAATGCGATAAATCGATGTTTTGGAGATGTTCAATTCCATTTCCATGAATTTCAATGATGATTTCGGCTGATTGTTAATGAATTCATGCACAGTTTCGATGAAATTTCCGCTGATCACGAGAATTGTTCTGTAAACCACTATCTTAACTTGTATCTACATCACAATATTTTTTTCATTTTGAAATTTAAGTAAACTTTTAATTTTTATTACGGCTTTTGAGGACATTGAAAATAAATTTTAGTGACAGTTGTTTGACTGCTTTGTCAAAACAAGCAAGGACCTCGTAGAGCCATGTGATACCAAACGAATTTTCATGTTTCAAAATATAATTCGTGCTGTAGACCTTAACCATATCTTTTTCAAGAGTGGCTGGTGCCGCAACAATAGAGCTGGGTGTACAGCATTCTCAAGAACGAGAGCAAAACGAAGTACCTTCTGTCATTAAACAAAGGATGTCAACGATTGGGAGACCACGAAATTGTTGACACTTATAACTTTGAGCTGGTGAAAGGCTTCGTCTATCTAGAATCCAGCTAAAATATCAAGAACGACCTCAGTTCCGAAATCAATCGAAATCTCTTACCATCAGGCGCTATCATGGGCTCAGCAATCAATTGAAAAGTAGAGCCCTCTCTCGTAAAACTAAACTGACGTCACTCATAATATCCGTTCTGCTGTACGTATATAGTGCAGAAGCATGGACGATGGCGAACAGCGTTGAAGCATACTTTAGAAGAGAAAAGTTCTCCGAAGGATTTTTGGCTCCCTATCCTTTGGAAGAAGAGTACCTGGCGACTGTAGAAGAAAAATATTACCAAAACTCAGTTAGATAGTTATAAGTAGATTACACACTCTGAAAACATCCCATGGATATGGAAAGTTTTGTGTGTGGTCCTGCAATAGCTGCACCAATGCCTACCGATGTTTTCGAGCCGTCAGTGAACCACTGCATTGAGCGGTTCCTCAGTTGTAGGTCAAGCTGGAAATCATTCCAGTCAGCCTTACTACCGAGAGTAACTTTAAACTTTTCTTGTGAAATTTATCCTTTTCATAACGCTGTCTCTTGGAAGGAGGGCCAGTCGTGTATCACGCCATTTGTTGAGACAATATCATATCCTTCCATACCCCTCTGCAACCACGAGAGCAGACGCAGCCAATTCTTTGCAGTTTTGTGATTTCTTCGATGCCCAAGCAGTCTACAAACCATAATTGCTTTTGTTACTTTAGACAGTGTTAGTTCCACATTCCACCGTAAGGTAGATTCCAATGTGAGGCCTAGGTATTTCACCTCATTGACATCTCTAACTCTCTGCCGCCAAGGGTTATGGTCGTTAAGCCCGGCAGGGTTCTTCTTTAGATAAGATAAAGAGACGATGGTTTTTTTTTGTCGGGTTAATACTTAATCCAACCGTATTGCACCAACCTTTTGCTAGGCTTAAGCCCCTTTATACTATATTGGAGAGAGTATTCTCGGCACCCAGTTGCAGTGCCAACCTGATAACAGTCTCTTCGAAATTGTAGCACCCAATTCAAATATCGTATACTTACGAACCCATACCATTTTTTCCTCAGAACATAACACATTTTCATCGAAAAAATTCAATATAATATAATCGGCGAACAACAAAGACATTAAAATTAGAACATTGCTCTTCTTAAAAAGAAGAACATAATACATATGTTGCACGGGCATTGAGGCAGACGCCAGCAGGGATGTTTCAAGTCGCTTCAGTGAAACGATCACGGCTTTTGATGATCTTGTCGTTGTGAAATCAATTTTTGGACGACATTTAGCTTTAGATGAAATGCGATAAACGCATATCTATGCATGTATGTATGTGTGTGTGTGTATGTGCTATGCCAACAATAGCAACACTAATTTCCGTTGACTTTTGCCTTTAGAGGAAGAACAGTCGAAACAGCAGGCAACATGCTTTTAGGGAAATTTTCGCGCTAAAAACGGTGGACGCGCGCTGTTTTCATTCCACGAAAAATCAAATGACATTTAAGGACACTACTAACTATTTCTAGGATGTATGTATGCATACATTTTCTCATATAAATACACATATATATTTGTGTGTGTGCGCTGTGTACTAAATAACTGCAAATAGGACTTGCATTTGAAGTTCTATGCTTATGAGTTTGGTTGTGTTTGTGTATGTGTGTAGTTTGCGCGTCGTTATGAGCTCCAGCAGCGTGCCATGAATATGCTACTTAGAGGTGTTTATGATGCCCACCTGCCGTGCGATGAACGAAACGGTATTTGCAAGATATTTGGAAACTATCTTGTCTAAGGAAGGTTTTATTTGCATTGCAGCGACAACTGACTAGTTGGACGCGTCAGCGTTACCTGTTCCGGCTTTAGCCAGCTTATTGTATATGAGTTGTTGGTTGGTTGAGCGCGCGAAAAAGGAAACAATATAATTGTAGAATTGCGCGTTTGTATGAAAATTTAGCGCTTCATTACAATGTCAATCCGGCATTTGTTTGGCAACAAACACAACATAATTGATACAGATGAATATCTCCCATTGGCGGTTGTTGCACGGAGAAAGGCAGCTTTGAATGCGCATATTAGTGCTGCTAATAGTAGGAGTGAGCACGTTCTTATGACTTTCATTATATATATTTTTAATAGGAAGAGTGTTGTAGATGTATTGCATAATATGTCAGCAGAAAATGTCGAAATTTCTCTTACAGAAATATTAAAAAAAAATTAAACTAAAAAAAAAATAAATTTTTTATTGCAATCCAGCAGCTATGAATGCCGTTAGTTGTTGGTGTTAGTCCTTTGTTACGCTTTACGCTTATTTGCCAAACTGTTTGTACAACTTTAATAGCTGTAAATGACAAATCAATTCGTTGTGGCAAGTAGCGAAGCCACAACGCCTGTCACGCTGTTACCAGTTGCCAGCAAGCGCATGTTGGATGCCAATAAATGCTGCCACCTATTTAACACAAATTTACACTACCAACAACACACACACCCACACATGCAAGCATACATAGGCGCTTACAAACGCTCCGATAAGGCCAATTGTCATGTCCTTGATCAGATGTCTTAATGATATTATCAGAGTATCGTTATGTGTGTGTATGTGTGTGTATGTGTGTGTTTGCGTGTTGGCCTTTCCTTCTGCCACATTCACTATGACAAATTAGCACAGCGAGCCTTGCTCCTCGTATTGACACATCCACCAGAGTTTACCACATACCAAGCAATGTTGACATCGGTTAACCGAAGACCGACCACTATTCGGCTGTGCAACGGTGTAAATTGAACGGTGCGCTTGAAGTTATCCAAATTCGAATTTATCCAGCAATTTAGTTGCAGCATGTGGTAGGTGATGTTGGGATATGTGTATGGTTTTCGTGGTCAATGCAACCTTGAGGTGGACCACTGTGGACACTGTGACCAAAAACATACTCGTATACTGTTGCAATTGAAACCGAGAAATTTCGGTTGACACGGTGGTATTTGATTTGGTCAAAAAAGTTTTCATGTTGTTATTGCTATTGTAGAATTGCTTAATATTAACAGTGTGACATTTTATCCCATATGTGTGGTAGAGATTCACCTAATAATAGGCTTTGATGTTGATCGGGAAATTAATGGTTTTCCGAGGCAGTTTTAGCTACAAATGTCTGCCGAATTTTAAGACAAGGTTTTTCTTCTCCAAAATGAGCTTGATATATAAGGCAAAAACCATATTCGCAAATACTCTCTCCAATATGGTATAAAGGAGCTTAAGCCAAGCAAAGGGATGGTGCAAAACAGTTGGATTATATATTAGTCCGTTAAAAACAACTACCATTTCAAAAAAGGATTCCTTCTGGGCTTAAGGACCCTAATCCTTGACGGCAGAATTAGAGATGTTTAGTGAGGTCCCCTACCATTTCAAAAAGGATGAACTCCATTTACAGTGGAATGGGCACGTGGAACTAACACTGCCTAAAGCAAGAAAAGCACTCATGGTATACTACTGTGCCCAAAAAATAAATGAATATAAACTGCGCGCATCGAAGGATTTGGAGAATTATTTTTGTTTTCGATTAGTAGTACTGTCAGTCACATTTATGTCAAATTTCATGTCAAAATATTCATTAATGTTTGAGATAAGTGTCGTTTTGTGAGCTGCTAAAAGTGAGTTTTTCGTTTTTTGCGACGCCGAAAATTGTTGAGCAAAGAATTGGCATTAAATTTTGTTTACGGAATCAATTCTTGCTGCGGATACGTTGAGGATGGTGCAGAAAGCCTTTGGTGATGAGGCTATGTCTAAAAAAAATGTTTACAAGTGGTATAGTGAGTTCCAAGCCGGCCGTGAACGTGTCGAAGACGAAGGGCGTCCAGGGCGACCATCAACCTCAACCGACGAAGCTCACATTCGACAAATCAAAGATTTGGTGTTGAAAAATCGTCGATTAACAATTAGAGACCTTGCTGATGAAGTTGGCATATCGAAAGGCTCAGCTAATACCATTTTGAAGGATGTTTAGGGCCTCAAGCGCGTCAAATCTCGACTGGTACCGAAAACATTGAATTTTTTGGAAAGAAGGCGTCGCGTTGAAGTGTGTGAAACGATGCTTTCCGACTACCAGGGTGTTATGAAACTCATTATAACTGGCGATGAGACTTGGATCTATGCTTACGACCCCGAAACAACCGATCAATCGAGCGAGTATTGTGCCTAAAGAGAGCCGAGACCAAAAAAATCGCGCCAAAGTCGCTGAAAAATCAAGGTCATGTTGACTGTTTTCTTCGATTATCGTGGTGTTGTGCATTATGAGTTCCTTCCAACCGGTCAAACAGTCAACAAGGAAAGTGACTACAACCAGTGTTTCAAAGATTGGAAAATCCGTTGGCATAAGTGCATTGCATCGGGATTGGATTACTTTGAAGGGGATGAAATTGATTTGGAAGAATAAATAAAGAATTTTCAAAATAAATACAATGTCACCTTATTTTTTGGGCATAGTAGTACAAACTTCTGGCCGGTAAATCCTGGGGCCGTAAGTTGAGCACTATTAGCTAGCTGTATACGGTAAAAGCGATTGCTAAATATAGACCGGTTGTTTGGTCATCGAAGAAATCACAGACCTCGATAAATGGTATGATACAAGACTGGTCCTCCCTCCAAGGGACGGCGTCACAGAGAAATTTTAATTTACTCTCGAAAGTAAGGCTGCCGAATTAATCTCGAAAATATCGGTAGACATTGGTGCAGATAATGCAGGTTCGCATACCAAACATTCCATTCCCGTGTTATGTTTTTCGAGCCTTTTTCAAGCAGTGTTTTTTGCTATAACTAAGTGTGTAAAAAATAATCTCCACCGAAACTATCGCCAATACCAGCGTATTGTCATAGTCAAGGGCGCTAAAACCGGTCTCAGCCTATGAGATTAAACCGATATTGGTGCAGAAGTGCATAGAACAGGCATAATTTT